>NW_004624735.1:41627680-41644055 GCF_000247695.1 Heterocephalus glaber
GGAATTAATATGAGAAAATGAAAAAATGGAAATAAAGTCTTTGTAAATAGGGAGGGATGGAGGGGTTGAAGGGAGGGCAGGGGAATGGGGAATAATAAGATCCAAGAGAGATTATGTAAAAGTACAAATTTCTAGTAAAATGGAAAAGGAAATAAAACAGAGTATAATGACTCCTAAGCTCTTTGCATGTTAGAGCTCAAATCAGGAGAAGTAATTTAAATTTTTGTGACAGAAGCTTTCTAAAATTGTATGCTTCGGACAGAAATTCATTTATTCCCTTCATAGTTATTCATTTTATGTAACACTGTCAGTGATAACTACAGTTTCACTTCTTTTCTTTAATCAATGCTGCTTCATAATGTGCTGATATAGTTTGGCTGGTGGGGCTGGTTGTGAGATTGACAGTGTGTGCATGGGATGATTAGGAGATGTGCCTGCACCCACATCTGTGTAGTTGACAGAAACTTAGATAACACTTAGTTTAGTGAGCTTTGCTCTCAAACTGGATTTTCCTTGAGATGTTTTCATTACTACACATCTTTCTTTACATAAATATTAGACATACAGTTGTGTTCTGTGCTGCCTGGTCACAGAGATTTTTATGTCTTCTGTGAAGCTGAGCCACACAATGAGAATGCTATTGCTGGATAAATTTCAGTCTCTTCCAGCTATTGTCCATACTCTTTTCTCAGATACTTACTTGTTGATGGCTTTACATAGGCTTTGGTTGGATTTAACCCCTTCTTTTTTCACTCAATTTTGCCTCTTTCTGTTTTAAAATTCTTCTCCTGCCCTTTCGTATACAATACAAATACCTCAAATCACTTTTTTCTCTGCTTGATGAACTGCTTTTTTTGTACTTGTGTTTAATTATCCATTTCATCCTCTTTATTTCTCACAAACTGCTTTTCATAGTAAAAAGGCAAATAGTGTTTAGTTGATTTTTATTAAATATGGGTTCATAGTCACAAACTCTAAGCAGAAGTTCTACTTCTCTTTCTGTTTCTCAAAATATATGAACTTGATTAGAGCTTACTTTATTTAACAATTTCTTCACATGTATTTGGCAGACCCTTAGGATGTTTCATAAGTAAAGTTTTTAAAATTCCACTTAAGTGATAGTTTGTCAAAATATCAATCTCAGTGGAAATGGAAGTTCTTCACAGTCCTGCTGTATGTTTGCTGTTGGCACTTGTACTCTTAAAATAACATTTTGAAAAACAAACACCAGCTGTTACAGAAGTGAAGTATTTGGTACTTGTAGCTGAGCTGGTTAATATTGATAGCTATGCTAGCCACATCTATTTCTTGTATGAAAAAGTGTGCTAGATTATTTTTTAAGTCAACATTTAAACATTTTCTTATTTAATTCTAATATTTATATCTTAAAATAAATGTTACTATTATTCCCAGTGTAGTAAGGAGGAAATTCACAGCTTTCTGACTCCAAATGTAGGATGTAAATTATGAACCTAGCCCACTACTATCACTCTTCCTATAAAGAATTTTCTTACTGTTTCACTGTACCCCAATGTGCCATAACATATGGGAATCAATAGTCCTAATATTGAGGACCCAACTGTCAAAGAATCTTTGAGAATGAAGAAATAGCCCTTAAAAATAGGTTGCTGCAAAATTTTTCATTCTAAGCACAAAAATACATGAGTTCTCTGTTAAAAACTGCATCTGTCAGAAACTCATTCCTGGTTTCAATTGAAGGTGCCATGTCTCTGCCACTGCAGTGATGTCTATAAACAGTGAAACCCGTGTCTGTGTTGTAACATTTATGATTTATTTGTCCTTTGGTGTTTTAAAATGTTTGACATTCCTACTTTAGGCTGTAAAATGCAGCAGGATATTAAGTGGATAGTATAAAATTCTGTGATTCATGACAGAGGAGTGAATGTACCATATTATCCGATCATCATTACATCCATTTTAGAGCCATTCTTCTGCTTTCTTTGAGTCTGATATATAGAGATAAACTATCTTTAATGTCATAACTTAAAAGCAGTGATGAATCATTCTTGTAAGTTTGCTGATTGACACTCTCTGAGGCTTTATAGGTTCATGTCTTTGCACATCCTGTTGGGAAGTCTCTTATTAAATAGGTCTTATAACACTGTGGTTTTCCAGTGGTCAAGTAATTAGATTTGTGAAAATGATCTGACTGTAAAGAATAGAGCTTTTTAAAAACTTATTGATAGCACCTTGGTTATCTTCTTTAAAAATCTAAATGCTATTGATTTGGGGGATTAAATTTATGACTGTGTAGTGCAATTCCTTATAAATGAATCCCTGCCTTTCCCAAGGGTACCAACACACTAGCTGACAGAAAATCATTTAGTAGGAAAGGGGATGTTTAATATTGCCTGGAGGCATAACTCAGGTGCTCACTTCAATACATGCTTCTCATGCTGGAAGGAATTGATATGCGATGTCTCCAGAAGTAAAATATTCTGATGTAACTGAGCCTGGATCAACAGAGATAAAAGTTTTTGAGAACAGATAAGTACCCTTAGAAGTTTCCCTGAGGGGTTTTTGTATTACTTTAGGGAAGTGGGAAGAATTGAAGAGATTTTCTAGATTCTTCCTAATCAAATTCAAATCTCTCATTTGCACAGGTGAGCAGTAAATAGCTATTTGAAAAACTACTCTCTGTGGATGAACTTTTGCTCCTGATGGACTTATTCTAGTTCCATTGACATCAGAGCCAGTGAAAATCAATGTGAAGTGATTCCTGTGAAAGGTCAGTGTTGAGAAAAAATTCCGCATCAGAATAATTTAGAGTACCTCAGAAGAGGTTATGAACTACTGAGAGATCAATTGACCATTACTTTTTAAAATATGTTTGAGGAGTCTCAGAGGTGAGGGTGAGGTGGACAAGTCTGTGGAGGAGGAAGGCAGGAATCTAGAGAAAGAAGCACTCTCATGGAACATCCTGATTGGGGATCCATGTTATAGGGGACACTTTGTAAACTACAATACTGCCATGAGGAAGAATAAGAGCTTAAAATCTGATCCAGCTAGATGTTTTTCTAATGATTTCTACCTATGAGAGTTGTTTGTATATCATAATAAAATAGCATGTCATCATCTGTCTTTAAAGACTTTATACCTCCTTCTCATCCTGTAATGCAAAAAGTATGCATAAGCCAGATCATAGAAATCTATGCACATGGTAATCTACTTTTTGGTTCTTAATTTTTATACTATTAACCTCTTAGATAATTAACAATTAATTCTTTGGATTTTTCTTTTAACTGGCACTTTTCACTTTGTATAGCAATGCTGGAGAAATTAGTAACTGAGAAATTGGTACAAAAATCATTCTCTTAACAGTGCATAGCCTGCTCCCTATAGGTTCATAGTAGGTAAGCCATAATAAAAACACAATTCTTGAAGAAAAAAGACTCTCATATTAATACACCCTTAAGAATTAATGATCTTCTCTAAGATTCTTCATTTCCAAACTTCATTTATTCCTTTGGAAAATATAGTAAAAAAATGGTTTTATTTTTTCTTCAGAAGCACCTTCATATTCTTAAAGTAGACCACTCTTTCTTTTTGTTATGAGTTTTCCTTGCTCAATAGGCACCAATCATGTTCTTCTGCTTTCTTACAAGGTGCTTTTCACTGACATTGTTTTTTTCATAACTCAAATTGAATATTCTCAAGTGTTAAAAGTTCCTATAATCTTAATGGAACAAAGATTATTGCATTAAATTTCAAAATTTGATTCTATCCATTTTACTCTTCTAGCTATTGTGGACATTTAAAGAAGCTATAATATTACCCTAGGCCTCAACAAATTGAAATTAGTAGGGGGAAAAATTTGACAAGTGGTGTTTGTAAATAATTGTGGAGAGATTAAAGAAAAGGCAATTCCAGATATTCAATAATCACATCCTGGTTTGTGTGAAATGATATTGATATAATTATCAATAGCATCCTTATTTAATCTCAAATATTTCTTAACTTGGAAGATTTATTAATTTGTCTATCTTTAAAAAAAGTAAAGCGATCAAAGCTTATGGGACTTAGTAATTTTTGTTAGCAATCTTTTAAAGAAACTTAAAACACCTAAGTTTATATAGATCATAAAAACACAACTTGTTGAAATATACATACCTTGTTGACTAGTATTCATCCCAAGAGTTAGAATAATCCCTTCCTCTCAATCAAGGTAGCTGCTATACAAAATTTGAGAGAGTCTTTAAGAAATACTCTTTTGTGTCTTAAATCTGATACTGAACGTTGTTTGCAACATTCATCAGTTTTGTACATTGCTAAATAGTACTCTATTTTACAGTATAATAATTTATTCTTTAGTGCATAAACTTTTGAATTATTTAACAATTTCAAAGTTGGATTTAGAAATTTAGAAATTAGAATGGGGAAATGTAAAGAACTTACTTTGGATCTAACTATAATGATCTTCATTCCAAATTTTTAAATTATGTAATTTCTATGTTGAGAAATTGTTTATAGCATCTATATGATTAGAACTGATCTTTTTATGATAGCACATGAAAATACATAATATTGAATTCAGTAAATTAAATAATGATTTAGGTAATTTTGTACTATTAAGTGTACTTCTTACTTCAAAGAAGTCATTTTTTCAGTTGTGAAATATGCTCCAATAATCTCTGATTCTTTGGTCTGTGCTTGAGTCTCACTGCAATGCTCAGGTTCTACACTACCCCCAACCCCTCAGTTGAGATGATAACAACTCAATTCGGGGTGATGGCAGAGCAGTTGAAAAGATGTTCTGAATGACACATTGTCATATCAATGTAGCTTGGTAATAAATTAAATATTAGGGTGAAAATAAATGAATCAAATCACTTTAATAAAAAACCTTATTCAAATTCTCCTGTAATATAGGCACTCAATATTCTTGGAATATGATCCAGGGAAAACATGTGGATAAAGTAACAATATCAAATTTTCATTAGCTTGCTTTTTACAAAAATTGTCTTCTCATATTACAACATTCACAGACTTTTGTGATTGATTTTTAGAGCCAGATGTACAAGCTGAAATATTAAGAATCTGTAATAGAATCCTTTCATGAAATCAGAAAAGAAAAGTATTTATTTCTTCTATTTTGAGTCATGAACATCAATGCTAAACTGTAGCAGGCTAGACCAGGGGAAGACAAGTCCTTGTTTGGTTTGTTGTGAATCATTTTTGGGTATATGAACCTTTTTTCCAGATTTGGTATTCAAGAAAACTCAGAATTCAGATTCTATCTCTAATCTTGAGCAGAGTAAAATAGTGTGAAGTCAGACAAAGTGGGATAGTTCTGATATTTAAAGAATTAGATGATTTGGGTTACCTATTTATTTAGGATCTCAGTTTGTTCCCATAAGTGTAATGTATTGGGAATAATGACATAATATTTAAAAAAATATACAGCCAAAAAGTGAGGCTATAGTAGTTCAAAAATGCTAATAAGAAAGCCAAAGGATAAACAAAGACAACAGCATTAAACTGCACACATTGCTTCTAGAAGGAGTGGGAAGGTACATGAGTTGCACTATACCCCAGGTAGGGATGTTTTTATCTAGTCTAGTCTACTGCCTAGAATTCAGTTTCTTCTAGATGGCACCCAGTTCCATGTCTCACATATCAATAGGGTTGTGGGATATTTGGCTATGTGGAGAGTAAATGTGTAGGTTTTAGGAACTATGGTTACAATTAAAGGAAAAACTCAACTAGGACGAGGAGATGGGGAAGTAAATGTGGCATTAGATTTGAATGTTGCCTAAATTCTGGAGTTCTGAAGAACCTACTCCTGCAAAATGATATTTCTAAATAAAATTTTTATTTTATATATTTTGCAAGTTGTTCCTGTCTCTTTTTATGTTTTTCTAGTGACACAAAGGGGTAGCATAAATATTTGTAGCAGGATCCATATGTAATATATATGACTGTCAAGATTAATAAAATATTTATCTGCAAGCTCCTAACTATGGTACTTTGTACAGAAACAGAATTTTCCAGTGTTAACTTTTGTCCCCATTGATGTGACTACATTTCCAGATGCATAAAATGAGAAGATATCAAAGATCCCTTTATGTCTAAAATGGCATGGTTTAATGGATCATATATTTATTTAGAAGCTTAAAATTGAATAAGATGAAAAATTTTCAAAGATAAATGTTTTCTCCCGTAAAATATTGTTAAACTTTTATCTGACATGTAATGATAGTTATACTTAGGGGTCAAGGTGTGACATTTTCATGTATGTATACAATGTGTATTGATCAGCTCGGGGTAACTGATATAACCATCACATCAAATATTCATTGTTTGAATGTTAGGAACATTCAGAATTCTATCTGCTATTTTGAAATAAATAATTATTATTAACCATACTTACCCTATTGAGTTAGAGAGCATTGTACCCCTAGCTGTACCTCTATACTCATTAAGCACCTCCCCCTTTCAACCATTTCCAGCCTCTGTTGACCTCTATTCCACTCTACTATAGTGATATCAACTATTTTTCTTCCATATATAACTGAGAACATGTAGCACATGTATTTTTGTGCCAGAATTTCATTTGACAACATATTTTTTATCTATGGTGCCATAAATAATAAAAAGTTTCATTATTTTCTTGGGCCAAATAATCTACTATGTGTTTGTACATACACCACATTTTCTTTATCTATTCATCTGTTAGCAAACATAGATTAACTCCATATTTTGGTTATTGTAAATAGCACTAATAAACATGCAAGTGTAGATGATTTCTTGACACACTGATTTACTTTTCTTTGAATATATACTAAGTAGTGGAATTGCTGGATCATATGATTGATTCTGTTTCTAGGTTTGAGGAACCTCCATATGGTTTTCATAATGGCTTTAATAATTCACCAATTATATGAGTGCTCTTCTTTCTCTGCATTCTGAATGTTAGGATTAGACATTATTCTCTTTTTGATAATAGCATTTCTAACTAGGTTGAGATGATGTCTCATAGTGATTGTGATTTTCATAATCACTTATATTGAACATTTTTCATGTATCTGAGGACCATTTGAATACCTTTTCCCATTTTAAAATTTGAATTATTATTTATTTTCTAATGCTGAATAGTTTGAGTTATTGAAATATCCTGAATTTAATTCTTTGTTGAGTAAATAATTTGCAAATATTTTCTTTTAATATAGAGTTTATTTCTTACCTTTGTTTATGGTTCCCTTTGATGTGTAGTAGTTTTTGATATAATGAAATCTTATCTTTCAAGTTTTGCTTTTGTTGTTTATGTTTTTTCAGTCTATCCATAAAATCCTTGCCCACACAAATATTTTAAAATATTTCCCTTTTTTTCTAGTAGTTTCATTATTTCAGCTCTTAAATTTGAATTTTTGATACATTTTGAATTTAGTTTTGTAGATGGTGAAAGTGTCCCTATTTCAGTTCTTATAAGCATAGTAGAAATATCTTTCAAAGTTAAATAATATGAAATTACCATAACATTGTTAAATAATATACAATTATCATAACATTATAAAAACCACACCTGTAATACACCTTGATATTATTCTGAAGGTGAGAACACTTACAAGAAAGAAAACATAAAGAAGAAAAGGAAAAAGTGAGAGGCAAATGCTCCTAATTTATATCTCTGAGATTGATGGGTGGTAATTACTAGGAAATATACTAGATATTTTTTTCTCATCACTGTACTTTGCTTATATTAATATGAGAGATATATAAAGTTTATTAACAGTAATTATAAATATATCCCCTTTATTAGGTTAAATATGTTTGATAAAAAAGCTCTGTTAATTAACTCACATATTCTGTGTTAACCATATATTCATACAATTCCCATTATGTACAATAAATTTTCCTCAGCCTTGGAAATAGAATGGGAAAAAAAAAGAAAAAAAGCCCCTTTCAACGAAAAACATATTCTATTGGGAAAAAATTAACAATAAACAAGTAAGTATATAAAAGTGGCAATAAAGATTGTAAAAAAAAATTAAAAGGCTAAAGAAGATAAATAATGACAGGGCTATAATTATATAAGTATTTGTCAAAAAACATTCATGTGACAAGTTAATATTTGAGCAGAGAACAATGGCACAAAATAGAACCACACAGATGTCTTGGGTAATATTGTTCTACACAGGGTGAATAACAAACAGCTTAAATAAAAGTATCAGCTCCCTTAGTATGTTTGAGGGATTTCATGAAAGGATTCCTGGGTTAAAGTGCATAGGAGAGTGAAAAAGATGAAGTTAGACATTAAAATTAGGTGTGTTATGATGTAATATAATAAGGATATTGGATTTGCTTCTATTAAGATTTCAAGTCATTGAATAGCTTTGAGTTGAAGAGGCATGATAGAAACACATTTTAAAACTACTGCTGTTTGGAAGACAAAGTACAAACAGGTCACATATAGACACCAGGGGTGAATATAGAATGTACTGCAGGAACTGGTCATGTTTGCTTGCATTAATGGATTGAATTTTCCTAAATGCATAGGGATTTTCTTTTTTTTTTTTTTAAGGGTGTATTGAATGAAAAAGTAATAAAATAAATAACAAAAACAAAATATAATTTACTAAAATAAGTTGATGTTTTTAACTATTTTATTGAAAAATCAATCAACTTAATCAATTTAGATGTAAAGATGTGTGTATCATTGTAGAGAAAACAAGTTTGATTAAAATGGCTAAATCTTTCATTGGTAGTTATTTATTTTTGAAGCCCTTTACAAGGAGATTTCAAGAAACACATATTGAGTGTCATTTAAGTATTAGTCAGTGATAGAAGCTAGAGATAAAAAAGATAAATCTCAAACATTCCCTGGAGAAGTTTAAAATCAGCTTGAAAGTTCAAAAAAAGCCTCCTTGGAGATGTTGATACTTGTGGTTCTTAAAGTTTGAGTAGAAGTTAGCCAATTAAATAACAGAAGGGGAAGAACTCAAGGTAGGATAACACTAGGACAAAGGTGTGAAGGCATGAAGTATATGTCTTATGTAAAAAAAGACAAAAACCCACAAACAAGCATTCAGTATCTTAATCCTTCACCTGCTGTAGAATCTTATGGCATGATCAAATTTCATTTTAGATGTTTTATTAGAAAGATGTTGCGCTGTAGAAACAAATTAACCCACAAAACTTTCTGGCTGTGGCTGGAAGAAATATGGCTTTCAACCTAAATATTCATTTGATAGGCAGGACTGTGTCATCTTTTTGGCTGATGATGCAGGGGAGTACACACTGGAACTTCTTATATACACTTTTTGTCATCTCCATCTGGAAATAATTGCTTCCCCATACAAACCTCTGTCCAAAGAAATCACAGGGTCTTACTTAACTAAGATGTCTGAGATGGAAGGAATTTTTCTATGTGCAGAAGGGAAGAAGAAATTTAGGAGGGCAGCATTAACATCTACCATTGTTTCATCATGTGAGGGGCCACAGACAAGCTATATTTGAGTAGCACTGTTCTGAAAGTAGAAGATATCTAAATGATTTAGGCAAAATACTATAAGTGCATTAGCCAGAATAAATCACCACATCCCAGTAGAAGAGATAGTGCTTTAAGATACAGACCTCTGAGGGACATTCAACATCTATTTATGGTGCTTGGTGATCAATTTATTTGGTTATCAATTTGAAATGTAACTCGAGGTAAGAATGAAGAGAGAAGTTTAGGCCAAGATTTATTTTATTGGTAATTGGATTTATTACATAGATAACATGGTATATGCTAGTGTAGTTTTTAGAATACTTGAGAAATAAGTTTCATTGGTGGGAAGGGAAAAATAAGTCTCATTTGGATTTGCTGATTTGAAGATGCCTATGTAATAACAAGTGCATATATCCATAAAAATGTATAAATATTAAGCCTAGAAATGGATTTCTTGAGAGGAGAATATGATTGAAAAGGAAAACTGAGTCAAATATCAGGCCATAAGGTATTTCCTAGAGTAGGCAGAAGAACAAGAATGCATATGGGAGACATGAGTGAGTGATTAGAAATGTAGAAGTGTCAGATGACTGAAGAGCCAGGAAGCTGGGATGGAAGAGAAGTCATCATTTCTCACACATTTGAAAGCCTTTGTGCAAAATCAAAAAATAAATTCTTACTAGCAGAAAATCTAAATATAAAAAGTAAAACTTAGAGTCTTGAGAAGGAAATAGAAAAAATTAAGTTTCTGTTATCAGAGTAGAAGTTGGAAAGCTTAAACTATAATGAAGACTGAAAAAAAACCGACTGTGTTAAAACTTCTGTTAAGTAAGAATTCAAAGAAAACCATTAGATATGGCAGGATGCTTACTACGTCTTTTTGCCAAAGAATTTTCATTTTCAGTGACTTTAGCAGAAACCAAAGAAGGTCACAGAGTCAAGGAAAGATTTTTTTAAAGGTGCCTCATATGAGCATATTTATAGTCCAAGAGTTAAAGATTAACAAAGAATGTCAGGACAGACATAATTTAAGAATGATTATATACAAGAACTATTACACAGTTGGAAGATATATACATTTTTTTGTATTTTTTTTGTTTTCTTAGATTGTTTTTTATTTGCCTTATTGTTTTTTTTAGTTTATTGGTACATTTTAGGTATACAATATGATAACATTCATCATTGGGAATTTGTACCTTTACATGATATATCTTGGTTCTTATGTTTTCCCCATTCCCCTGTCCTCCCTTCAACCCCTCTACCCCTCTCTATTTGCAAAGACTTCTTTGTTTCCATTTTTTCCTTTTCCATGTTCTTTGTACTTTTTGTTCATTTATTTATTTAACAACCACTTACGTCGAGGTCACTAAGAGCCAGGAAATGTTTACAATATTTATGCATATTAACTCATTTACAATGTTCTCTTAACATTGTAAATTTGATAATATCCTCATTTTACTAATTAAATTTTGTGTTACATTGTGTTATGATTTAAATCTAAAATATCCCCCAAATCTTCACTATGTTCACAGGTGGGCTTTTAGAATGTGGTTGAACAGTGGGGATATTATACTGATCAGGGGATTGATCCATTGATGAGTTCATGTGCTGTTAGGAAGTGGGGCCTAGTAGGAGGGGTAGATCACTGGGGTGTGACGTAGAAGGGTATATTTTTGTGCCCAGCTCCTCCCTTTTCTCTCTGTTTCTTGGCTGCTGTGAGTGTGTAGCTGTCCTCTGCCACGCCTTTGTACAATCCTGTTTCTGCCTTGGAACCAGGCAATCATGGACTGAAATCACTGAAACTATGAGCTAAATAAACCTCTCTTCTTTTAAGTTGAGAGTGTCAGATATTTTTTCCCGGTAATGGGAAAGTGACTAATCTAACTAGCATTATTACCATTTTATAGATGAGGAGTCAAGTCACCAAGAGGTTGAATAAAGAGATGGAACTGGGGTTTGAACCCAAACAGTTTGATTCCAGAATCTGGGATTGGAGCCATTATGCCACACTGTCTCTCTCATACAATCAGCTGTGGTCATATGTGAAGGAGATAAGAACAATGTCTACCTCCCAGGTTGCTGTGAATCTTCAAAGCTATGCAAATTATTAGAAAATTATGGCAGATTATTGAAATTGTAGTTGTTTTGTGTTCTCTCTGGAGCAGCATCCCCCAGCTATTTTGATATGAGAAGGTCAGATTTGGTTTCTGAACTTCAGAATAAAGGTAGACTGGAGAAGGCTTTTGTGCAGGGCATAGAAATAAAAAAAATTAGCATGGAAATGGGAAATAAGCAGAAATTGGAACTTCATCCCACTGGAGATCCTAGGAGACAGTGTAGGGAGAGTTATCCTTGTCAGCAAGGAGTTGTTGGTATACAAATGCCAGCAAAGTGAATTAGAGTTCATCTTTTGACTTCATTTTAGTTTAATCACCTCCCTAAAGGCCCTATCACTAAGTATTGTCATATTTTGAGGAACTAGGGTTTAGATATTCAACAAATGAGTTTTGCAGAAATATAGTTTAACTCAAAGTAGATGGTTTAGTTTGGTCATCCCTAATGTGTGTTCTAAAAATGTATTTTGTTTTTTATTTCCTATCCCTGCAAGTTTTTGACAATTTCAATCTATAAGCTTTTATCAAATGTATTCTTAGAAGATGACTTAACCTTCTTTCTTCTATATCACACCTAACTCACTCCCCTCAGTCTTACTGGTAACCTGTCACCATGAGGGATTCAGAAAGCATACAACTGAGTGTTGGAAGACAGGTCTTGGCATTCTAGAATAAGAAGTCCAAGTTCTAATTTATGGGGAGGAAGTTAAATTAAAGTGTTTGAATAGGTGGAATGAATGATTCAGCAGTGAAATTTGTACCTTAGAGAGTGTTCAGCCTCCTATGAAACCTTGGCTGAAAGAAAGGGTAAATTATGCCTCTAAGATTTCTCCCTCTATATCTTTAGCTGCCTTACAGTGGCAGTACTGTCTCATGTATCTTATGAGAAACTAGCAGTCAGGAAATTTGAAATTTCCAACTATTTGATTAGAAAACCAAAATAAAATCACTTAGCCTTCAATATATTTCAGTATTCACATTAGTAAATGGAGGTAAATAATATTTATTTGAGTGAAGTGTGATGAGGACAAATAAAAATATACTATACTAAAGGTTGAGTACTTTAGTATTGTATTAATAAAAGTGTTTTACTATGTAATGATGTTTTAGTTAATGTCCTAGTCCGTTTTTAATTGGCAAAGATTCAGTTTTTACAATTGGTCTATGTCTCATGTAAAAGTCGCTTCGGTGTTGTGTCTTTAGGTACCTAGGAAAGAGTCAGAAGAAATACTAAAAGAAGTCGGAGAATTTCTAGGCAGAACAAGTATGATTTGCAGATTGAATAGCTATCCTTTTCTTTCACATATACCAACATAGAAATACTTTTCTCACATCTACACTGTACATAGATGCTACTGAGTCAGAAAGAAAACTTTAAAAGAACTTCCTGCATTAATAATAATTTGGTTGGTAAGTACCATTCAAATTAGTCTCTGAGAAAATCAAAACTGTTAGACTTAGTCAAATGTTTTTGATGTTATAAAGGGACATTTATTCATGAGACTCATGTTCTAAAATTTCATTTTTTTGCCTTGTAAATTAGTTATTGCTACACAAAATATCCTGCTTTGCTTAGTAAAGCTGCTAACTGAAAACAGAATGTTTATTACCAAAAGGTTTCATGGTCACAATAATTTTGCAGCCGGTTCCACATTTGTATTATTTCTCAGATTCTGCTGAGGGACCTTTCCTAAACTAAAGATGACTTTACCCTGCATTCCAGGGATTCTAATTCAATAAGTGCAGCATCCAAAGTAATTCTGATGTGTACTGGGTTGGGTATTCACCCTGTTGGCCTGCTTGCTCATCAATTAATGCTCATCAATAAATTAGTAAGTACACAGTTTTCATTGGAAGCTAAATGGTTTGCAAGTACTTAGTTCTGACCTAAAAGTACTTCTATTTTCCTAAGTGAAGTAAAATTTCTCTTGGCTTAATTTTGCTCGTTATTTTAAACAAAGATTTATATAATATTTTCAATGGTACAACATTGTTTGTTATCTATTATAATAAAGAGGTAGCCAATTCATTCTTTTGGAATCAGTGAATCCACAGGCCATTTTCAAATTATTTAATCAAGTAAGACTTTGAAGACTAAAAAACAAATGCTGAATATGATTGAAAAATTGTATGAGTAACTATTTGTCCTCTGTCTTAGTTACTTTTTTGTTGCTGAGACAAAATACCTAACACCCGCAAGTTACAAGAAGAAAGGTCTATTTCAGCTGACAATTTGTCAAGGTTTCAGTCTATAGTCAGCTGACTCTGAGGCAGTGCCGGAGCAGAGGGGCATGGCAGAGCAGAAACTGTCCATGGCAGGACAGGCAGGAAGTAGAAGCAGCAGCAGCAGTCACAAGCCTCCCTTTATATACAACAGCCAGGATGGCCCTTCCCATTGCCCACAATCAGAATTATGCTAAACCAATCCAGTACAACAAAGCCTTAATCCCATTGTCACACATCCTAAATCCAGCCAACTCTGAAAAGCTCCACCTAAGAGTACATGAAGCTTTGGGAGGACATCTAGGTACAAGGCATAATATCCTCCTCTAAGAGTACAGGTTGTCACTTTTAAGTATTGTTGACCAACTGAAATTTGGAAACAGTAAAAGTGAGAGAACTTCAATGGCAGTCTTGGGAATTAGAAAAAAAAATTACATGGCTCTGAATGAGTGGTCCACAGAAACCCAGTTTGTGCAAGGCTTTTTTTTTTTCCAATAAGTTTATTGGTACATTTTAGGTATACAATACAATGACATTCATCATTGGGAATTTGTACCTTTACATGATACATCTTGGTTCTTATTTTTCCCCATTCTCCCACTCTCCCTCCAATCCTTCCTATTTACAAAGACTTTGTTTCCATTTTTTCCTTTCCCTTCTTTCCTTTCCCCACCTTTCCCATTTCTCCTTCCCCTTTAGAACTTTTCTTCCTATTTCATATTATCTATTATACATTTTGATCCTTATTTACACTTTCAGTTTCTCACTCCAGAGTGCAAGGCTTTTAAAGGCAAGGAAGTGCTGAATATGAGGGAAATTCCACAGGTTACATGAAAAGAAAGATGACTGGCACAATGAAGCTATGGTAACATGAGGTTATATTTCACTAGACTATGCATGATTGCTTGCATTGTCTCTAGGTGAGGAGTCCATCTGTGGCAGTTGTTGCTTCAATGAAATTTATTAAGATAGTAGTAGATTATGTAGACTTGGTCCCATTCAAATGATAATATTATTTTTCCCAAGTTCATTTTCCCAGGCAGCAGCCTCAAGGGGAATAGGTTCTAGTCCTCTAATCACCCTAGAGTTTTGAAATGTACTTCATGTGCTTCTTTCTGTCATGTTTTCTTCTGGATTTCATAGTATTTGGGGGTGAAGACAAAGCAAAGAAAGTCTTTGTGCAATTGACTAACTCAGGATAAATGTGAGCAAGGGTGGGCTAGCACAAGGGTAATAAGCATGGCTATGGTTTACAAAGAGGCAGTAGAGCAAGGATACTATTCTTTATAACGATAAGTTGTTTGATCATGGTTATTTTCTGTTTGGATGTTTAAGATGTCAAGGCAAAACATACTACTGGGTTTGAACTTGTGATCCTCCCACCCCAGCCTCCCAGAATGCTGGAATTACAGGCATGTGCCACTACATGGTTTATCTTAAAGCTTCTCTAAGTAACTGTGATGCACCTGAGAATGTATCCTACTTGGAAGCATGCTATAGTTGGATGGACCCTAGAAGAAGTAACAAGATAGAGCTTTATAATCCACTATATAGCAAGCTACATGAGATACATGTGTCATTTTCTTTTGTCCCTCAATTCTATGAGGAGTTTGGAAAGGGTCAAAAAGTTGCTATACATATATTTGCTTTCATCACAGCTGAGGAAATGCAAGATTAGGAAATTCAGATATGTATTTATTATGGGTTGCAAGCAAACTTGCCCTCTATCTGGAAGGAAAACATTATCTTTATTATAAAGGGCAGTAGACAAACTTTGCTATAGAGGGAGATACTGTGTTTGTCTTCCAAGGATGTTTACTACACAAACAGCTTTGCAGATATTTGGAGCAAAGATCATCAGTGCCTCACCTCACAAAAACATGAAACATGAAAACATGGAAACATGAAAGACTCATGGAATATTTCAATAGTTATATTTCCATAGAGCACAATATTTTCCTCTGATCTATATTTGCTTGAAGATGATCTAATGGAATTAATAGACATTACAGGTAGGAAATCAATGTGACCCTACACCTAAGCAGCTGGTTGGCAGTAAGTTTGTTAATTGATTTATATCCAATAGAATTTAGTTGTTTTAGGCAAATTTCATTGTATAGAGCATTTTCTAAGGCATTTTTCTAAGGGAAAGTTAGACCCTTCTTAAATGGTTCTTACCTTACAAAGTTATTTTTTTTCAGCTTACTTTGACCAGGCAGGGTGATTGGTCTGAAGAAACATGTATGGAAGGAGGCTTTTTTGTCAAGTAGCTCCTCCTTGAATAAATGAAATAAAATAACTTTCTATGAAATCATGGACTTATGTTATAGAAAAGGCATTTGTGAAATATGAACTTGTATTATCTTCAAGATTATGCATTGTCTAAGCAAGAAGGTAGGAAAAGTAGTGTAGGAAGAAGGGTATAAAGTGTTCAGAGAAATGGATGGAATAAATCCTGAGGTAAACTCAAGGCACAGCAAGCCATCCTGAACTGCTGACAGGGCGTGTGTGTGTGTGTGTGTGTGTGTGTGTGTGTGTGTGTGTGTGTGACAGTGGGAGGCCATGAAGCTGCTGAGTAGGCAGACAT
>NW_004624735.1:41656157-41691738 GCF_000247695.1 Heterocephalus glaber
TTTTTATAAAATGGAGTACTACTCAGCCATAAAGAATGAGAAACTAGAGACATTTATAGCTAAATGGATGCATATTGAGGCTATCCTCTTCAGTGAAATAAATAGGACACACATGTGTAAATACCGAATAGTTTCTCTACTATGAGAAACTGGAAGTGTAAATAAGGATTAAAATGACTAAAATGAATAATCGATCATTTGAAATAGGAAGAAAAGGTCAAAGGGGTAGGGGAAATGGAAGGGGAAGGGAAAGGAAAGAAAGGAAAGAAAAATTAGAGAAAAGGAAGAAATGGAAACAAAGTCTTTGTAAATAGGGAAGGGAGCACAAGGAATTTGGAAAAAATAAGAACCAAGATACATTATGTACAGGTACAAGCACCCAATGATAAATGTAAATGTATTTATTGTATACCTAGAATATACCAATAAAACAATTAAAGCAAGAAAAAAAAGAAAATTCTGCATTGGATTTATATCCAATATGCACAAAGAACTGCAACTAATCAATATTTAAAACATTTAAAAATGGATAAAATTCTTAAATAGACATTTCTCAAAAGATACACAAATGGCTAACACATGCATGAAAAATGGTAAATATCTTTAATCTTCAGAAAATGCATACTGAAACCATAATGAGATATCACTTCACACCTGTGAGATTCATTGTTATAAGAAAAAGATGGAAGACAAAAGAATGTTGTCAAGAATGTGATAAGAGAATTCATGCACATTGTTACTGGAATTGTAAATCAGTACAACTATTTTGCAAAACAGTCTAGAAGTCCTTAAAAAAATCAAAATAAATGAATAAAATTACCATATGATCTAGTTATTCTAGTATGAGGTATGTAACCAAAAAATTGATATCAGTATGTCTAAGAGATGTCTTCACTCCCATGTTCATTGTAGTATTATTCATAATAGCCAAGATATGAAAATAAGCCAAGTGTCTACTAACACATGAATGCATTAAAATGTGGTATACATACAATGTAAAATATTATTCAACCTTAAAATGGAAATCCTGCCATTTGTGACAACATAGATTAATCTAGAGGCAGTTATGTTAAGTGAAAAAAATGCAAGCACAGAGAAGCAAATAATGTATTATTTCATTTGTATATAGAATCTAAAAATGTTGAATTCATAAAAATAAAAATTAGAATGGTAGTTACCATAGTAGGACTAGAGGAGTGGAACAGGGAAAGTAGAGGGTAAAAACACTAAAATGTTGCAGTTTACATAAGTCATAATTTCTTAGTCACAGTACAGTGATACTAATTAATAATAATAAGGTAATTTATATACTTAAAAAGCTTGAGGACAGGATTTTAAATGTGCTCACTACAAAGAAATGTTAAATATTTGAAGTGATGAATATGCTAGTGAGCTTTATTCACTTATTATGTCATATATATGTAAATATTTACAATTGAGTTATCTAGAACTGTACATTTCACAAAAGAATTTAACCCATATTTATTAACACTTATTAGGTGCAAACATTCTTTTAGGTTTTTTACTTATCTCCTGGAAAACTGACAGATGGAATTTAGAGAAAATGCTTGAAGGGTTATTTTCAAGTTTCTGAAGACATGAAGTAACTTACAAGGAGAGAAGTCCTTAACCTTATCAATTATTATTATTTTAATAATTTGCTTCTTCTATTAAAAGTACACCATTCAGCAAATTTTGTGGTAATTTTGCAAGTGTTCAGGTCATAACATTTAGCAGCAATATGAAACTACTTTGGAAGAAACATCCTATACCTTATTGCAATATAGGTGTAAAAGATGCATTAGAATAAGATTTATCTGGGTTATCTACAACCCCTTGCACTCTAACAGCATAACTATCTTTTTTCTTCTCATAATACATGACCAGGTATGTGGTTTGGGATATTATTATAATAGAAATAACGCTGAATTTCATATACTTTATTTAAGAAGCAAATTATTCACAAATTATTTGTGCAGCACTTTATTAGTGGTGGGTTACATGACTGAATTTAAGTACAATGGTATTTATTTAGAAGTTTTGCAAATTTCAAGACCTTGAGTTTGCTTTTACCTTAAAATTGGAGGTCTGGAAATCTGAATACAATTCCTTGTTCTTCCATTAAGCTATTAGATTTTAATTTACTAGCTATATACAAATCTCTGTGAGCTTCAATTTTCATACTTTAACATAGAAGAATTTCTAACTTCATAGAAATGTGATAGTCAAATAAGGTTATATACAATAAAGTTTACTATAAAAGTACTATTTATTGGTTCCATTCCTTGCTCATTTGTTTAGGTTGTTTTTTATTTCATTTTGGAACTTTTAAGGCTCTTATTGTCTTCTCTTTTATGCTAATTTAAATAGAACACTTCTTTTTCTTTAAGTGCCTTTTATAATCTATCATAGAAAACATGAGTAGTAGACAACAGGAGAAAATTTTTACCTCGGATTTTCTTTAATCCGTGTCTTTCTTTCTTTTCCAAGTTATATTATGTTTTCTTCTGAGGGAGAGGGGGACAGAATCATGGTAAGTTCCCTAAAAGCATTGTGCTGTATATAGTTACATCTGCTTTTTTGAAAGGTGCTTTGAATATCAAACAAACTGCTATCTTTTGTGTACCTACTACATTTAATAAGGCAAATTTAAAACAAAACTTTGTCATAGAGGAACATAAAAACAACTGTATAAAGAATCTTTTACTGCTTTTATAATCCTTTATTCTCAGAGTATGCAGGAGTTTATAGAGCTTTGGAGAACAGCGTAAGCCTAGGAAATCCTGAAAAGTTCTTGTTGGATTTATTTACATTAAGTTTTTGATTCACATGTAGCTAGTGTTTACAGTTCTTTGTAATGTTTCTCAGTGTGTTTGATATGGAAACCTATTTAAAGATAATTGCTTCAAAATTTTTCTTGGCCTCCACCTTGGAAAGCCAATTAGAATCTCTGAAGTTGCACTCAGAGAACAAATTAGCATACAGTCTTGATTTTTATGGATACTATAGTTTGTAAAGGATTGTCTTTCATTGAAATATTTGTCAATTAGTTTCAGGCAATAGTCCAGCAAGAAACAAGTATGGACACATTGGTTAGAAGAAGATAAAAAAATCAAATCAGGATTTAATAATACTTAGTCCTGTAATTCCAGTGGGAAAAATGATAAATAGTAAATTTGGGTCAAGGCTAAAATTTACCATTTTGTTCCTGTTAATGATCAATAGATTACTGATTGTATTTTTTCTTTCTTATTTCAAACTGTTCTGGCACTTTATGTAGCAAAATAAATATTAAGTTTCATGCCAGATGTTTTAACATTATTATCATTATGAGCATTCACTTTAAAAATTCTTTGATTGTATTTATATTACAATGGGTGGCTGGCTTCTTCCTTGGGCTGAAATAATACTACTTTCCTTGGACATGTAGTCTAAGAATAGTTGTTCTCCTTACTTTTCTTTGAGAAGAAAAATTTTAAACAAATATTTAAGGGGCCAAAGCACAGGGATAGGTTTCTGAAAAGATGAATAAGATATGGTCTCCGCCCTGCGGAAATTTAACAAAATTAGAGAATCTAGTCTTCATCAAACATCATTCAATTTCCTGACATTTGATGATCACCAATTCTACCAACGTTGTAATGATAGAGCTGTCAATCAAAAGATCAGTGAGGGCATTTATGAGGCAATTTATATTCTGATGAATGAATTTGTATGTCAAATTCCTGTATGACTTACTTCTGTTGAATGAAGACCAGAGCAGGATAAATTTCTAAAGGGAAAGAACTGTACATACATTGCTTCCTATTCAGTAATAAAGATACTGCTTCATCCTGTACAATATATATCTGAAGTAGCATGAAATATTTTATGACCATTAGTAAAAAAATGAATCAATTACCACTGGGAAATCATTGTGGGTATTTCATGATAACACATAGAAAATTACCTAACTAGAATTTTTCTTTACTAATTTGCTTAATGCAATAATTTACTAATGCATAACTTTGATGTCATCATTTATAATGATATTGTGTTTTTTATGTCTAAGAATTAATTCTTTCCAGCATAGAACATGATACCAGACAATTTAGTAATGAAAAATGATTTTCTTACTTCAAATCCTTCTCATGAGGACATCTAGATACCTGGATTTCAAACCCTTTGGTAGAAGTACTTTTGTTCATTGAGTGATGATTAAGCACCATGGATGCAGCCCTGGCTAACATAGGGAATAAAAAAGTATTACAAGTACCTCATGGGAAGCTTACAGCCATAGTACAAAAGGTCTTCCCTGGGGCCCTACCTCAGGTCCTTGCACAGGCTTCCCTCTGTCTTTTGGTGAGTGGAAGGGCAAAGCAAGTAACGTGTTCAGAGCAAGAAGCAGCACTTCTGAGTCGTACAAGGAAAGTGAGTGGTTAGTAAATTATTCTGGAAGTTCAGGAAAAGGAGGAAGGTAAGGCACTTTTATAAAATTCTGTCCAATTTGAGAACATGACATCTTTGAGTTTGAAATTTGTTTTTTTTTATCAGAATAAAAACAAAACAGTACATAGCCACATTTAAAGGTGTCACTAACAGACCACTGAAGGTACATTGACAACTATGACCAAAAGTATGTTATAGTTACATCTATATAACTATGTGTGTTTCCATTAACATACAGGGATATCTTGGCTGACGAATTTAATTCTTTCCATTAGCTGGTTGCAAATCAAATTGGTCACAAACTGAATCAAATTCATTAAAATGAATTCACATATTTAATCAATGTCAGCTAGGCTCTGATATACTAATCATTTAGGTATTTAATCTCAAGTTAAAATTCCTTCTTATTCTATTAGGGGTTTTTGACTTCAAAAATTAGTCAATATTTGCTCTCAATATTTGTGCTCAGCCTGGACAGAATAAATAGCACCCCAAAGATGGTACCTGGACAGAATTGTTCCCAATCAAATATGATATTTTCTCATGCATAGATTTAAAATGTCCCAATTTCTACTATTATCTGCACATGTATGTTTACAATTCCATTCCAGTATACATGTTGTGTAAACACTTAAATTTTATAACTTTGAATAATTTCAGAAAAAATTTTAAGTGAAATACTTTTGAGATTTTTTCTCTCCAAATCAGTTCTCTTCTACCCTCCAAAGCTCTTGATTCTTGTTCAGAATGGTGTCCTTTTCCTGTTGTTCTTAGATCCCTTGTTCCTTAACCTTCCTGCCATATAGTCTTCAGTGGTAGTAGACTGGAACATGACTGTTTCTACACATATAAATGTGAATTTATATTCCTACTCGTTCTGTCTGACTCCCACATCTACTAACCAGATTTTAAAGACTCTAGAGAGCAGAAATCAAGTTTTCTATGATCACTTCTAACTCCCAGAACATATAGGAATTGAATAAAAGGCAATTGTGAATCAGACACAATTTGTGTCTTTGATAAGATATAGTATACAATCCGGGAAGCTTGTAATTTATTGGTACTGTCACTTCAGCAAGAGATTTGTTAGCGGTGATGCTGAAGGTAAGCATGGCCAGTTTAGCATTTCATGAGAAATTAAAATCCTAAGAATGATTTTGGCAGTGATCTGGCAAAAAGTATAAATTGACTTCTTCAAATTAAAAATATGCTGATAGGCTTGGTGGGCTAATTGAATAAAATGGATAGTTTCTAAATCTCCTTTTTGTTGGTTGATTTTACTGAACGCACAGGTGGACTAATTAGTTTTGTTATAGGGGCCGTATTTCTTATATATAAATATACCAGTGTGTATGACAAGTGACACGGTAACACTGAGACAGAAATATATATATATATATATATATATATATCAGAAATAGAAAATATAATAGCTTTATTAGCACTATTCTCTCAAATTCCTCAAATTATATTTATTTTTCTTACAGTGTAAACAGGGAGTGTGAGGTTTAGGATATTTAGGTGTAGGAGTATCTGTTATACTGGGAATTCTTAAATTTTCTGTACATGAGTAGATTTCAGGAAATCTGCAAACTCTATAAAATTATGGTAACAAATTTGGACATATGTGCTGATTTGTGAAAAAAGCATTTATGGCTCTTAGTAGACACATAGGAAGCAAATAATCCTAATAGGATTAATAGAAAATGTACTGAAATGAATATTAATGAAATGCTGCCAGAACAATTAGCAGGTTAAATATAACATACATTTATAAAATTTTAAGAGAATCTATAAGGATTTTGTTCATTGCCCTAGGAAATTTGTTCATATTCTTTATTTTTTTACATAGTTAGGCCTTAACAAACTATTGTAGGCAACAGGAATATAAAAAATTTTAGAGTGTCAGTTGAACATAATGATGCCTGATGCTGAGTATTAAATGATGCTTTTAATTCTAACTCATCCTCATACTAACAAAATGTATTCTGGTTGAAAGAAAAGAAAATAGAAACCAAAAAAAAGAAAGCTGTAGGGTCCAAGTTAAGAGTAGCATATTAAGATTTAACTGATGTTAATGAGAGTCAGGTAGCTAAATTGCTTAATGCTGCATTGAATATATACCCTGAAGAACTATTATATTTTGGTCTTGGCAAGATTTTTGGAACCCTTCTGTCTGTGGAAAATTTTATCTCACAGTCTATCGCAGAAGATCTGCACTCTTGAGGCCTGGCCAATGAGCCTACTCTTTCTTTGATGACTGAGATCACCAGGTTCTTGGGGACTCTTTGGGGGTTGCACAATAAGTATTAGCTTCATTGTTTATTTTTTGCTGGATATTGTGAAGGCTTTTCTTTTGAGGTTCACAGAAGACCCTTTGCACTCAGGCATTTTCAAAGGTGGCCAGGCTCTCTTACCTCTCACTTCCCAACCCCAGTGGGAAGAGAATTTGTACGTACTGCAAATACAATATTGGGAAAACAAATAAGCATTCTGTGCAGGAGTATGTGCCTGTAAATATGGACCCAGAACATCATTATAACTGCACAACACAAGGGGCTTGTTTAAAGAAGAGTTCAAATCAGACTGGATGAAAAGTTTTACTTTCTCCCTTTCTCTGTTTGTGTGTTTTAGAATTTCCTGAGTTACACCCAATTGTTCCTTCTCTACTTCCTTCCTTTTTTCTTTCCTGCCTTCTTTCCCTCCAACCTTCCCTTTTGTCCTTTCTCTTTCTATGGCTCTATATATTTCTTTTCATTTATCGAGTTGATATATTTATCTTTAATGAGATTTTATATAAGATTTTTTATATGCAAGTCTGTTTGCTTGGCTTTTACGTTCTCTGTCTTGAATCTATGGAGTTTTTTGAGATTGTCAGTACAATTTTCTTCTTGTAATTTACCTTTTGTTTTTTTAAAGGTATTCTTTTAAACACTTAAATTCAATTTTACTTGGTACAGCTAAAATTGTTCTAATTTATCTTAGTAGGAGATTGGTTTTAAAACTTGGTACTTTACAGTTTTTCCCGGGGTTTTGGCTGTTGTCCATCAGCAGTTCAGGTTTTAAATGCTTCTTAACTGTACTCCAATAAAGAACTTACCTGTAAGATGGGTGAAGCACAGACTGTGAGCTGGAAAGAGGCTGAAATTTGACTCTTAGCTTTATAGATGGGAAAACTCTGGCCTTGGTAGATAAATATCTTCCTGAATTTGTGTAACTGAATAAACAAGAGAGGAGGGAGCCACATTATGATACTGCCCAGCACCACAATGTGAACAAATAGAAAAAGAGAACAGAGTAGTAGTTTGCTCTGTTATCATGGCAAGACACTATTTGTGGACAAGCTTCACTGCCCCACCTTGACTTCAGCCTTAGGTAGAGGGTCATCAAGCTGAACAGGTCAGTGGAAATATGGAAATGTATGACAGCTTGATGTCCTTCACTATCATAGGGTCAGACTGTAGGATTTCTAGAGTCCAAAGCAAAGAAGGAAGTGTTTTGTAATCTTTTATAGCTAGGCACTATTTATAACATCATGATAATTTCTACAATTCATTCCCATTTGGCTTACATTAATGCTATAATAACTAAAATGTATAGAAAGTACAACCATTTATAAGAGAGTCAGAGGCTGGGGATTTAGCTCAGTGGTTTCACCACCTGCTGTGCAAGCACAAGGACCCGAGTTCAATCCCCGGTACCAAAACCCCCCCAAAAAAACAACCACAAAAAAACCACTATAAGAGAGTCAGAACAGGTGGTTTATACTTATTTTTTGAGTTCTTCTTGTGAGTCTTTGGCACCTCGTGACCTAATTTTGCTATTTGTTATACAGACCACATTTTAGATGTTATACTAGGTTATACCAAAGTATCACAATTATTTATTACTACATTTTACTAAGTCTATATCTAAATCCCCACCCTGCCTTCCTGATGGAATAATTGACATTAATCATTTGGGTTTTCCTTTTCCATTGTGCCTAGAATTGTGCACAGGTTTCTGTGCATCCATGTACTTATTTTTATTTAATCACATAATTTATGATAACCTGTAGTTCCTACATTAGTCTGGCTAATAATCTATAGTGTCTACTTGTAAAAAAATCAAAGATCAAAAATTAAAAATAAAAGATCAAAAATTAAAAATAAAAATAGATACATACATAAACATATACACAAGTATATAACTTGCACATAAATATACATACACACATATTTATAGACCCCCTACAAAGAGGCATATTTATTTAATTTAGTGTTTTCTACTGAGTAATACCTTTTACAAATTCTATATGAATAGAGATCTTAGAAAAACTAATAAATGTTAAAATGAAGATGTTTTATTGTAAAGAGATACAAATTTTTCTACTCTATAAAGAATGTAATTCTAAAAGATGTTACTGATTGTTCTGCAAGACAGCATTAGCAAGACAGCATTAACTGATTTTATAATTCTGAAATTTTATCCCAGAATTCTATTTTATTTTCATTGACTATATCTTATAAGTTTTTTCACACTTTAAACCAACTTTGTTTTATATTCTGAAACAGTCTACATTGGTGCCATAAAATCTTTGATAACATTGAAACTCTTCCCCTTAAATATGGATCCAGCTGGGACTCCTCTACCTTTATGAGCATATTGTCAAATATGTGCTATATGGTCCTTGTTTCTCTCACCTCACCCTCAGATTTCCCATTCTGGGCTGGAGTATTCTCTTTTGTCTCCAAAGCTTTTCTTTCTCATCTCTTTGCCTGTTCACAGACATAGACCTGTAGATACAAACATACAGGCACACACACACATACAAACAAACACGCATGCTTTGTTTATCTTGTCTAAAGGCTAACGACATTTTAAATACATCAACTAGTTTAAATTCAGGTTCATTATGTTTTCCTATTACTCCATGTATCTGAGACAAAGACAACAGTGTAGGAAAATGGTGGAGTATGAGATTGTGGGAAATTTTTTATTTCAATATATCTTTCTGCTATAGCATGATAGCCTATAATAATCCATAAAGAAAATGTTAAATTAAAAATCTATCTTTTGTTCTTTATATTGCTCAAGGTTTTTCTGTGCATTTATTTAACTTGACTTCTTTCAGAATGATTTTTATGACAGCAGCTCAGGGAATATTTCACATCTTTTTTGGAGACTATTAGTTATATTGATAGCCTTATACAATGAATTATTGCAATTTCAAGTGATTATGTTCATTTGCACATTTAATCATCCTATTAGCAAGGCATTTTATAATTTCTAGAGGATTGGTAATTATGCACATTGTTATTGTTTTCCTATCTTTCTTTGAAAAGTCTTATTTAAGAATAAAAAAATAGCTTTCAGTGAGTATGAGTGAGAAGTTTAATACTTATAAGAAAGTCCTTGTATCTGTTATTCCTAGGTTGTAATATTGGTATGGTGAGAGAGGATGCTGAAATATTAATGGGTGTATCTTTCTTTTCTATATTTCTTCAAAACACTTTTGTCTTTAGGAGGCAGAGACAATACATTGCCTTGAGGAACATCAGAGATGTTACAGGAATAAAAAAAGCCCAGAAGTTTACATTAGTTTTCACTTTAGAAATACTTTTGTCTTGAAGTATATACAAAAAATAGTTTTGATAATATTAATACTATATTTTAAAATATTATCATTTCAATACTGCATATGATAAATATACAATTGTTAATCACACAATTTTCATTTTTTTCACATCCAGCAAAATCAAGTGTGGATTTTACCTTTATAGAATATCTCAATCCAACATTGCCACAATTCAAATGCTCAGTCATCTAGTTGATTATGTACTTAGTATTAAGTACTGTTGGCTGATTTTTTTCCACTGAATTCATGGGATAGCTAATATGTTGGCTTGTATGTGGCTAGTAGTTTTCATATTACCCAGTGCAGGTCTAGCTTGAACTATATACCAGGGACTGCAGCTTCCATTAGCCCCTGGCTTGAGCCTGGCCTTATTGTTTGCTTTGCTCATAGGCCAGAAGAAGCTAAGATTTCCCTCACCTTCAATATTAAACCCTGATCCTATTGAGTCCAATAGTCCTATGAAGATACTTCTAAGATTGTCAAATCCAAAAATTAAAATCATTTGCTGACAGTCCATGTAAGTAACATTGCACAATAATAACATATACCAAGAAAGAAAAAGGCAACCTTCCTCAT
Source organism: Heterocephalus glaber (assembly GCF_000247695.1). The sequence goes on from NW_004624735.1 coordinate 41,666,779, forward strand.
CGCTTTCAGCAGAAAAAGTAGGGAGAGATCCGGCCAACTTAAATGTGATCAAAGTGTATAAAAAGTCAATAAAACATCTTGCCCCACATTACCTTTCAGCACTAGATATATCATCTTGGCTAGGCTGGGCTTTCCCACAGAGCTTGTTAAACCTAATCTCAGCATAACCAAACCAAAGATGCCTCATTAAGTTGTTGTATATTCCCATAATAAAACTCTTAATTTCATAGTGTTGAAAATTGGCAGGCAAAATGGATTTATCTTGTTTGAAGGTCTTTGTAGTTACAGACTAATTTTTATATTTTCTATTTTTTTTTATTATGAAACAAAAGGATAAAATGGTATGCCTTTATAGTAAACAAAGTAATGTTTTGTGGAATAGTTAGATTTTACTAATTGGCATGTGCATTAACTCATATAGTTATCATTTTTATGGTGATACCACTTAATGTCCACTCTCTTAACATTTTCAAAAGAATAAACAAATTATCATTACCTATAGTCACTAGGTTGTACAGTAGATCTATTTTACACACAAGGGATGATCAAGATATATGATGAACATTTAAAATTTTTAAAATTATAGTAAAAGACTCTTTGCTATTAATCCCTGTCAATTACTCCCCCTCCCTTCAAATATACTTATCCAGTCATTCTTGCCACTTTCTGACAAAGTCCTGGAGTCCATTCTTCATGTCTTTAGGAGGTGTGGTCCAAATGCCATCCAACAAAAAGGTAGGCCCATAAAACCATTAAGGTTTGTCCTTACCCACCTTATTCAATGGATCTGATACTGTGACTCTAGTTTTTTCCTAAGTCAAAATGACTGTGATAGATACACTTTTTCAATGGATTCAGGACATTGAGGCAGCCTTAATAATACAACTAAAGATACTTGCAAAAGAGGATTTCCATAATTACTTCAGAAAGTGGCAAGAATGATAGGATGTGTTAAAAATGAGGGGTATTAATGGCAATGTGCCTTTTACTGTAATAAATTTTAACATTCACCACATTTTTCAATAATGCCCCATATTCTTCCTAACAGTAATTCTGTACTTGAAGAAAATAATTTTAAAAACAAATCTTTTAGTATTTTCTGCCTTCTTATCTCCCCCACTCTAAGTAATGTTATTGTGTTTTATATTTTATCCATTCCCTTTTCCCTACAGAGTTTACTTTTTATGTTAATTGTAGAGTTACAGGAACAGAAACATTTATTTGCTTTATTTATTTATATATAATAAGTTTGTAAAATAATGCTTAGAATACAGACAACTCTGTGACATATGACTTCTTAGGTAGATTACTGAAGATAATAAAGCATCCACCAGTGTTTCAAGGAAATGTGTCTTAGGAAATGTGTCTTTCATGATCCATCATGAAGTCTGGTGACAAGTGAAGCCACCATATTAGAAAGACCACAGGGAGATATTATGAAGATATACAGATAATATGCTCAAGGAGCTGCAAGTATTCTAGCCTCAGCTGTTTGAGTATTTTGAATATTCCCAACATTCTACCAGAGAAAGAAATGAGGAAACTTTTGAGGTGACTACAACCTCAGCCACTATGTTATTGTGACAAGACAAGAAATCCTAACCCAGTGCTGCCCGGACAGCTGAGCTGTGCACTAATTTCTGAATTACAGAAACAGTGGGAGAATACTAAATGATTTTCGTTTGTAGTTGCTAAGTTTTAGAATAATTAGTTATGCAGCCATTGTAACTAAATTTGGTCATCTTTTATGCAATTAAATGTAGATGGTAGCCAAATGTTTCTTTCATTCATTTGTTCAAAATATGTTATATTTAGTGTCAGGTACTGTGCTGGTCATTAGGATGACTGAAATTGATAGGATGCAGTTTATATTTTCAAGAAACCATACTTTCAAGACAATCATAGTCTAGTCAGCAGTGTATATCTGTGCACTGTGGATGAGTGTGGTGATAGGAATGAGAGCATAGATGTGGTGAATTGACATTTTATCTTTTTAAAGGTTAATATGTGATTTTTTAAACATTTTGTTCTTTATGTTCTTGAACATAATTTGCTGTAGTGAGACATTAAAAAGGAAGAGATAAAAAAGTAATTTTCTTCTGATATCAGCTATATTAGTTAATATATTAATCACACTTGTTTAATATGTGTTAACCACACAGGAAAATATTTTAAAAATAGAAATGAAAAGTCTCAAAGTCTTGACATTGTCATATAAATAGAATTATCTTTGGTCTCATTTTATTTACTATACTACTAGTGTATGTTACAAAGATTCTCTAAAAGTTAATTAGTATCTGAATATAAATGTGTTTTGTCTTTATGTGAAATGATAGTAAATTTTATTCTAAAAATCTTTTAAAAAATTTAGATAAAATTGCAACTATCTTTATTTACTTCTAAATGGATGAAACTGGAGGGGAGATATATACCAACAGTAGTGTCTGGCATCAGAAATTCACTGTGTCAATGAGGACCATATAGGAAATTAAAATCACCATGAATGTTGTATACTAAAATATTTATTATGTAATTGTTGGAGGAGCTGAAAAACATTCTAGACAGAGAATCTGATATCAGAGAGAAGTTACTAATCCATCTCTTAAAACATTAGCAAAAATAGAAAAGTAGGAATTTTCGGAATATTTGACAAAAGATCTGCTGCATGTGAACTGCAAAGTTTAGTAAGAATTCTTACTCTAGATATTTTTACATATCAAGTTTCTTTTTCATTTCTTTTCTCTTGTTTTTTACTTGAGAGGTAACATACAATTTTTATTCTTTCATCATCTAGTTTTTTGTGAGACTATCCTCTTTCCTACTGCAAATAGTTCAGTTTCAACCATTCAACTATAGTAGAGTGTTCCTTTCTGTCATGGAAGTGGAAATATAACTCAGGCTGAGTTGACTATTTCTGTATCCCCACAGGCAGTAAAGACTGATGGAGCTGTAGCCAACTCAACTTTCCAACTCAATTAAATACCGTATTACAAAGCAAAAATGGTGGCAACAAATCAAATTTCTAATGCAACAGACATGGCAATCGGATAGATATTCCTTAGCCTGAGTCCAAATCTTCATTTCTGGGTAAGGTCTCCAATGCTCCCAGCTTAGGTGAAGTACAAACCTCTAGATTAATCAACTCTACTCTTCTTTACCCATGAGTATCCTGTTTGCCTGGTGGCTTTCAATGCAATTGTGTTCAAATAAAGCTCATTTTATTTTAAAAATTGCATTTCAAATTTATGGACCCCCAAATTATGGATCCACAAATTTGCCAAGAGCAAGAATCCTTTTCCCTTATTCTTGATTAAGTCTTTATCCATCCCAATAATCATCAATAAAATAAAGTGGTTATTAAAGTTTCTTTTTCTCTAGGTGAGTAGTCAGTAAGATGCATGGTATAAATAGTTATTATTTCACTCACGCCTCAGAGTACAGACTCTCTACTTTGTGAACTTCCTTTCCCTTCACTCCTTCATTCTGAGCCTTTATACTCATGAGTCTTATTCTCATCTTTCCTTTAGATATGGTGGTAGAGAAGAGCATCTGTTCACGTAATGGGTAGTAGATGTGGGAAGAGATCTTTCTACTTAGCCCTGCTTGGTCTCTTGCATTTGGTCCTGCTGTAGGCTTTATGTCTGATTTTCATAGGCAGCCTTCATTTGGTCCTCTCCACTCCAGAAAAATATGGCAGCTATGTTTCATTTGCTCACCACTACTGACATATATCTTTAGCCTCTTTTCTCAGTTGTTCTTTCTGTGCTTGATTGAGACAGTACTCTCCAGGTAGTACTATGATTCTATGCTACCTTCCTTTGACATTGTCATTGGTAATATTATCACTTTGTTTTAAACAGTTTGCCTTCCCTGCATTACAGAATGTATATAACTGGGAACAGTGGCAAAGGATGGGAACTGAGCAAAAAATGGTTGCAACAGTGGTTTTAACTTTTTTGTCACATGTAATTTACAAATCAACTCAATATTTATGTAAGCTAGATATTAATTGATATTAAGTAAGAATAGTAACAAGCACCAATAGATATTCTATATTTCCATATATCTTTTCTTAGTTTCATATTTAAAAGAAAATAAAAATAACAGCATGCAGTATTTTTGTTTCTTATCCTTTGTATGTGTAGTTTTGGCCTTATTATGACTTCATTGTCTTGTGAACAGACATGAAGACATAGGACCCGCTATAATATTACTGTAAAGTATTTTCTTTTCTCTATGTTTTAGAAGTCAGTAGTATGTGAGAGCCTTAACTGACTCGTAATATTGTATCCTAGATTATAAGTTATTTTATTTATTTCCTAAAATGATTTATTGGCACTTTTTAACTGACTCATAATATTGTATCCTAGATTTTAAGTTATCTTATTTATTTACTAAAATGATCTATTGGCACTTTTTGCTTTCTAAAATGCACCATTCTTTATAGAACATTTTCCAATAGCTCAAGTTTATTTTAATTTTACTCCCATTTTATATCATTCTTTGGAAAATGAGTCTGCTTTTTAATTTATTCACTGTGTCTCCTGCTTCTACTTTGAAGCTGGGCCTATTTTTATAATGTGAGTTTATTTTGTGGGACATAAAAAATTTAGAGTTAAAATCTGATGTGTTAATTTCAATGTCATTTTTATTTGTCCATTAACAATTACAATGCTAGTAAAAATGATTAGTAGAAAAAGGCAGCCTTTGTGAGTCCGGGTGTAGAAGGTATTTGTGAAATCTATCCAATTGTATGAAACTCCTTGGCTTATAACTGCTATTATATATCACAGGGTCATGTAGTTAATCTTCCGAGCGCTTCAATAAAAATGATCCAACTTTTCAGCCTCCCACGGCTTTCAGTTTCAGTCATATCTGAGTCCTGCCTATAAACTCAGGGTCAAAAAACAGGTTAGAGATAAACAGAAGAGAAATTTTTGATTAAAAGTAATGTGAAATTCTGAAGAAAGGTTAGCTAATTCAAAAAGAGATAAAGGTCTGAGCAATGAGGACGATTCAGAGGCGGAACGCCCACAGCTGGCTGTGCTGAGGCTGGGCTAGCAACGTCCACTTGAAATGCCACATTGAATAGCTGATGATTGATCTTTGTAACTCTGTCTCCTAATGAGCACATCAATAGAGTATACATTGACTTCCTAATGCATTGGTTTTATTAAAGAGGGAGATGTTTCTAGTTTTAGAAGTGGAGAGCTTCTATAACAATTGCTACATTTCAATTCTGAGCATTACTTATGAAAGTCATTTAGAAGTGCTTTCTCAAAACCATTATGTTTTCATTTAATTTTTTATGTGCTATAAATTTTAAAAAATGTGTATCTTTAAGACAAGCTGTAGGGAAAAGATCTCTTGACTAGAAAGTAAGAGTCCAGTGCCTTAGTTGTCTTTCTGGTATTAATTATCTATGTGAGTATGGATGAATCACTTACTCTCTGTAAACTGAAATTCATACATTTTCTTTCTTTCTCATCCAAGTCATTTGAAAACAAGAGAAAGTCACTGTAACAGAAAGTAGCATATCTGTATCCAGCATATATTTTTATTTGCCTATCTGTTCTTTCTATAACAAACCCAGGAACAAGACAATACCATTAAAATATCAGACAATTTTTTTAAAGTTTTAGAAGATATTAGTAGACAGAGGGATTAGATTGATTGAACAATTATAGCATAGAAAACAAATATAGGCAGGAGTCATTCTTCTAGATAAATTATAGGACTATATAAACTAACAGTATAAAAAGAAACTGTCACAACAACAACCAGAATGTTATATATTAATACACGTATTTCAGAAATTGATTGATTAAATAGAAAGTAAAAGGCAAAAAAATATTGTAAAGTACACAATTTTTAATATTGAGAATTTAGAAAAATTTGTTGAAATATGTGTTCCTTCCCATATTTTCCTTTTTCATGTTCCTTGCCAGGTTATTTTGTGAACAATTCCCTATGAAAAAGTTTGTGCCAAAAAACCTAAAAGCAAAAATTGCCAACCACATATTTCCCTTTTTGAGCTTTCCTTATTTAACTAAAATCTGAACCATTAAATACAATGTGATGAGTGTAGGGATTAGAATTAGAGGGAAAATTAATGTCTGTGAGAAGGAGTGATGTATACAGCAGGTATTAGCTCAGGCTTGACAGGGGATGGATGTTGGGTAAAGAAGGCAAACATAAATAAAAAGCGTTTGTTATATTAACTCTCTTACTTATTATTTCTGAGTCTTGTCAGTTGTCCCCAAGCATTTAATTATTACTCGGAGTCACTTTCTTAGCATCTTTGCTACCACTCATCTTTGTGTGTTATTGCCACATATATTTAATTTATTTTTGTTATAGACACAACATTATAGTATATGCACATTGCTTTAAACAGTTGCTTTTAAAAATCAATTAATAGAAGAAAGATTAAACAGGCAGCACACTGTAATTTTAATAATAAAAGTACTATTCCTGTTGTTGTTCTGTGCATGTGTACGTGTGTGTGGTATTGTTGTTGTTAAATTACTGCCTGAGTTTACTCACTTTCAACTTGAGGAACATACCTTAGACATTTATTATAAGATGGGGTAGGCTGGCAGCAAATTCTTTGTTTTTGATTCTCTAAAAATGTTATTATTTGTCTTTATAAGACAGCTATACTTGATACAGAATAATTATTTGACAGTTTTTTTTGATCCCTTTTTATCCACTGCCTGTTAGTCTACATTATTTGGGATGGAACTCAGCTATTAATCTGACCTTTCCTTATAAGAGGTGAGTCGTAGTTCGTTTACTGTATTCAAGATTTTCTTCGATTATTGGCTTTCAGTATTTTTACTATTAAATGGAAGGAATTTGTTGTGTTTGCTAGGTGTATGGATTAATATTTTATCCACGAATTTATTGAGATTTCTATATATACAAGTTGTTTTCAATAGACAAGGGATTTTTTTATCCATTATTGTTTCAAATACTTTTTTGTCTTTTGGTGGTCCCAGGAAGTAGTTGGGTGTGCTTTGTGTTGTATCACATATATCTGAAATGTTGTTCATCTTTCTTCATCTTTTGTCTGTGTTCTTCAGATTACATATTGTCTGCTGATTTATCTTTGTTTGCTAATTCTTTCTTCTGCTAGTTCAAACCTGTAGTATATTTTTCATTTCAGTTATTCATTTTTCAATTCCAGAATTTTCATTGACTCTTTTTTATAATTTATGTCTCTACTAAAATTCTTTATTTAGCACAGCAATGTTGTAACTACTTTTATTTATTTAATCATAGCTTTATTTTTTATCCATTAAATCCATCCTCTGCATGCTATAAAAGACAATTTCTGTTGCAGCCTCTTGCTATCCCTAACCTCTTGTGCATTGGTCTCACTTTCTGTTTCTTTGCAGGTCTCACATTTTTTGTTGGGAATTAAATATTCTGATCATATATTGTATCCATTCTGGGAACTAACACTGCATTTCTGCATTTTCAGGCTCTCTTCTTGTTATTGTAGTTTTCCTTTCTACCTGTTTGTTAACTGATTGGACTTTTTAAATGAAATCTATTTTTGTACCCATAGGTTATCTCTGATATTGTTTTGCAAGAAGTATAGCTTTGTGTATGTCCACTGTGGTTTGGATAGGGCTCTTTAATTTTCTCTTTTCCAGGTAACACTTAGCTGTTAAGCTTCACTAATGGTTGGCAATGTTGTATTGTTTTTAATAATATATTGCTGAATAAATTAGACTATGGATAAGTCTAATACATTTTAGTCTCTTGAGAATTGATCTTTGAGGTACATTTTTGAGATTTTTTTTTCTCACCCCAAGAGGTTTTCTCAGTTCTCTTCTTCCTTCATTCTCTGTGGTAAACCAATCACCTTGTAGAACTGTATCTCAAATTAAACTACCAGTTACCTCAAAATTACCTTTATATCACATATTTCCCTTTGGGCTCCATTTACCTAGAACAGGCTCTACAACAGGCAGTTGGTGCAAAGATAGGGAATACTGACATCCTACCATACCTGGTAATCCAGTGCTCTGAGAAATGAGGGAAGAGAAAGCCCCAGGTTCTTGATTCTAGCAGACAGTGGAGTTTCCATATTGCTGATTTGGGAGGGAGAGAGAAGATACAAGTCTTGAATCAAATATAAATATTCTCATAACTCTTAATAAATTTTTTTTTCAGATTTCTCAAATAAATGTTTCTTCATTTGTTGTCATTTGTTTCACTATTTCCAATGACTTTAGGTGGTTTTTAAATCAATTTTAATCAGTTTCTCTGGAGACCAGATCCATGAAGTTTCTCATATTTTTCTACATGATACAGAACTGTTTCAGAGCGTTTCTGAAGTCAAAAGCAACTCTTATCATATAGATGGAGGAAAAGTGCTTTAAGTATAGTAAACAGGACAAGGAGCCACAGAGATAAAAATGCAGTAGTTGATGAAGTCATTCAGCCTCATAGCAGAGATTATTAACAGAGGAAAACTTGTCTGAGAACTTAAATGTTTATGAATTTGATTTATAGTATCATACTTGAGGAACTAATGACCTAAAAGATGCCCTCATTCATAAAATAACATATATTTAGAGCTAATCCCTGGATTTTCCCTCGAAATCAGCATAATTTTGCAAGTTTTTTTGAGGAAAAAATATACAACTAGAGCTAAAAGATTGTACAAAAGATTTTGGTCTAGAATTGGACTCCTCAACTCCAACCCTTATTCCTTCAGAGCCAAAGAAAGAAACATAACCTATTCCATAATGAATTAGACTTGAGGTATTCATGAAAGTAGCTGGTAATTAGTCTGCGACAACAGAATGCTAAGGCCATGATCAAAATCATTTAAGGCAAGATGATCAAAACTCTATGGAGGAATGAGTGTAGAAATGAGTTCCAGCCATTCTCAAGCCAGAAAAAGATGGCCTATGGCCCATTGAAGTCTACTTGAAAAACAAAGAGGCCTTTTTTTTTTTTGTACTGGGGATCGAACTCGGGTCCTTGCACTTGTGAGGCAGGCAGCAGAACCACTGAGCTAAATCCCTGGTAAGAGGCCTTCTTTTAAAGACTTACAATGTACTGTTTTATAATGCCAATTTCATTGACCCAAGTGAGAGGCAGAAAATCACTCAGCTCTACCCATGATGATAAGCCTTTCTCAGGCCAAGGAATTGACGCTCATCTGCTATGCCTCCAAAGCTGATATAATATCATTAATGACCTCAATGAGAGTCAGACAAGTGGCACTGAACACTATCTAATTGAATGACCCTGATAATGAGGATAATCATACAAAGTACACCTGTAGTATTCAGTCTATAATGCCATCTGGAAATTTCCCTGAAATAACTGGGAGCTGCTTGGTTTTGGATCTCCCACTCAGCTCAGTATAGGATGGTGTTTTCTTTAAGGGAAGAGTTGTCTTTAATAATGTTTCCTATTAATAACCCACATGTTTATATTACAATATATGTGGACTATAGGTATACATTATTATATATGTGGAAGACAGGTAAAGCCTTGTTTTTGGAAAAGAAATTACATTACAAGAGGGTACGCACAGGACCAATAAGAAAGAATCACATTGATCAACACGCTAAAAGTCCCTGCTGACGAGCAGGCTGCAGTCCTGTTCATTACCGGATGTGGAATTCATGAATGTAAGCAAAGTTTTACCAAACACTTCCGTTTGCAAACTGAATTGTTCCCAAACAAAAATGTTCCTGAACCGAGGCATTACTGCTACTCAGTGCAGAATTTTACTCCTAGATAGTTCTATTGACTTGAAGAAAGTTCATATAAAAATGAATTAGATACACAATATAAAAGAAAATATATAAAGCATGAAGAAAACTGTGGATAATCATGAATATATTTAGAAGTCATTACATTGATTAAGGAACTGTATATTGGAGCAGTGCAACTATAGGTGATAGTGTTTTCTTTTCAGAATTTTTATTTCATATTTTCCAATTTTCTACAAAGTATATACTGAGGAAAAAGAAAACCCTTTAGCTCCATGTTGCTTTGTAATTATCAGACCGCTTGTTTGGGAATCATATAAGATAAATAGAATTGTTGAAGTTCTGTCTCAGGTCCATAGAAATGGAAGCTTTGGATGTGGAGCTTGGGGTCCTGCACTTCGAGTTAGCATCCTTCAATGAAACATGCATCTTAAAATTTAAGATTCATTGAATGAAATAAAAAGCAAAGAATGCCAAGCATAATGCATTGGCTTGGCAGATCACTGATTAGCATTTTGTTGTGTTTTCTTGATGTTTGCAAATTGGGCACTGCTTTGAACAACCTCAAACATGACATAAAAAAGACATATGTCATCTCTTAATGTTGCAGGGACACCAACCTAAATGTCCTTTCCTTTCTTATTATAATATTCTATATAGTATATGTTCTGGCCACATATAATGACTACATAAGTTTTCCTATCTCAGAGAAGTTCTACATGGTGCATGTTCTGACCCCACTTACAGGAAGTGAAACGAAGTATGTACATTTTAAAGAAACTGTTATTTGCTAATTATTTGTTTATTCCTTCAAAGAGATTTCTCCACCCACTTCCATGGATTCCTCAGCTACATTTGTTCAAGATGTGTGTTGATATGTAAATGAGAACTGGTGACAAAGGCCTTCTTCTTTGGGATGGGAGGAAAAAAAAAGATGGGAAATAAAAACCTCAGACTTCAGTATGCTCACCTTTGGTTCCCAGTTTACTCTGGTCCTTTGCTGCTACTCCTTTTTTTTTGTTGGGCTGTGCCCACCTCTTTCTGAAGACAGAAGTTAAAATAAATCCTATTTTTAAAAATTTCTACTTCAGAAAATGTTTGTTATAATTTGCTCGTAAAAGATGTTACACTTATGAGCTATTATTTCCCATTGTGAATGATCTGTGATATGGATTCAGGAATGCAACATTTTTGTCAATTAAAATATTAAAACTTACTTAGCTAAAACATTGCTGCTGCTCTTTCTCCTAGAGAGGGTGGAAAAATCACTTAGGATCTTTGTGAAAAACATTTATTTTGTTTAATTAAAGACTAACTAAAATGCTACTTAACTCATTAATGGTGCCTTTAAAATGCATTTATTCATCTTCTAAAGGACAAACGAAGTAGTTATAAGTCAGATGTTTCTTTAATGTAAGGTGTGGCTTGGAAAATATATTATTCATAATCTGAGAGAATGCTAATCAAAATAAATTTACATTAAAGTCATTATTTTAAATGATATTGAACGTGTTATATTTAGGACTGATCATAGGCTCGATTGTGAAGTTAGAGTTGTAGTGGATTTCTGTCTCCTTGCTGTGGCATCCACTGCCTTTGAGTAGTCTCATTTAATGGCATTCCCTACTTCTCCCTCTGCACCTACCGAGGCAGTTTTCAGAGAGGTGGCAGAGATGAAATGGTTGAGGTGAGTAATTTTCTGACTAAGAGGGACAAAGTTTTGGAAAAATATCATAGGGACCATGGCAGGCATAGCAGGCCCCTTCTTCATCCCTCCCTCTCAACCAGTGTAACCACACTTACAGTTGTTTGACATTTTGTTTGATGGAAATGTTCACCTATAGTACCATAGTCACAACAAAGCAAACATGAAATCAAACACAGAAACCTCCACAAAGTCTAGGAGGTACTGTTTTATTACATGAACATGAGCTGCGGAATTGGATATAATTCTTGGTTACAACAATGATTACTTAAGCACCTTCACCCCACCACCCCCCTTATCTGAAAGTTTTGAAGTAATTAAAAAATATATATATATATTCTCATAGGATTGTTGCAATGATTAAAAGAAAAATTTCAGTCAAATAATGATCATTCTGCTTGGCATGTACTAGGGATATAAATGTATGTCAGTGTTGCTCTTTCTAAATTCCATCCCTATCTTATTGTATCTTCCTGGATATCTATTGCCTGTCCTGTATTAGGTTGAAGTCACATGTAATCATTCATTTGGAGGAACTTGGAGAGTGAAAAGAGATGATACTAATCAGTGTGAGCTCTAGGTCAGAGGTTGAAGATGGGTAAGAAGATATCATGGCTTCAACAAATTGTGTCATTTAAAGTCAACTGCAAAATGTCATTCTTGCAAACCATCATTAATGCTACCATTCTTGTAATTATTGAACTACAAGGGAGACTTACCTGTTAAGATGATGCCTTGGAATTGGAATTCACAAGGTAATGCTGAAAAAAAATTCTTAGATTTATTCTTTTGGCTTTGCTCGTTTTTAGGTTTTGGGGGATTAAGAAACATTTACCTTCCATTTGCTAGGCTGAAGCAGAGTATGTATAGATTCAAAATCAGACATGAGAGTACCTAAGCAGCTTTCCCATTTACTCCCCTCTGCATTTGTCAATGTAGAACCAATAAATGAGCAGTGAGAGAAAATAGAACAGGGACTCGCATACCCTCATCATGCTGACAAGGACAGCCTCACTGAGTTAATCTGATGAGTGAGAGAGGCTGGAACTTCTTTAAAATGTGAATTTCCTTAAATGGATTACTCAACCCTCTGGCCTGCTTTGTGTACATGCTACTATATATTAATTAGTTCTGAAAAATCTTCACTCTACAAACTAATAATAATGCATTATGTTTTTATAACACTGTATAATTTTCAAAGATTTTTCATGTTCATTTCAAGTTGAACTGCAATAAACTTGTAAGATCATATTTTGTTCTGGCTCTTGACCAAACTATAAAGAGAGGTGAAGAAAGAGAAGCTGACTATATGCAATTTTTTGAATGTGCCAAATGCTAGAAAAAATAGTTGCCCTTTTGTTTATCTTAGGTATCTTGATAGTTAAATTGTGCTTCTGGGTAGGTAGGGACTACATTTTAGACCTCTTTCTTGCCACATATTACTAGTATATGCTGATTTGTCTCTTTCCTATTGTATGTTTAATTGAGTACTGATATATCTTATTTCTCCTTGCACTTATTTTGGCAAAGTTTTCTTTTCTTTTATTAAAAATTCTTAAATTTACACAAATAATCTTCTCTTCTTTTTATAAATCCTCAAACCATCTTAATAACATGAGTATCTTTCATGGTTACCTAATTAACACAAATTCAGTAAGTGTTAAAGATGCACTGCTACCAGCAGATCCATGAAAAGTAAATTGAGGTGATTTGTGTAAGTAGAAAAAGGAACTGATTCATATGTGTTTGTGTTTATTTTCTTCCTATATTTAGTTTTTAAATACCATGTTCTGACAATCGTTTTTGAAAACTCTTTTACTTTTTATTTTACTCAAGCTAAGTTCTTTGGTAATTTGTGAGAATTTTGGTATTTGAGTATCAAAAACCACTTCTTTAAGATGCACTTATGTAACATACTATGAAAAAATTTACATAAAATAATTATATTTCAAAAAGTTTATATTATATCTTACTTAAGATATTTGATGTTATTTGTAATAACTTGTCTCATTATTATTTATATTTTCCCTTGAGAATGTTTATCATCATCACAATCATCAGAAATCATTGAAATCTTTTTCTGCAATTATTTTTAGATTGGAAAAATTTAGAATGTAATTAAAATATTCAGTAAGCATAAAAGTGATATATATCTATATATGATCATGTAGAAAGTCTAACAGTAGCCTTAATATCATCTATCTATCTATCTATCTATCTATCATCTTTTTCCAGCATCAAAAATGTTTTTTTGTGAATGTATTCATGGTCTTCAGTCAGCTCCTTATGTAACAATAAGAAATCTTTAGGGAGACAGCTATTGCCCATATAAGGTGTGATTTGGGCCTAACCTTAAATCTCACTGCCATTTTCAGATACTATACAATGAAGATAACTTCTCAAACTTTTAATCTCTTTCTATATAAAATGAGAAATAATTAATTTCATAGTTTGTTTATAAACTATTAAATGACATAATACATGACTTGTATGTAGTATGATGCTTGCCACAATTAGATACTTAATAGCTTTTTTCTTCTTTCATGAACTCTTTTATTTCGAGGAGTTAATAACTATAATGAAAGAGAGAAAATTTAATTAAGCCAAGGGCTAATCCAGCAGCCCAGACACACCCTTGTATTCCTCCTATCTCTGTATTCAAATGAGCTGGTCAACCAGAGAGTCTTTCAAATAATCTGCTTTTGTTAGAGATCAGTACTTTGTTTTTAACTTACTCAAACAGTTTTTTCAGAGTTGGATGAAGCATCTGGTGGTTTATAGTGGAAACAGAGTTATGGCTTCTACTTGGAGCTGTTTATAGATAAGTACCGAGATCCAGGAAATAGATTGTGGTAGAACAGGCAGTATCCAGGAAATTATTATTTTATACATATGGATGTTAGAAATTTGAAGTCTAGAACCACCTGTCTTGCTATTCTGTTTATGTACAATGTCAGTAAAATTAGGAATTATCAGAAAAGAAGGATACATCAGGAAATAAATATTTTGAAGAGAGAAAAGTCTGAATTTCAGTCTTAGGCAACTATGATTATATTTTACTAGGTGACATTTTATTTTATTCTTTAAAATATTTATATGTTTTATCAAAATATCAGATTCTCTTTCGTTCCAAGGTTAGATTTTCTTCCCTGACGAGAATTCTGATAGAGAAAAGCTCTATACTTATTAGGGGAGATGATAAAAAGCAAAGTGCTACATTTTGTTATAATTTTTGAATTTTAATTTTTCAAAGTACTAATATGATTTTTATATTTGATAACAAGGGATAAACTTGTTCATGTCTAAAGAATTTTTTCAGGAGTCAATGTTACAGAATTTCTAGGTGGTGGGCTCCAGTACGTACCTTCATTACATTTTGTACTGTTATATATAAATTTAGACAGATTCTCTTTTAAGGAAAAACCTCTGTTTTTATATATGAATGGTGAGGGCACTTCTATTTCTGATCTTGTCTCACAAATTGTAGAACCTTTCTTCACTACCTGCCTACAACATACCGTTCACCCACCTCAAGTCTATATTTGATTCTCCTTGTGTGTATAACTATTATCTCTAGGTATATTTTCCATAGCAGGTATTAACACATGACTTACCCAAATTCTGTACTATTTTTTAAAATTTATTTATTTATTTATTTATTTATTTATTTATTTATTGGTACTGGGGATCAAATTCGGGACCTTGAGCTTGTGTGGAAGGCAGCAGAATCACTAAGCTAAATCCCCAGCTTCTGTACTATTATAATGGTATCCCCTTAATAGGAGTAAGTTGCCTCATTGATCTTTGTTTGCCCCAGAATCAAGTACAGGAGCTGATGCATACACACAGGACACTGCTGAATATTATATTTATTGATTAAATGCATAATTTGCTATCAGCAAACCTCTTCTCTAAAAGTAGAGCACAATGGCAGGGGATTTAGTTCAGTGGTTCCGGCGCCTGCCTCGCAAGAGCAAGGTCCGGAGTTCGATCCCCGGTACCAAAAAAAAAAAAAAAAAAGTAGAGCACAGTGATCCTGGATATTTTACTCTTACACATATCTGCAAGCCCCTAGCTCTTATGTTTCCATTTTCACAAATCAGTATCTTCCAGTTAATCATCTTGAGGTGAGAAGATAATTTTAAAATTATTACTTTATTTTAAATTATTACTTTATTACTTACAATCAGTATTTACATGTTATCTGATTGTGTGTGTGCATTTGTTTTGCTGGGGGGGGGTCAAACTTAGGACCTTGCTCTTGCTAGGCAACCACTCTATAAACTCTATAAATTATTCTCTGACTTCTTAATTAATATTTTAGGTTTCTGTTTGGGGACTTGTCTAAAATTATCTTCATAATTTTTTAATCAATAGATAAAGATAGATACAATTGACAGAAGATAGGTAACTAGGTAGATATTATTAAGAAAATAGACATTTTTGAAAATATTGTATCAGAAATTTGGCTAGAATTTTATAGTAGGGATCAATTTTTTTTACATTTCAGAATGATAATCTTTTCATCCAGTATTTTATAACATTAATGTCCAAATTTCATTCATTTTGACCTAACACAAAGGATCTAATTATTATGTAACATTCATGAATCTGAGCTCTTGCTTGGTATCAAGGAAACAATCACATGCCATAAACAAAGCAGGGAGAAGTCTTGTATATACGTACCACTTGGCTCCCTAGGCCCTTTGTTCTTGCATCAAACATGCCATACAATATAGCTCTTTAAGGGAAGTATGCATATCATCTACCACTGTAAAATCTTTTAGAAATGTAGAATCTTTTATGAAATTTTCTACTTTATATTCAGATTATGAAACAATTTTCATGACATTTTCCTGGCATTTGTACCTCATAATTTTGTGAATTTTAGATTTCTTTATTTTAAGAAATCCTCAAACAGGGGATCCTTCTAAAAGAATTCCACAAATAATTATTCTCCTGCCTGCAAATGTTATTAGTCCACTACCAGTCAGATATTAGCAAATTTCCAAAGCATTTGACTGGAATACTGCTTTTTTCCCTCTGGAAATGGTTTTTCATTGTTGACAGAGAAAATTTCGAGGCAGTTAATATAACCTCTTCCTCCTCTGTGCATTGTTTGACTTAAGGCAATAAATCCTCATCATATTTTTCTCAGATGTTCATTTTTTGTTCTACAATATTTGCATGATATTTAATCAAAATATTAAACATAATGACACTCCAAGGCCATGGGAATTTGAACCATGAATGAGGGTAGACATCACCTCTTTAAAGCATATTAATCATATACATATTCCTTTAGATATCTTCCTATATTATTTTATTAGGTGTTCTTTTTGCTCCATCATTCTCAGTTATTTGAAAATTTTAATATATACTAATGAAAAGCTTAATATAGTATTTTGTATTTCCTAGGACAAATTTACTTCATTTCCTAGCCAAACATTATCTATAGATATTATCTCAATAGAGAGCTTCAATTCAGTATTCCCAAATATTCTCCTATATTAGGAATCATCATTTACATTTATTAGGGTTTTCGTTTTTGCTATTGGTGCCCTTACAAATACTTTGTGACTTCATATACTTGATACTTAAGATGGAAAGAAGAAAGTATGTTTGGAGTAATAAATATTAATCAAAATTTGAAATAGTCCCTATTTTATTCTCAATAGAAACAACTTTGAACATGCCACACATTTCCCAGATGTTGGGGTAATAACTGAATTTTTCATCCACCAGTTTTATACCAGGTTATAGCATGGGACATTATATGGACTGGCTTCTGGGTGTCATTACAGTGTACCCCCGAAATTTGCGGGGATTACAATCCTAGAGCATATGTGACTTGTGAAAAACCACAAATTTCAGACATGGTTACAAGAATGCCTATAAATGCCTTTTTTAATAGTTTAAACCCTAAATATATTATGTCTCCTGCAGTTGTAGTTGTAATATGTAATTTAATTTAATAAAATACTGTATACAGTACTATAATAATTTAATTTAATAAAACGACTGCACTTTAAAGAATTAAGGTACTCACCAATAATGAATGATTTACAGCAGCAAGGAGAAATGAATACATTATGCTCTTGGATTGGCTACTTGTAAACCTCCTGCCCATCTGCCCCCAAATACAGAGGATATTGGCGGTTTCTGTGAAGCTGAGGGGTTTTCTGAGAACAATTATTAGTTAGGTTCTAAGGAAAAATCCCGAACGACTGAGGCTGTGAACTCTGAACCGCAACTTCGTGGGGGTATACTGTATATAATAGTGCTCATCTCTCACAGAGCACCAGCTATGCAGATAATGTCAGTATACAGGAAAATAGAAATTATTTTTCTTGGTATTCATTGCTTGTTCTGAGATGATTTCTTTCTAAAAATTATTTGATTTCAGTTTATACTTTTATAGCACAATTTATACCTACCACTTCTTTTTCTTCTATCAAGGATAATAACTAATTAATTGTATGAATTTTTTAAGTATTTGTCACTTTTCAGCCCTTAAGTTAGACAAGCACAAAATATATGGTTCTACTCCATATAGTTTAGTTATTTTGCTTCTGTTTACTATCTGGCTATTTTTGCCACATTGTTTAAATGCTTTTGTTCTCTGTTTATCCTTTATATTGTCGTGCCAGTTCTCCAACTGATTTTGACTGAAGGGATTTAAATGTATACAACTTCTCATCATTTAAAAAGAATAATATCCTCGCCAATCTTTTAAAATTGGTATTGTTTTCAATATGTGAACATGAGTTTCTTGAAATATTTTCTTGTCATTAGCATTTGTGCTAATTCTATGCATTTAATTGGTATATTACAAGACAACACTGATATATAGCATGGGTGTATCTTACGAACTTTTTAATCTTTCTCTGCATGACTAAGAACTTTTTAAAAAATTTCAGAAATTAAAGAGTCAATGTAGTTTTGGAAACAGCAGTGGCTAAGAGTCAGGATATCTGAGTTCTATCGCCATTCCACAATGAGGTTTAGAGTCAGATTGTTAACAGATACATTTTCTTCACTATAATGAGAAATTTAGAAGAGCTGATTCAGGTGACTTTAATGTTCCACAAAACAATTTTTGCTACAGATATAAAATAAATATATTCCAGATTGACACCAATAGTAAAGATTATTTTAAACTGAATGTTGAAACATACTGACAATTGCTACATTCTTGATTTCAGCAAAGATCACGTGAAATGTTACTGATAACAAATGTTCATATGAGACCCTTCATTTCACGGCCTTAATCTTGACATCCAGATAGGAGTTACATGGCTCTCAATCTCTTTCTGCAACTATTGTAGTTATTTCCAATGCTAATGTTGGTTCCATTTATAGGAAATGTGCCTTCTGTTTTATCTCTGACAAGTTAAACATGTCCACTGGAAAGAAGGTCATAGGGGACCGAAAAAAAAAAATCATACTATAGGTTAGGGAAAAGGTAATGCTTTTTCCTTTGTGTTAGAAGCAGGTAATCTGAACATGATAATCCATCTTTTCTAAGGTTACATAAAATGAGTTCAAATTGTCCTGAGCCATTAAACTCTTTAAAAAGGTACATTTTTGACTTAAAATTTTATTGTTTCCTCCATCTTGAAGACTAATAGGATTATTGTCCATAGGCACTGGTTCTGAATAAAATGTTAGCTATCTGAAATTCATGCACATGGCATAGAGATGAGTGGAAAAAGTATTTCAAGGTGACAAAATTCACTATTCTAAATGTATCCCCAAGGGAGGTTAGAGACACTAATATTACACACTGCACAACCCTCTCCGCTAGGTGCCTGCATAATCACAGCATTGGAATTGACATATTTATCATAGACAATCACATTGGCAACTTTCTGCAGCTATAAATCATGTGTAGGGCACCTATAATATTTTCTAGATGCAGAGACATGACACTTAATCTTGATTTAATCTGCACAGGATAAAGCCCATGGGACATTCATATGGAGTCCTCAGGTCTGGGTTATTGTATGACCCTCCAAATTCCCACAAATCAGCAAGCCTCTTTGAGTTGGATGAAATCTTACATGTATATATACTTAACTTCTTAGACAGCTGTTTTAGACAAAGAATTCTGGGAGGATGATAATTTTTTAAAAAGAGTTTCCAAGATAAGTTTATATATTCAGCAATCATTTACTGTTCATAATTAACACTTTTCTCATGCACCTTATTTACTAGCTATTGTTCAATGAACTTTAAATGCACAATTTTAACTAATCCTTATAACATCTGTATCAGAGATATATTTGATCATAACTTTATAGATAATAAATCTGCAGCTCAAGAAATTTAAGGTTTAATATTAACTAATATTATACAAAAATAAATATATTTAAATGGATACAAGTATATTTTTGAGCTGTATTTTTAAAAAATTCCAACTGTTTTATTTTTTGGCTCTGTGATACTAGGTAACAGTTTTAAATTTTCAGTGGCTCAAGTTTCTCTTTGATAAAATGAGAGTAATAATTTTAGCTAGCTTAAAAGTTGTGAACATTACACAGGTTGCAGTGAACCTATTAGAATAGCATTGACTCATAATATAAACTCCATATGTTAAGATTGCTCTATATTCAATCCCTAAACCAAAATGAGAAACTTCTCATTTCTCTCTTCTCTATTAGGTGGTGTACCTCCTGATTATAGGGACATAGTTTACATCATACCAAGCATACAACAAAGTGGATGCTAGATAAAACTTCACTAAGGTAATACATAAATGAGCATGATGCCTCTTTTTGAAGGTGTTATGTAACCATGGAGGCGCCAGATTATCCGTCATTGGAAAACAAAGCAGTATGTACAACATGCCTCATGTCCTTTTCTGATTCCTGTGGTTTTTAAAAAAATATTGTTTTGTGACATTTATATTCATTTATAATATTTTTTTCTTAACCTGAGACTTTCTGTTCAGGGTTAATTAATGTTGCAGTCATTTTGTCATCTTTGAGATGGCAGTGCCCAGCTACCTGTTTATGATAGTCAAACTGAACCAAATACATAACAAGTATGAATGAAGCTCCTATTTGCCTCCTACTAAGTGCTTGGCTTTATGGAAAGGCGCTTGGGATGAGTTGTAATATCAGTTAGAGCCAGCCGCCTCTCCATATCTCCTCTATAAGTTCAATGGTTAGCAGATGTTACAATAAACAATTATATTAATGTTCAGGTGAATTTCGCCAAAGCAAATCAGAAACTAAATTCTTAGGTTTGTAGTACTGATATATTCTGTATTGAAAGGACTCTGGTATATATTACCAGTAAGGCTCCTACCACCATCAGAAAGGTACACTGCTACAAAAAAAGAAAAAGAGACATAATGAAGTAAATGATGGAGTTCTGCCAGGTAATTTGTTCATCAAATTCCCCTATTTCATGTGAATAGGACAAGTACAGGATTCTGTACAAGTCTGTGTGAGTCTGCAACTGATATTTATTTCTTACATTTCTTGCAATTCAAAATCAGTTTTCCAGTAGATTAAATATCTGGTGAGGCCTTACTTCCTGGCTTGTAGATAGCTGCCTTCTCTTGGTCTTTACATATACCTGGAAGATAGAACACTCTCTTACTTATAATGCAACAGCTCATCATTAATTAACTTCACAAAGTCATCTAAAAGTTGATTGCTTTCTAAAGGCTCCACTTCCTAATACTATCATTTGACATGATAAATTTTGGCAGAATACAAACTTCTTGTCCATAGCAATCCCCCTTTAAAAATCAGGCAATCACATGGTAACATTTTAATAGAAGGCATCCTTACTCTTTGCAGACTTAGAAGTGCAGTACCTATATATAGTATTGCTAAAGTAAAAAGGTCACTAAGGCATTCAGATTTGAATTAGACCAACATGGCAGAGAATCCTGTTCTAATGTTTTCTATCACTCCTTGTCAGTGTGCAGTTTATGTTTGACTGTGTCTCTTTGTTACTGAAGTTGGTGGAAACCTTCGATCTAAGGTCAGGGAGGTTAAATTCAAAATTGTCATTTTGAGAAACTCAAAACCTTTTTAGTTATTTTTTGAAAGTATACCTCATTTTCAGAAGAGCTTAGGTGAGAGTCTTTTTTCAAAGACAGTGTCTTGCAATGAATAGAAACCTGGTGGAACTTAATCATGTTTTGAAGTGGTTTTGCTTTCTAAGACTGCTGAGTAAAAAAGCAAAACAAAACAACAATGAAAAACTTTTCATAGGAAATTAGAATATGTGGCAATGGACAAAGGTAGAGATGTGACCAAAGCCAATAAAAATATATACTCTGAAGATCAAAACAAGTGCTGTGGGGAAAGAAAGTCCTCAGTTTTATGTTTCCCATTATTCTAGAATTACCAAAATTACTGTAATTAATCAATCTAACATAGCCATCACTTTTTATAATTAATATGTTTTGAGTAACAGAATCCAAAATCTACTCTCTTAATACATTTTCAATGTATAATACAATATTATTATGTGGTCCTCCTTCTATTAGATCTTTAGATTTATACTTATATAACACTTCATCATTTATGGGTTCATACACATTAGGTCTTTATTCATGTCTTTGGAAGTGATGTCCATGTTTTGTTTCCACAGCTCTGTCTCTGGCATGCAATTCCTGTTATATAATGTGTAATACATGAAATAACATGTAGTAGACATAGAAGTCTATCCACAGCATGAAACAGTCACATGTGTGCCTAGATGCCACTTATTTTCTGACATATCCTTTTTGATGAGTTGCTTTCCATACTGTGCAGAGAATCAGACGGTGATCTGCCTAAAACCTAGGTGGATTTTGCATGAAATCTTTAAATTGTAGGGGATCAGGCTTCTGCCCCATTCCTGACTTTATTTTTTCTTATGTATTCTTACAATTCTTGAGTTTTCCTGCAAAGATTTTTTTTTTTTGCTTTGGTATGCAGTCAGTTTGAGTATCAATTTCACATTATACATTGTAAGTCTGTTGAGGCCGGATGCCTGGCTTCACTGTGTTTCCTCCACAGTGCTTAGTTCAATGTCTCATAGATATGAGAAGTTGGTAAATTGAATTACACTGATAATGATCACAAAGATTGAGAAAGAGGATGCTTTAAAAGATTAAAGAACTCAGATTGTTTATCTTAAACAAAAGATCAAATGCTATTCTAAGAGTCTAAAAATCAATGAAGATATTTATATTCTAAGTTGGCAAATGGGAGGTCTTGGGATGAGATGATTACCAACTGTTCATAGAGATCTTTTTATAGTTTTTATCAGAAAGGCCAAGGACTTACTATCATTCTGTGGTCTTTGATTATATGAACTATATATTTTTGGGCAATCATAACTGTTTGGCTCTTTAAGGCCCAAAGAGTTCTACCCTAACTTCTGCATGCACTTATATTTGGGTAGCTATTTTTTACATACAGGCTCACTTATTGTGCATAATTGTTCTGAATTTTCAGCCAGATTTTCCTGACAAATTTATCTAGTTTACTAATTTTTACTGAAACTCATACAATGTATTATCATTTCATTACATGTATATTATCAGTTTTATTCAACAAATATTGAGTACCTATGAATCAGAACATCAGTGATATGCCAAAATTCTAAAAATGAATCAGGTGTAGGCCCTTATAACTTACACTGTTTGAAATGCTAATGTCTAGTGAGATAAAATCAGTATGAAAAATTACAACTCAATAAGTATATGATAGAACAATTTAATTATAGAACACATAATAAGGAGGAAGTAATTTATGTAGGGGTTTGTATTTTTGTATTGTTTAATGGAATGTTAATTTGAACAACATATAGTTTTAAATTTTCTAGTAGTCCTGTCAAGAAATAAAAAGAAGCAGATAAACATAAATTCCACCATACATCTTATTTTAACTCAATACACCAAAATATTATCATTTCAATATATAAACAATATATAAATCATTACCGAGATAGTTTACATTCTTCCCTTTTTTCAAATTAAGTTTTTGCATCTGAGATGAATTTTATACTCCCACTGCATCTTAGTGGAGATTAAGTACAATTCAAATGCCCAATAAGGACCTGCAGACAGTGGGTATCAGATCAGACAATTTACAAGCAGAAATTTATAGAAAGCATTTTTAGATAATTTATAGCATTTTGAGATTTGGAGGCTGAAAGGAGATTCTCAGATACAAGAGATAGAATGGGGTAGTAATGACTTGGGAAGAGCACATGCAAATGTATTGACCTAAAGTTTCCTATAAGTGTTACAGGGACTTGAAAAAAGGTTGAGGCCAAAGCTTCTCAATTATTATTGAAGACCTATGAAACTAAATTTATTAGCTAATAACTCATTATAATATTATCATTTTGTTCCTTTATGTCCATACTTACAAGTACTTATTTCATGTAATGTAATGCTGTATTTATTTCATGTATTATCTTGTTTAATCCTTGCAATTCTATGAGAAAAATGTCATTATAACATCCCACATTATGGATGACAAAGCAAAGATAAGGAGACCAAATAATTTGCCCAGTTGAAAACAACCAATAAGTAGAATGAAAAAGAATTTGAGTCCAGAATGTTTCTCTTAATATCTGTGCTGTATTAATTCTATAAAACACTCCAATTGCTATACTATGTAGACTCAGAACTGAATTTAATGTTCTCTGTAGATCATTAGAGGCCACATATTTAAGAAGTATCAAAGTAGTAAAGTGAGCTAATGAGGCAAATTTGTTTTCCTAGCAATAAAAATTGATTGAAGAATAAATAAAATCCAGTTGCAAAAACAAAGGTAGTAAACTTTACATTATACTTTAGAAAAGTAATGCATGGTATGTACATAATCCTTAATAATACTTTATTAATAAGTGAAGTATATACATTGAAAATTTTATTTCACTCAAATAGTATCTATCAATTTTCTGAAAACTTAACTGAAAAAAATACATTTATGTTGTATTTATGAGATACCTAAAATGTAAAGTTTGGAATTATAAGGATGAAAGAATTATAGCATGTAAAGATATGTCCAAAAAACCCACTTCTGTTACTATATCAATATCAGGAAAAAAAATATAGACTTTAAGAACCAAATAAAGAGGAACACTTCATGATTACAAATTAAGTTTAGTAGGAAGGTATAGATTTGTAAAGTTTGTTTTAATTACTTAAATTCTTTTATTGGTACATTTTAGGTATACAACACATTTACATATCTCATTGGGAACTTGTACCTTTACATGATGCATCTTGGTTCTTATTTTTCCCCATTCCTAGCCCTCCCATCACTGCCTCTGACCTTCCCTATTTACAAAATCTTTATTTCCATTTTTTTCCATTACTTATCATTTTTTCTTTCCCTTCATTCCTTTCCCCTGCACCTCAAACTACCACTACCCCTAATGACATTGATCACTGGAAATTTGCACCTTTACACAATCTCTCTTGGTTCTTATTTTTCACCCTTGCCCAGCCCTCCCTTCAACCCCTCCATCCCTCCCTATTTACAAAGA
>NW_004624735.1:41701721-41741292 GCF_000247695.1 Heterocephalus glaber
GAGAGAGAGAGAGAGAGAGAGAGAGAGAGAGAGAGAGAGAGACAGAAACAGAGAGACAGATCTTAGGTTCCAACACAACAAGAAATGCAGGCTTGTCTTGTATGTGTTCTATCCTGGTCCTAGAATTAACCATTTATGTCCTGGTTCCTTTTATTGGAGAATGATGTTAAAAGTCAATATGCAGGCATAGTTATATTTCTTAGTGCCTTTTCTTATAGCCCCTTTCAGCTAGCAGAGAAAGGAGATATATATACAAGTATAATAACTCATGTATATGTATATATTTATAAATATTTCTCTGTTACCATCAGTTCCTATATTTAGCCACATATGTAATTAATCTGATTGCTGTAATTCTAATCCAGTACTACAAGAATCACTGGAGACTGTCCTTATCTGAAGCCTCCCTTTCAAAGAAATGTGAAATTCTAGTCCCTAACATCCATCAACATTTTCTTAACTGTTTATTAATATCAGGATTGTTACCCAAACCCTCATGTGAAATAACTTTATCAATAACTTTATCAACTAGATAATTTGCCTTTACTTAGTCTTACAAACTCCAGTTTTTCAATATTACTTAGTTCAACGTAATCCTTTACCCCTTTCAGTGAGACTAATGCATTTGTAATATAATTTGATTGTTTTTTCATGGTATGCTTTCTATCCATAGATTCTGTGTTTTCAGAAACTATATTTTAATTTATATACATTATTCATTTATGGGCTGCAAAATTTTGTGGTTTCTGAAGAGTGCATAGTATTATGCATTAGTGATTACAGTATCATACAAAATATTATTTCTTCCCCCAAATTCCTCTATGAACTTTTTCCTCTCTTTTTGAAACTTTCTGCCTTCCTCCACTTTTGTGGTACTGATATTTGAACCCAAGGACACTCTA
Source organism: Heterocephalus glaber (assembly GCF_000247695.1). The sequence goes on from NW_004624735.1 coordinate 41,702,624, forward strand.
CCACAGAGCTACATCCTTGACTCCCTTTTTTACTTATTTATTTTTGTTTTGAAAAAAGATCTGGCTGATTTAACCTAGCTGACTCAAATTTGAAATCTTCATGCCTCAGCCTCTCTCAGTAATGAGATTATAGGTGTGTGCCAAAACTACCACCCTGGGCTTTCGCCACTATTCCTGGCTTCTATTCCCTTTGTCTATTGTTTTATTTCTAACAGAATATATAATTATAAATTTAATGATATATGACCTTGTCATATTGGTTTCTCTGTTTAGGCATGTATACCTAAAATTCATCCATTTGTTTTTCGGGGAGGGTTTTTTTCACTCATTTAAGAATTTTCATATTTATTTTTATTTAAAAATTTTAAAGAATTGTTATTAGTGCATGTTTGCAGTATATAATGATTACATTAATCATGAGGAGTCGGTAAATTTAAACACATCTCAATTATTTTTACTTCCCCTTCCAGTCCCTTTCTTTCCCCTCCCTCCATCTTTGGGGCCCCTTCCCATTTGCAAAAGATCTACTGTATATCCCTGATTTCTACTGCATTTTATTATGCTTTTTAAATTACATGTTCTTTGGATTTCTCATATAAGAAAAAACACGTGCTATTTAAACTTGTGGCTCTGATTTTTTTAAAAATCCTTGAAAAATTTCATTATATGTATTTGCCATATTTATTTATAAATATACCTATCAAAGGACATTTTGGTTGTTTGATTTTTGGGATATTAGAAAAATGTTTCAAATATACAGGATTGTGCTCACATTAGTTTTCAGATCAATTAGATGAATACCAAGAAATGTGATTGCTAAATATTATGATAAAAATGGATCAACCTTGTAGGAAATTGCCAAACTGTCTTTCATAGATACATTTTGAATTCCCACTAACAAAAAATGATAATTCCTATTGTTCCTCATTCTTACAAGCAATCACCTCTGTCAGAATTTTTAGATTTTAGCCAATGCAAGAGATGTTTAATTTGCAACTTTGTAATATCAAGTTATGCTGGTCATCTTTCCATATGCTTATTGTCATTGGTGAGATGTTTCCTCACATCTTTTTATTGCTTAAATTCATGTTTATTGTGTAATTTTAAGAATTCATGGTACATTTTGGATACAAGTCCTTTCACAAGTGTTTATTTTGCAAATTTTTCTTCTAGTCACTAACTTTTGGTTCTTTTTACAATGTATTTACAAAGAGAAAAACTTCATTGTAATGAAATCTCACTTAGCAATTTTGTCTTTCACATGTTGTTTATTTAGTGTTATATCAAAAAATTCACCAATGATTCTAAAATCACGCATTTTTTTCCTACTCTTTTTTTTAGAAGTTTTATAGTTTTCCATTTTTCAGTTAGTACTGTCATCCACTTTTGAGATAATTTTATTAAGAAAGGCAAACTTTCAGGTTTATTTTATAATATTCTTTTGCATGTGAATGATGATTGTTTCAGCACCATATATGAGTCTTCTAATCTATGATCATGAGATTTCTTTTCAGTTATTTAGGTTTTTATATGATTCATCAGAGTTTTGTAGCTTTTAGCATATAAACTGTGTGTCTAGGTGGTTATATTTATAATTAAGTACTTCATATTTTCAGGTACCATTGTAAATGACTTTTTGAAAAATTTCAAATTACAACTTGTTACAGTTCATATATAAGAAAAATTACTTTTGTATGTTATTTTGCATCTTGGAATCCTATTATATTCATTTATTATATTAGTGTCATTAATTTATTATTTCCTTGACAAGTGGGATAAGCTGGCCACATGAGGAAAGTGGAGAAAGAAGCTAGTAACTGCCAGTAGCTCACCTTTTCAAGAGGTCATCATCCTGTGCTGCTATGATTTGAAACAGGTCCCTGCTATTGTGAACAGGGACATGCCTCAGATGGTAATTCTACATTATTCCCCAAATCAATATACCTTGTTTTAAAATTAGATATCAAGATCTCTGAAAGTCTTTTGGGACATGTAGTCAAATATGGGCTATTGGAGTCAATAAAATATACTAATGGACTTAGTGTAAATAATAAGAGAAAAGAGAAGAACTGCTAAATGACAGCATCATTTAGTGAAATTTGGAATATAGGACAAAGAAAATTGAGGTTTAAACATGTTGAGTTTAAAGTTCCAGTACAAACCAAATATAATACAAATTAATAAAATTCCAATACAAATCAAATATAAATACTGTGTAAATATTTTTTTCTGCAAAGTCTGAAATTAAGGAGCGAGGTTGGGGGAGTAGTTTATATTTGATAGTCATCCAATTATAGATGAGATTAAAAGCCAGGACTGGATGAGATTATCTGGAGCAAAAATATGGGTACAAAACTGCTCGAGTTCAAGGACTAAGCTCTGGGGGATGCAAATGGGAAAGGATTGAGTTTTGTAAAAAGGATACTAAAAAGGTCATTGAGGCAGGAGAAAAGAAAAAGTATGCGGTCTCTTGATGGAAAATAAAAGAAGCATTTTAACAAGGGATAACCAGTGTCTCAAATACAACAGTGTAGAGTGATCTTGCAGATAGCATATTTAGTGAAATAACAGAGTCAACACTTCGTTGGAATGGGTGTAAAAAGAGAATGATAGTAGGGCCAAGGATTTAGCTCAGTGGTTCTGCTGCCTGCCTCGCAAGTGCAAGGTCCAGAGTTTGAACCCTGGTACAAAAAAAAAAAAAAAGAGAGAGAGAGAGAATGGGAGGAAAAGAAGTAGAACTATGAAGAATTAACACTGAAGAGTCATAATTGTAAGACGTATTGTAAGAAGAAATAATTTTTTATCTGTATATTCATGTATCCAAATGTAAAATGTACAAAATACATAAATAAAAATAACTATGTACATGAAGTTTAAGAATATAATCATAAAGTATATAAAAGCATATATAAGCAGAAAGGAATATATGATATCTATATAGGAAAATAATCTTAATATGACCATCAAGTTAAACACTCAAAAATTTCCACCATTTTAGCTTTACTTTAAAATATGAACATAAACATTTTTATTGATAAGGGCTCATATTTACCTGAAAAATCTAGACCTATCCTACAGTCTTTTAAAATATTTTATTCAAGTTTGTCAAGTGACTAATATTTATAATGTCTCTTTGTCTTTAATGTCATAAACCTCTTGCATCAAAAAAGCTAGAGTGTGTAATTTCTTATCTTTTCCCTATTCTGAGGTACAGGAGAGGTGCCTTTGTTATTGGACTCATGGCACACTTTGTATTTTGGATTATTTTTATGTGATCACAAGCAAGTTATTCCAAACAAAGAAAGGGCTATATTTTTCTTCCAGAAGTTTTAATTCTCAAAAAAAATTAAGGACAAGTTAAAATTTATTCACTGTTGCATATGAAGATATTTTCAAGCTGAAACATAAACCTCTCAGAAAGCCACTCTGTTACATTTTTATTTCACATTTTTACAGGACTTTTAATTTTTGAAAATTAGTAATTTTGGATATATGTACTTAAAAATTTCATTAGATAATTTCTATTCCTGCTTAAGTCCTTAAAAAATTGACAACAAAAATAAGTCTCAACATATTCTTGTTCTTTTAAAGCCTTATACCAGACTCCAAATTAATACACAAGTAGAGGACTTCTATTGATTAATACATCATTGATTGATAAAATATTGTAGACCCATTTTTCATTTATAATTACACAATATCATGGTTCCCTTATCTATTATGATCCCTAACACTACCTTTACCTGACCCATCATTAACAATGTTTACTTTTCTTTACATTATGTATAGATTACTTTTCCTTATAGCTGGAGTCTTGTATGATTTCCCCAGAGATGTTACAATGGATTCTAGACTCTAAGCCATTACTTTCATGAAAAAAGACCTCACAACTGTAGTAACTCAGGTTTATATGCTACATTTTCAGTGAAAGATCTATAGTAATGCATGTGAAGTGAGTTGAAGTTATAGATCAACTCATCACTGAATTATTCCTTGGGATTTGGTATATGGAACTTTATTTGTTCATTTCCAGGGCCAGGACTTAAAACTTAAAAAAACTTAAAACTTAAGCTTTCTGTCATATTTTTGAGCACTCAGTGCTGTGGTACTTTACAATTTTCAAAACTATTATATGTACTTGGAATTATTTGCAATAATTTGTACCTTCAACATGTTTGAAAAGTAAATGTATGATTTATTCTGTAAAAGCCTAGTTCACAACCCTTATTTTTATGAACCAAAACTCAAAAGTCTCTATTGTGAATTATCTTTCATATACGTAGAAATAAATTTTGATATATTTTTAACATTGATATAAAGGATAATAGTTAACATTTTGAATATTTTTTGTTTCAGAAGGATGAACACTTTAGATATGAGAAAGAAAAATTTACCCTGATTATGGACAGTTACCTTGATGTTTTTATGTTGGCTTTGTTGAATCACTGTATTACTACATGAATTACTACATGAATTCATCTTTTGATAAATTTAACTACCTTAGAGATTAATTTAAAAAATAATCCTTACCTTATAATCCTATGTAACCCATATTTATGTGTGTGTGTATAATTGGAAAAAATAAAGCATTTTCTGGGAATTTCTGTTGGGTTATGAATTCATAATAATATATATATGTGTGTATATATATTTTATACACACACATATATGTATATAATATAGATTTATATAGATTGCACTATGTTTAAATAAGTACTACACATGGAATCAGGCTCTGGAAATTAAAAAAATTAATACTGATGACTTAAAGATCTGAGCAGCTATCTTGTGGTGAAGACAAATTCATAACAATTCTATAGTACAAACACTTTTAAAAAGTTTTGAGAAAAGTATTAAAGCCCAGAGAAGAGAGAAACTGACTTGCACAGGAGAGTAACATTTGAATTGAAGTCTACTCCCTTATCTACCCCACCAAAATCATTGAATATCTTTGGAAAATTAGTTACTTCACATCCTAAAGAACTTAAAATGCTAAAATTCACATTGCAATTTTCCTTAATTTTGTGATTATAAAAGAATGTTCAGCATTTGGGAGCTATGGCAAAAGAAAAATAACTATAAAAAAGCTCCCTTGGAAAATTTATGGTTACTGTGAAGCCACATTTTTAAGGCTTTTTCTCTTGCCAACTTCTTTGCGACCTTAGCAATTTCTATTGTATGAAGATGATATTGGTGCAGAATTGCACTTACTTATTGCACACGCACTAAACTGAGGTTTCCCTGATTTACTTTATATTATTAGCTGAGTCAGTTACAGTGTGGGCATTTTTAGACTCACTTGAAATAGAATATGTCTGATAAAACTTTACTCTTTAATGAGCACTGTTTTTTTATTAATTTTTTTCTTTTGAAAAGTCTCATAACTTTAGTAGTAGTATAGCAGCAATGATAAGATTCTAGTTTAAAGTCTGTTTACATGAAATTTGCCTTACCTATATGTGAATAGGCTGAAAAGGGACCAAATTCAATTTTTCAAGTGAAGCTAGTAAGGATATAAATGTACCTTAAGTGAATTTAAAAACAACTACAAATAAATGAGCAAATACCCAGCCAAGCAACATTAGTAATTAGCTTTGTGCACTGACTATGTCTTGGAAAAAAATAGAAGGAAGCTGACTATATTTCGAATAACCTACATCGACCCACCTAATTGCCCACAGTGTTATACCCCAACTCAGGAAAGTTCACGGTGTCCAGAGAGTTTAATTGCTCTTTTTGAATGTATTGGTTTGCAGTTCACAAATGGAAATTAAGTGGGGAAAAAAAAGAAAAAAGATAAAAACAAGAGCTAAAACCTGATTATTAATTTCAAGCTGCTAAATTCCTATAAGCTTCTTTTCTTCTTTTCATTGATTTTATAGTAGTTCACAATTTTCCTGTGTGGGACAAATAATTCTGCTTTGCTAACCCAATTTAAATAGTACTGTTTGACATTTTGGGGTTATCTAATAATGAAGTCAACTAGGCAATCAGCTTTAGTATTATCATTTCATGAGTGAAAGGAAAAAAAATCTTAAAAGACAGGCTGGCTTGCTTAAATTTCATTGGATGGCAGCATTTCTCAAAAGCAAAGCAGTATTAGTGATGGAAAGTAGGTTAAAACATTGCTGGTTTACTAATAAGGAAATGTATAATTTTTTCTGTCAAATGTCAATGCTATCAAAAAAATTTTCACATATACAAAGTGCCAAAATTCTTCAACTTTGTAAATTTCTCCATTGATTTTTGAGTAATAAATTCAATAGGGGATGAGTGAAGCATTGAAAAAGATTACAGACTTTAAAATGACATATTAGTAAAAGAGTAAATAGCAGGAGGATTAAATGGAACAAAAAGGAGGTGGTATTCTTTCTTTAGTGAAGGAAAAGGAAGTGGCTCTCAGCACAGTTTAAATGTGTAATAAGGCACACTCAGAAGTACTGTTCAGTGACATTTAATGAAATTCTAAACTCTACTTCCTCTCATTAATTTGATTCATGGAGTCAGTAACAGGGGAATAACTGGCAAGTGTGGCCTGCTGTGAAAATGACCACATGTTCCACATCCGTCAGTTTAACATCTGAAAAAGAGGCCTAGAAAAAGCAGTCTCTTACAGGCCTCCCTCTCCTCCTTTCAGGCTGTTACTGCTCTGAGCTTCTTTGTGAGTTTGCCACACTGCTTTTACCCTAATTACCAGGGTATGTACGACATAAATGTAGACATTCCTCCTAGAAGAACCAAAATTCTCCCATTGCTTTAAAGTGTTTTCATGGACTCCAACATAAGTGCAAATTCCAATGACACAATGAAAGATACAACATCAGCTCTCCCCTTGTGGGGAGGTAGAAGGGTAGTAAATTAATAAGAAAAAATTATAAACTGAAAAGAATATTATTTTTTCTAATGTAATTTTTGCTAGACGAATACCTAAAATCAGAGATTTAATGAAGACACTAATTTGCCTCTAAAATTAGAAGGTATTTTTATCCACCTTTCATTAATAAACTTAACTATTTTCATCAAAAAATACTTAAATGGTACCATCCCTAGGAAATTACAGTTATCTCGCCAAATCTTTTCAGTGAAATAACCATGAATCCTAATCTCCTCCCTATTTTCTTCCTCTGAACCTAGAAAGAGATTAAATATCTGTTTGGTTAACTGATTTATTTCCCCTCTTCAAGGCTGCACTAATACAGCTCTCTGAACAAGAAAATATAATGACCCAAGGTCCTTGTCTAAAAGAATATAGGAATTTATTAGATTGAACAGAAAAGATTTTCCTGTCATCCAGAGTTGTTCTTGTTTCTTTCTGGCTGTTTTTTGTTTTGTTTTGTTTTGTTTTCTATACTATGAATAAAGCTAAGAATGACTTTCTTAATATATTTAAAATGGGTTTGGGACTGTGATAGTTGATAAACAGCAGAATTTCATGTATATTTATTTTGATGAAAATAAGGGATTTAAAAGTGTATTATAGGGAGGAATTTAAGAGCAAAGAAATTATAAAAAATAAACTGCAATCCTAGCACTCTGGGAGGCTGAGGTAGGAGGATCAAAATTTGGCAGTTAGCAACTCATGAACTTTGTCTCAAATTAAAAATGAAAAGAGCTGGGGTAGAGGTGAGTAGGAAGGACTTTTGTTCAATCCTCTGTACCATAAAGAATTGTAGAGTTAAAGATTTGCCTGAATTTCTTCTCTTGGAATGGAGAAACACAATGAGATCAGATACAGAGCAAGTGCCATCTCCTTATTGGCAGGAATGTATATCTGTACTCCTCACTTTAGTATGATGTAAAAAGGCAGGATAAAGTCCAAGAGGAGAGAAAGAAAGATCCTAGGATGGATAGCAGGATAGTTGTGGTAACTCAAATAAAATTCTATAATTTATCTGTGCCTAAATCTTTGCAAGTTAAAAAAAAATCAAATTGCTGTCTTTATGTAGGAATTAGGAGTTGCTTACTTGAGGGGACAAAGGACAAATCTATGTCATGATGAACAGACAAAAGAGAAAATTTAACTTTCTGCAGATAATTCAGCCTGTATCTAAATATAAACTACTTTCTTTTCTATGTTGCCACAAAAGCCTACCTCCCCATTATCTACTCAAGGGAAAATCAGTGCTATGGATAATCCAAAATCAATTAAAAATACATTATATATTGGAGGATAAGTGGGGAGTAATTGTCATTTTAATTATTTCTGGCCAAATTGCAATTAGTTTGTGTTCCCTGAGATCACACCTGTTAAAAGATATGGCCCAAATGAGGCAGTTGGGATATGGAAGATAGACTTAATGTTCAAAGTTTCTTTAGAAAATATATAAAGATTTTAATTCCTGTAGAGTAGTCAACATTACATCCTCTCTGATCATGATTAGCTTGCAGGTAGAATTTTAATTGATTATATGTCTTTTCACATCTTTATGATTTTTTTTACAATGTTGATAGTTTGAATATAGCAGAGATTAGTATTGAGTCATAGTGCTGGGATACATTAGAAAAAGAAGGAAATGGTAAACTGTGATTAAAGAAGAGAGATAAAGGAAAAGGTAAAGTGTGAATAAAGGTTTTGGAAATGACACCCATGAAGAGACACAGGAAGCTGAAGGGAAGTCACAATGCCTTGTAGAATTATACTCTGTGTCTGTTAGGAGTGAGGAAGCTGAATCTTGTCAAGTGATCCAATGGTTTGTGCTTTGTTTCAACATGTTTTTTTCTGGAAGCAGTTAGAACCTTCCAGTTGTAAATTCAGAAGAGCATTGTGTGTTGAAATGGAGGTGGATTAATTAGTTTCATTCATTTAATCCATATTTATAGGATATCTACGCTGTCAATTGACTATCAAGTGACACATTAGTTTTAGACTCATAATCATATTAACTAAAATAGGGTAAAACCAATTCACAAATCATTTTAATCTTTCTTAAAATAAACTTAAGAGATGATAAATAAAAGTTGACTGAACATCACTGTTATGGTTTGAATCTAAAATGTCCCTAAAAGTTCATATGTTGAAATCTTAATTCCCAATGCAGCAATGTCCAGAGGTGGAGCTTTGAGAAGTGATTAGATCATGAAAGACCTTAACTTTAAATTGATGAGTTCTCGCTGAATGTTGTTTTAGGAGCTGGGGCCTAGTTGGAATTAGTCAGTCACTGGGTGCATGCCCTGAAGGGTATATTTTATCACTAACCCCCTTCTCAATGGCCCTCTCTCTGCCTCCTGTCCACCAATAAGTGAGACACTTTGCTCCACCATGCAATCCACCATGATGTTTTGCCTTATGACAGGCCGAGAAGCAATGGAGCAAAGTGACCCTGGACTGAAATTTCTGAAACTGTGAAACAAAATAAATATTTTCTCCTACAAGTTGATTATCTCAGGCAATATTACAGACAGCTAAGTTAGACAGAAATTAATATACAGTCAGAGAGGAACTGGGCTCTCAAGTAAGTCAGCATAAAAATAGAGACATCAGAATTGTGGCTGGAGTCACATCTAAAGAAGACCAGGCCTTAACATAAAGATGCAGTGCCAGGTCCACATGCCTCCATTAGGGATAAGCAGTAATTTGGAATTATTCTGTAATTTTCACCACCTGGTCCAGGAAGTCCAAATAGGTATCAGCTGCCCAGGTGGGTGACCAGAACATCTGGACACATCCCTTCCCTAAAATGTCTTTGTTCTTTCCATGTACCCTTGCTACATGACCTACTTTCCCATTGGACCAATATTAGCTAAGCAGGTATACTTGCAAGCCTATTGGTTTATTAGAATTTGTCCCATGTTGTACCCACATTGTGATTTTGCTATATAAATTACCCTGACAAAGAGTAACTCACTTCTGGGACCCCTCCTATCTCTCAGGAGCTATCTCTCAATAAACCTTTTCCTACTCTTAACCTTCTTTGTCCTTTGGATTTCATTCTTCAATTTCAGGGGACATGAATTTGGCATATCTAAATCTAGAAGGTTGGGAGTTATATTTCTCCTATATCAGTAATTTTTCACAGCAATAGAAAACTTACACAACTGCCAGTCACTACTATATAAGACATGTATTCCATAAATGTTTTCTTTATGATGGTTTCTTTATTCTGATGAAAGTGATAAATATTTGTGGGACTTTTACAGTAGTTCCTGTGATCTTATTCCTTCAATTCCACTTTTTCTGTAAAGTCATCCATGTGAGTTATTTTACCCAGAGATTTTTCAGGTTTTCAGGTACCAACCACAGGTTGGATATTCTGGGTACTTTTTTTTTTTCTGTATTAGAGATTGAATTCAGAGCTCTCATACAGAACTACATTCCCATCCTTTTTAATTTTTTTATTTTGAGACAAGGTCTTGCTAATTCACTAGGTTTCCAAGGCAGGGCTTACGGTTTTCTTCCTGCCTCAACTTCTCAGAGTGCTGTGATTACAGACACCCAGATGTGGATACCTTTGAGTAAGTGACTCCTCTACAAAAAATATCTTTTTAAAAAACACTTTGTCAATTTTATTTCTGGACAAAGGAAAATATTATTTTGAAATTTTAGCTTAACATGCTAGATACACTCTATGTAAGCCCAAGTTAGTCCACCGAAATTTCAGGATGTTTTGAAAAATCAAAAGCAAGTGTATTAACAAACTGTGGAGGCTAATGCTGACAGCCTGATTAGACTCCAACAGTTTACTTTCATTTTATTTTTTAAAAACAAGTACCAACAAAAAATAAAGATCAAAAAAGTTGTAAAATAATGTCATAAATGAAGCATTCCTAGTTTTTAAACTAAGACTTGGTCTCCTCATTCCACTGCAAATGCTCACTTACGGAGGGTGAGAAAGTTACTTATGAGTTAGTGAACACTACTACACCTTCTCTCCCTCTCTCTATGCAGTCTCAGAGTGTTGCAAAAATAAATTGGCAATTTAACAAATTGCATTAATCTTTTTTTACTTCTTTTTGAATAAGCATAATCAACAAACTACCTTTAGCACTAGATTTCTTTTGAAACCATTTAAATGAAGGAATTTTTTTTAATGATTTAAAGTAACCAGAGATATTTGCTATTGTTAAATTTGTGCTCTTTGGTCAAATGCTTAAAAGCCAATTGCTATACATCTGGTCAATGTATAACTTGTCTTACATTCTCTAGAAAAGGGAGAATTAGACTTGTGTGGGGAATGAGAATTAGACTATTTTATGGAAATCCTAGAAAGAATCTGAAACAAGCTTTATCCAGTTTATAAGCATATTGTGAATTATGGGGACAGTTGGTAGAGGGGAAGCAAATATAAGTTGTAAGTTTTGTATTAGTAATCACTTTACTATATTTTGAGATTAATTTCTAACTTTTTGGAAGGCTGATCCTGTATTGATTTGGGGAAAATAGAGTAGCCATAGACATAATCATCCCCCCATGAATATTTGTATCTAATGTAAATGAATATATTCTGTAATGAAAATTATTAGAATGTCTCTCAAAAATTCTCCAAATGAGTAATAGAAATTTTATAAACTGATTAATTTGAGGAAAAATTTAAATTTGTTAAAATTGGCAGTGATGTCTCAAATGAAGTATAGTTTGATGTAAAATAGGACAAAATATTATCAAATATGTGGAGAATTGAACTGAGGGATATGTTTTCTTCTGATCTTTAACATGAATACAACGAATGTTAAATAGGAGAGTGACTATACTTTCTAGTGGTCATATTTTCTGAACATTTCTTGGATTTTTATTATATTATTTGAAACATAAATCTCTTTGTTTTGAAGTTTTCATATACCTATTTTATTTCTTGGATGAGAAAAAATGTAAGAAATTCCAAGTTTTGTGCTCGTTCCCTCTATTTTTGTTATGTATAATGCTCCATTTAAAAACAGAATCCCACTTGATCAGGGTGTATGATCTTCTTGATGATCTTCTGCATTCTGTTTGCCATTATCTTATTAAGGATTTTTGCATCTATGTTCATTAGTGAGATTGGCCTATAGTTCTCTTTTTCAGTTGGGTCTTTCTCTGCTTTGAGGATCAAGGTGATGCTTGCTTCCAGGAATGAATTTGGGAGTATTGTTTCCCTTTCAATTTCATTGAAGAGTTTAAACAGTAGTGGCAGCAGTTCCTCTCTAAATGTCTTGTAGAATTCAGCAGTGAAGCCATCAGGGCCCGGGCTTTTCTTAGTTGATAAGTTTTTAATTACCTTTTCAATTTCATTGGTTGATATTGGGTTATTCAGAATTTTTAGGTCTTCTTCGTTCAACTTTGGTAATTCATATGTATCTAGGAATCTGTCCATTTCTTCTGTGTTGTCCATCTTATAATAAATGCTGGCAGGGCTGTGGGGAAAGAGGAACCCTGCTCCACTGCTGGTGGGAGTGTAGACTGGTGCAACCACTGTGGAAATCAGTATGGAGATACCTCAAAGAGCTAGGACTGGAAGTCCCATTTGACCCCACTATTCCACTGCTGGGGGTCTTCCCCAAAGAATTAAAAGAATCATACCATAGTGATATATGTGTGCCCATGTTCATAGCAGCACAGTTTGTAATAGCTAAAACTTGGAAACAGCCCAAATGCCCATCAACTGGAGACTAGATAAAGAAAATGTGGTTTTTTTAATAAAATGGAGTACTACTCAGCCATAAAAAATGAGAAATTGGAGACATTTATAGCTAAGTGGATGCACATTGAGGCAATACTCTTAAGTGAAATAAATAGGACACACATGAATAAATACCGAATAGTTTCTCTGGTGTGAGAAACTGAAAGTGTAAATAAGGACTAAATGTATAATAAATAATGTGAACTAGGAAGAAAAGGGGCAAAGGGGAAGGAAGTGGGAGGGCTAGGGGAAAGGATAGAAGGGAATGGGATTAATATGAGAAAATGGAAAAATAGGAACAAAATCTTTGTAAATGGGGAGGAATGGAGTGGTTGAAGGGAGGGCTGGGCAAGGGTGAAAACTAAGAACCAAGAGAGACTATGTAAAGGTGCAAATTTCCAATGATGAATGTCATTATATTGTATACCTAAAATGTACCAATGATTAGAATGAATAATGGATAAAGTAAAATAGGAAGAAAAGGTCCAAAGGGGTAGGGGTAGTGGGAGGGTCGGGGGAAAGGAAAGAAGGGAAAGGAAAAATGATGAGAAATGGAAAAAATGGAAATAAAGTCTTTGTAAATAGGGAAGGGTGAAGGGCATGAAGGGAGGGCTAGGAATGGGGAAAAAATAAGAACCAAGATGCATTATGTAAAGTTACAATTCCCAATGAGAAATGTAATTGTGTTGTATACCTACAATGTACCAATAAAATAATTTAATAAAAATAAAAAATAAAATAAAAACAGAAAACATATAAGTTTTTCTCAAAAACACCAAAAGAGGTGAGAAAGAAGTCTAGCTTAGTTGTACTTTGTCAGAAGATCAAATATTCTTCCACTGTGAATAATGTCAGCACTCTGTACAAAATTCTTTTTTTGTTTACAAGGCCCACATCATGTGCTCCAGCTACCCTGGCTTCCTTTCTGTCCTCATTATGTACCAGGTAGATTCCTACCTTGGGGTCTTTGTTCTTGCTATTTTCACCAGAAACTCTTTCCCCAATAATTATCTTGGTTAATTCCTCCACATTCAGCAGTCTTTTTGCCAGTGCCTCATATGTCTTTGAGGACTTTCTTGACTTTCTATTTAAATTTTACCCTCTCTCTTATCCTCTTTCTTGCTTTAATTTTCTTCACTTCACTTCTCCCCATCAATTGTAAGGAATATTTTACTTATTAATTCTTTTTTATTATAATATAAGCTGTATAAAGAAAAGTAATTTTTATCTGTTTTGCTCATTGGCTTATTCCCAAAACTTTGAAGTTCGCTTATCACACAGGAGGAGCCCAGATGTATTAGTTGAATGTTGTTCATACAACAACTACAAAAATATTCAAAGTATTTAATTTGGAACTTCTTAAAGACTGAACGTAAGCATTTTTATTTGACTAAAATACATTTTGTGCTCAGAAAGAAATGCTAGTTCTGGATACATTAACTTACGTATATAAAAAAAGTTTCTTGAAGAGGTAAGCGATACCTCCTTTCAGAAGAATTGGAGAAAACCAATATAAATAATGAAAAGATACATGTAGTCTACTTTTTAATTTGCTTTCTTATGCTCTAGGTTCTGCACATTTTTTGGGTATGTTTTCATTCTGTCTATTGAATTCTCACCTTTATTGAGTTTAAACTGTAGTATTACTTCCTCATATTAGGATATATGACACTAATTGCAGAAAATTATATTTTGTGTAATTTTTCATCCCTTTTCCCTTCCCCCTCTCTCTCTTTCCTCCATGTCTTGATCCCCTTCTCATTTTGAAAAAGAAATCTCTTTACTTCCTGTTATCTTTCGTTTTGCTTTTTACTTATATTTGGAGTTTTTTATATAAGAAAGACTGTGATTTTTAAATTTGTGCCTAATTTATTTAACTTATTATAATCTTGAGATGCATCCATTTGCCTTCAAAGGCCTCAAATTTATCCTTCTTAGTGGCAGAATAAAGAGAATTGAAGACAAAATGGAGAGAGAGCTTTTGCAAATGAGAAGGGGAGCAAGACTAGGAGGGACCAGGCAGGAATGGGAGAAGAAGGGGATGAAAAAAGAATTAAGATGTGTTATAAACATGTACCAACTCTCTCATGATAAATGTAATCTTTATGTACTGCAAACATGTACTAATTAAAAAAAGAAAATTGTAAAGCAATCACATTCTATTTTTATGGTTACTTTTGAAGTCTATGTTGGCTGTGGAAATTTTGACCTGACCAGTGTCCCGATAAAAGGAAATCCCCAGTATTCCTTAAAAATTCTCACATTTTGAAATGCCTGGCTCCCCATCACTCCCTACATACTATGACTCACATTATGCTATGTTGGGTGTTTTCAGTCTCCCTTATTGACCCCCTGGCACCATACTTTCTGTATGTACTTACACATAGTTTAGCATTTATTCAGTTCCAAACTTGATTCTCTCTGGGATATGTTTAATTATTTTTCTTTTGAAAATTTCATCTCTTTTTCTTCCTTCAATATTCTACCCACAATTTTCAAAGTAGAACCTCCTGGCTAGATTCAGACTCCAGGATATTTCTTCCAGGAAAATGATCTCATCCACTTTTTCAACCATTTTGTGAGAGCATTACTATATATATGTTCTTGAAACTCTTCAATCTTTAGATTAAGTACAAAATATTAATTTATTTTATATATGCTCCCATTTACACCTGATTTTATTGAATATAATTTAATAATGATCATACAAAATCATCTACAGCTTCTAAGAGCTTAGGAACATCTTTCTGAGCCAGTGCATTCCTTTTGACTTGTCTATGTACTCTATTCATATCTACAACTTTGCTGTAGAACTTTTTATTCACTCCTTATGCCTCTTTCTGTTCAATGGCCTTTGAGGAATATACTACAGTGACAGCAGGGTTTTCTAAACTCCTAGCTTTCTGGCAATGAGAAAGCTGGTTCTGTGCTGTACGGTCTGAAAAACTCTGTCATTGTTTGAGAAGGTTTTGAACTCAATGATTATTTCACCATCAAACATACTTTCTGCCTCAGGTTCCTCATATTTATGATTTAACCATTTAATGCTTCTTATTTTAATGATTTTTTACTTATTTAGTTATTTTATACCCATTATCCACTAGCCGGTCACTTCAGCTTATTCAGGAAAACTGACCATATGTACAGACAATCAAGATGAATCTGATGTTGAAAAAACAGTATGTGCATTCTTTTTTTAAGCTTTGGCAGTCTAAAATTATTGAGAACAAACTTTCCTACTGCCCAAGAAACAGCTATAGATCACAGTCCTTTAAATTCAAATTTAATCAAGGAAGTATTTCTATTTCATGATTAACTTATGCAACTCATATACAATATGTTTGATTAAATTATGTAACCATCTCAGATTTAACCCACGATCTTATGCATGCTTATGGACCTTAAATGAATACTTTATGCTTTTGTTAGTCTCTCAAATTTTTTTTCCTGGCAGTGTATTTTTCCTCCAGGACCACCTTTAAAACTCATTTAACACTATGATTTAAATTCACATTGGGTAAATATTTGCTTCTTGGTGATTTTTCTTCTTTTCCTCATAGTTTAATTATGATATATTTACCATTTGTTCATTTTCTGAAAACTGATACTTTTTAGACTTTTAATAACATCTGCTTTATGCTTTTACTTTCACTTGAGATGTTATTCCTTTCTACATTACCTATTAAGATCATTTTTATTACTAATTATACATTTAAAATCTCACATCTTCATAATATGTCTTATTTACCTTGGGTAAGTTTCTTATTTTTTTTTTGAAAAATATTCATCCTCTGTACATGTCTTCTTTTTTTTTTTGGTACTGGGAATCGAACTCAGGGCCTCTTGCTTGCCAGGAGGTAGGTGCTGCACTGCTGAGCTATGTCCCCAGCCCCTTATACAGGTCTTCTAACAATTAACTGTGTATATCTTTATGATGTCTCTTCTATTTTTTCTTAAAATATAATTACCTTATTCTGCTATTATAACAATTTTGTGAGATCAGTTAGTCTGAATTATAATTATTTTTAGACCTCATAAATGCCAATATGATGTTTTGTAAAACTTATTCTCTGATAGTAGTAAGATACAGTATTTGAATTTAAATTTAATTTTCTTATACAGATATGTTCTTTTTAAAATTTTTCCTTTTTTAAAATTCTTTGCTACTTTGTCTTTAACATCTCTCTTTTCCACATTCATTATTCCTAAAGTTATTAACTAATACAAATACATGAAATCTAATGGCATGCAGAAAATTATATCTTCCTACAGCCATATTCTTGCTTATTGATTCATATAACAAAATATTGGGCTATTTTCATGTTTCTAGACACTCCATTATAACAATCTCATTTAGGAATAATATATAATCGTGATCTTATTTCTTTTTTTAAACTGTCACTCAATTTCACAAGTGTAGTAATCCAGTTATATTTAAAATTTTGGGGTTACATTCATCTTGTAGTGTTTTCTCTTATTTTATCTTTACTTTGATTTGTAACCAAGGAATTTGTAACATGGAAATGGAGCTATGAGTTCTTTAAACTTCCTTGAGTTCCTTCCTGTTTTGTTTCCTGTCCTTTAGGTTTGACATAAGGTCAAAAAGCTTAGAGAAAGAGAGACAATATAGGAATGATCCATAGTGTTATACTATTAGACATATCCACTGTCATGGCAGGCCTTCAGATACTGGCTCTGTCAAGGAGAACATGAGATTTTCCAATTTTCTACCTTGGTGATATGCTGTCTGGTAAATATATTGCTATGAATTTCTTCTCATACCCCTTCTACAGTGGGCCATCCATATAGTTTTATTACTGTGATTCTCTTATTGTAGCAGACAACCCTCCCATCCTTGGTACCTTCTAGATGATTCAAGCCACATTAGCTTCCCCTAAGAATTTCTTGCTTGCCCTGGAAGATAGAGGAAACGGAGTGCATCTATTTGACTATTCTTGACTATTCTGCACACAGTTTCTAGTTACTTCAACCAAACATTGTCTTTAGACTTCTCTGGGATAGAGGTAGGGTTCATTGTTTTGATTCATGTACTCCTCTAAACTCCTAACAATGTGTTTGTTACTGCCAAGAACAATAATGGTGTTCTATCTCTGCTGGCTGCATATTCCTTTCTTAAATCACTCAGTAAATATTTATTGATCACTAACACTATGACAATTACTGTTTGTTCTCATTACTTGGAAACATTATGGTGTAGAGATGCCAGATTTAGCAATTAAAAATATAAATGACTAAACTTGAATGTCATTTAAATATAAATAGTTTATTGGCAGAAGTGTATAATATTTCCAAGACTATTACAATGAAACTATCCATTTTCATCACAAATTAAGGCTTATTTGAATGTTCTATATTTTATCTGTCAATCTTAGTTACAGGAATAGATAATGCAGACACAGTCTGTCTTCCTGGAGAATATGTCTTAATTGGCAAAACAAAGCAATGAATAAAATATTTTAAAATAATATATTATACATTAATAAAGGATCTAGAAAAAATAAAAAAGGATGAAAAGGATATAACATGCAATGGGCTGAAAACACTGCAATTTTATATAGGTTTAAAATGGTCCCTGGACCAAAAAGAGAAAGACTTGGGAGTAGATTAAAAGAAAGTAAGGTAAAGAGATAGATTATCCAGGTATCAGAAGAAGCAGACACAAGGGAAGTGCAATGGCAGCATGAGAGGCATATACAAGAGACAACAAACAGGAAAGAAGTAAGAAAAAGAAAAATGGGGCAGAGAGGTCCAAAGCAGATTGGGCTAATGTCCTGGGTCAGAGATGGCTGCAAAACAAGCCAGAGCATTAAGCTATTGTAAGGTTTTTAAATTTTACACTTAGTAAGAGTGTAAGTCTATAGAGTTTTGAGGAAAGAAGTGGTATGCATACGTTTTTTAAAATTTTATTTTAGTTGCTGCAGATAAATCAAAGAAAGACTGGGCAGGGGTGAGTGCAATGACAATGTAGAATGAGGAGCACTGCTATCATTTTGATAAGATTTGATAAAGGCTGAGAGTGGGAAGTAAGAGTTGCACAAGAGATGGGAAGAAGTAGATTCTGACTGAATTTTTAGAGAAAAATTATAAAAATTTTCTAACAGATTTGATGTGAAATGTGAGAAAAAGTAAAGCATGATTGTGATTATATTAACTGGAGAAACTGGAAGAAAGGTAATTGTATTTACTGTAATGGGAAAAGGCTGTGAGAGGGGTGTCTGAGTATAAGGAAATAAGGCTTCAGTTTTGAGCTTGTTATGTTTGCAATCCAGTTGCAGAGGCTGAATTTGCAGTTGAATTTACTCCTTAGGGAAAAGTTTTGGGATGAGACAGTACTTTGGGAATCTACAGGTTATAAATAGCATTTAACACAAAAAAGATATGATGAGAGACATGTCTTCTTTCTGGAAGGCATTTTTAGTTGCAGTATTTCTTTAAAAATTTGTTTTCTAAGCCCTCCCCTTCACCTGGGGGTGGGGTGACTACTCTCAATCCCTAGGGAGGAAAAAGATCCCTAGGAATGATAAGGGAAGTTCTCTTTTTTTCCCTAACACTAATCCTCATTCTGGAATGCACTACTTATTGATAATCTTTAAAACCCACTGAGAGAATGACTTTCATTCAGTGACTATAAGCATTATTTTTCATTTACAGTACATTTAATTCTTATTTCCTAATTTAAAAACCTCTCATTCCAAAGAGACATCAAGTGATTGAGTGCCACTTGCCTCCCTACAAGTGGTGATATTTCAGTGTATTATATCATTGAGATCATGGACTCTGCAGTCACACTTTCCATGACTTTATTTCATGGATAGCATTTAGTTAATAAGTTGATTAATATGTAAAATTTGTTGCACACATCTTAGTAGTGGCATGTAGCTAAATAGCTTGCTGATGTCCATTAAGTCTAAGATTCTCTAGCATGTTAAACGTTAGTATTTTCTGTAAATAAATGATGCTTTAGTCATTTTGATTACATGTACTTGCCAATAAGATGAAAAATTCCAATTTCAATATATTCAATTGACAATGTGATATTTTTATTTGTCTTTAGCAGTGGTATTCTCTTCAATTTGGACAACTTCTTATCATCAGGCCATACCTTAATTTTATGATCTAGTTTTATACTGTACATTCATACCTAATTAACAAATTTGTTTAAAAAATTCTCTAAATGTTATCCACATCTCTAAATTTTTAATTAAATGAAATGAAAAAATTTCTTCATTTGAATTAGGCAATCAATTTACTAAAAAGCTAAAATTTTCATAGAAACTAGATTCTAATATTAAGCCTGTGAAAGACTAGCTATATGTTAGTGAGCAAGTCATTTAATTTTTCTGAATCTTAATTACCTTATTTGCAGAACATGGAAGTTGAAATAAATCTATATTCTCTAAAACATTTTCCTCAGTTAGAATTTTTTATAATTCTATGATGAAAAAATTTCAATCTAGTCACCCTCTATAAATCCGCTCATCTAACTTCATCTTCTCACAGTCTTAGAGTATTTTCCTTGTTTCATACTATGAAATTACTTTCAATATAAAATAAAGATACCTTTCATATGGAATAAATTTCTGGGATAATTTAATTTTCAAGACCCACATTTGTGTATTAAAAAATTTATAAACAAACAAATATAGTGTCTAATAATTCAGTAAAATCAACAAATACATGCGTTGTGTTTGATTAGATTGTGTACATTAGCTATCATTTCACAATAAAACTATTAAGTGACAGGGACTTGGCATAAAATACAAAAGAAAATGAGAACATTGGAACTAATACCAATGTGAAAGAGTGATATTAATTTCATAAGAAATATTAGATAATTAGAGGCTGAAATACTTAGCATCCAAACTACGTTATCATTAAAATGAAAGATATATCCAAGGAAATGAAATAAATAGGCTCTGTATAATATAAAAAATGGTTGGCTAATTTAAAAAAAAAATCTCTTCCTTATGCCATTAAAATACATAAGTGTCATTAACAAAAAGTGAGTGTCATTCACGAGCCTATTAGTCTAGAAGGTGAGATGGAACTAATTCTTAACTTTCAGGGTACAGAGATGAAAAATAAAATTAAATATACACCGTCTCGTTTCTTTAAATTCCCCAAGGGGATTACCTGATGTATTCTGTTTCCTAAGGAGGAAAGGAATAAATCATTTGAGTGAGCTAAAGATAGCCCTATGAGGACAATGGCATCTTCTCTATTTTAAATCCAGAGAAACTGACAAAACAATAAAATGTAGAACTCATTCTCTTGCCTTTGCTGACAAGAGCACTTACTTTTCTTCCTGATTAGCTAACTGGTATAATAAATACACTGACCTGAGCTGTGATCTATAG
The DNA here is from genome assembly GCF_000247695.1 of Heterocephalus glaber. The sequence continues at coordinate 41,723,595 of NW_004624735.1, forward strand.
TGAAAATAACCATTTTGCTTCTTACATTTTTAATTTTCTTTTTCTTAAATATTTAAGATGTGGTTTAAATATCAATTCTAACTTTCAATAAATATTGCAGGGAATGTTTATAGAAGCAGAGAACAATTATTTAAATTTAAAAGATGAGATGGGACTGTTTCCTAGGTTTTACACTTCTTATAAACTAAAAGAGGTCAAATCCCAGTTGGCCAATTTTACAAATTTTATTGTGTGTAACACTTTAAAGTCATAAAAGACATAACTTCTTTTTATAGTACTGATTCCTAAAGACTGATTAAATGAGAGTTTATTCTTGTTAGATTTTAAATATTTATCTAAATTTCAAACTTTCTTCTTGTCTATTCTTAATTCCATGTACTATACTACATTATGTTATTTCCAATATATCTTTTTGGAAAGTCCATGAGATTTAAAATTCCATAAATGCAAGAACTCTGCCTTCCTATTTTTATCACCATACATGATACTAAGTAAATACTTCCTGAATCAATGGAGTATAGTTTTATAGGTCTTGCTGATAGTCCAACATTGTTCCAGGGTAGAATGGTAAACTGCAAGTTAATATGAATTTATTTCATAAATTTTCACTTCCTGAACATTGTTATATTTTTTCCCCTCTTAGAATTAGGGAACAAAAAGTAATAATATTATAGTCAGAGTTCACATAGAGATTATATTTAACTCTAAATATATAATGTAAAGCAAAGATAACATATAAAATACCTTGGCTAAACCTCTTTTATGTGTAGTATTACTGAATTTTGCCTTTTTTAGTCATATATTATTGTATGTAATTGAATATTTAGATGACTGAATTCTGTAACCCAGTCTAGTGCATACACATGTCTATTGCTATAACATTCTTGAGAGGAAAAAGGCCAATTAAAGCTAAACTGCCTACTTTACTTTTAATAGCTTTAAGGAAAAGAACTCAAAAACAGTTTTCACTTGTCTAATAGTGAATTCTTAAACTTTGAGATCTCAGAACCCTGAACACTCTTAAAAACAATTAAAGATTTTTAAAGAGCTTTTGTTTTTGCAGGTTATAGCTAGTGATATTCAGTCTAATAAAGACCAAAACTGCAAGATTCTAAAATGTTACATATATATTAATTTATGAAAATAGTACAAAATCCCTTATATGTTAACTTAAATAACATATTTTTTGAGAAAATTAACTATTTTCCAAATAACAGTTCCAAAAAGTGTCATTATTTTTTGCTTTTACCAACTTCTAAACTATACTAGCTAGATTACCCTACCGAATATCCAATATATGGCAATATATTATTTTAAATTGAAGTATCCAGATAAAATATGTTCATATATATATATATATATATTTATTGTGGGAGAGGACAGGAGCATTTTAAGTTTTTTCAGATAATTTTGTAAATCTTTTTCTTTGAGTCTAAATGTGACTATAGATGAACTAATATTTCATATTTTATTGCATAAAAAGCAAGTGGGCTGTTTTGAAACTTGAGAAAACAATGTTTTGTAGAATTTGCAGATTTCAAAGAAACATTTCATTATGAAATATTTAAAAATATTTATTACTTATACTTCTAGCCATTATGGTCTAAATATACTTTCCCACTAAGAACAACTAAAACTCCAAAACATGTATAATGACAAATATAAAGATACCAGGAATCAGTCAGTAAAGGGCAATAAACCTTAAGAGGTAGATGAGAAACTAACAGGCTAAACATTTTCCTACTTACCACTTGAAGAGAAAGCCATGGCCACAGCAGAGGAAATCAGGCTAAGTCTGGTCAAGAAGATGAAACTAAGAGACTAGGAAGGTCAAAGTTACTAGAATATTTAAAGCAGAGGTTCAAGATGGGGAGTGCTGTGCCAGGGATTTAGCTCAGTGGTTCTGCCACCTGCCTTGCAAGCACAAGGTCCTGAGTCTGATCCCTGGTACAAAAAAGAAAAAAAGAGAAAAGAACATAACAAACAAGCAAAAAAAATGGGGAGTGTAAACGGGGCAGTGGGGGGGGGACCTCGAGATATGTGCAGAAGGTCACCCTTAGGTTTTAAATTGAGAATTTATCAGTTATGCATGTGAGGAAACCACTCAAAGTTGCGCTAGAAATAGTTCTCTTTCTACCACCTAGAATGAGAAACCACATACTGCACATACTTTAGTTAGGAAAAAGGGAGGTAGCAGTGCAACCATTGTGGAAAGCAGTATGGAGATAGCTCAAAGAGCTATCTTCCCCAAAGAATCAAAAGAATCATACCACAGTGATATATGTGTACCCATGTTCATAGCAGCACAATTTGTAATAGCTAAAACTTGGAAGCAGCCCAATTGCCCATCAACTGGAGACTGGATAAAGAAAATGTGTTTTTTTAAAAAATAAAATGGAGTACTACTCAGCCATAAAGAATGACATTTATAGCTAAATTGATGCATATTGAGGCCATACTCATAAGTTAAATAAATAGAACACACATGTGTAAATACCAAATACTTTCTCTAGTGTGAGAAACCTAAAGTGTAAATAAGAATTAAAATGATTAAAATGAATAATTGATAATTTGAAATAGGAAGAAAAGGTCCAAAGGGATAGGGATGATGGGAGGGGAAGGGGAAAGGAAAGGAGGGAAAGGAAAAATTATGAGAAAAGAAAAAAAATGGAAACAAAGTCTATGTAAATAGGGAAGGGTGGAGGGGGTGAAGGGTGCACAGGTAATGGGGAAAAAATGAGAACCAAGATACATCATGTACAGGTACAAGCACCCAATGATAAATGTAAATGTGTTGTTTACCTAAAATGTACCAATAAAAGAATTTAAGGAAAAAATGAGAAATTAGAGACATTTATTGCTAAATGGATGGACATTGAGGTGATACTCCTAAGTGAAATAAATAGGACATGTGTAAATACTGAATAGTTTCTCTAGTGTGAGAAACTGAAAGTGTAAATAAGCACTAAAAGATATAATAGATAATGTGAAATAGGAAGAAAAGGGGCAAAGGGGAAGGGGAAATGAGAGGGTTAGGGGAAAGAAAAGAAGGGAATGGAATTAATATGAGAAAATGAAAACAAAGTCTTTGTAAATAGGAAGGGGTGGAAGGATTGAAGGGAAGGCAGGGGAATGGGGAAAAATTAAGAACCAAAAGAGATTATGTAAAGGTGCAAATTTTCAATGATGAATATCATTATATTGTATACCTAAACTGTACTAATAAAATTAATAAAAATAAAGAAAAGGGGAGGTAGGCTTTGTAGAGATGGCAGTGGGATTTAGGTATGGAATGAATGGGGGAAGTAGAAGTAAAAGTGTGTAAGATGTAATATGTATATACACCAATTTCTCAATATAAATATAATTGTTGTGCATCACAAACACATAAAAATAAAAAATTCTTCATTTGGAGTATTACATTAAAGTTCTGGCTTAGTCAGGTTATAGAAAAATATTGTCCTAAAATAAACATTTCCTTAGTCCAAATAAAAAAGATTAAAAGCAAGACCCCAAAACTGCAAACTGTTTACAGGTAATTTAAGTATGTTGTAAAATAAAGTTTAAGGATACTTTCACAATTACAAAAATACTAAACCTTTAACAAGCTGACATTCAAAAATTCTCACAACCAATAAAAAATTACTAAGCACACAAAGCAATGGAAAAAAGAAAATATATCATAATATCACTATCAATCAATTGCAGCCTATCCACTAATAATGATGATGGGACAGTAGTAAAGGACATTTTAATGGTTAGAATTCCATTCCACATTTCATTAAGATATAGTAAATAGCATATTACCTAGAGATGTAAGCAACATAAGAAGATACCTGTATCAACTTATTGACTAAGTCTGTAGTTAAGAATTCACTTAGAAATTCCACTTGACCCAACTATTCGCTTTCTAGGTATTTTCCCAATAGAGTTAAAGACATCATATTACAGTGATACATTCATACCCATGCTCTTAGCAGCTCAATTCATAATAGCTAAATCTTGGAAAAGGCCTATATGTCCATCAACAGATGAATTGATAAAGAAAATGTGTTACTATTCTGCCATAAAGAAGGATAAACTTGAGTTATTTGTAAGAAAATAAGATGCACCCTGAAACCAAAATATTAATTAAAATAAATCAGATACACAAGGTTAAATATTGCATAATTTCTCTTATCTGAGAAATCCAATCCATAAATAAAGAGCAAAATTAGAAAGTAGGAAGATAGAACTTTTTCACATGGGAAGGGAAATCAAGATATATATGGATGAGAACGGTGCTGACAATTCCTGAATACTTTAAAATTAAGTAATATTGCTAAAAAATACATTTGTCATAGAAGAACTCAGACAAATAGCTTGCATTTCATATTAAGTGTAAATGAAATGTCTGGATACAAATAGTGGGATGCCACTGAAGTTGTACTTAGAGGAAAACTTGCAGCATACACTGTTGATATTTGGAAAGAAAAAGTCTCCAAACTCATATATCAGTCTTAAGAACACAAAAAAGCACAAATTAAATCCACAATAAGTATAAACTAAGAACTGACTCTTTTGGAAGACCAAATAAATTTATAAATTTTACCCAGACTGATCAGAGAAAAAAGATATAAGATATAAATTTTTAATATGAAGAAAGAGGGTGGTGATATTTAATATACATATATATTAAATAGATAATAGGGAAATGTGATGAAAAATTTGACAACTTACTTAAAATGGAAAAATTCTTTAAAAGATTCAAAATACCAAGGCTCATTCAAGATAAAACAGGTAAAGCATTTGTTGCCTATTATGGAAACTTTATTGTAGTATAAGATTTTCTTCTCTTCACTTCTGTTACAAGACAGATCAAAATGTCTCTACCATCAGTTTTCAAAAGAAGTCATCCAGAAAATTTACAGGACTGAAATACTTCTTAATCTAAGATCAATATTACTCTGATAATCCAACCAGATAAAAATAGTATAAGAATATAAAAGTACAGAGTTGTATCTCTCTTGACAATATATACAACAATTTTATGAAATGTTTAGCTAATTTAATCCCACTGTGTGTGTGTGTGTATGTCCTGATCAAGGTGAGTTTATTACAAAGATTCTAGCTTGTAAATATATTAAATATCAATCAACATAATTCACCATATTAATAGACAAAAAAGTATTTGATCAAATTAATAGAGAAAAAACATTTGACAAAATTCATTGTTCATATTTGATGAACAGTTTCAGGAAACTTGGAATAATGTACCCAAAAAACCTTCAACTAGTACTTTGAAAACTCTTCATCTGATATAATATTTAATGGTGAAAGACTGAATACTTTTGCCTTTAGATTGTGAATGAATGCAAGAATGAACAAACTGAATTGTATCTACCCACTGAAATATTTTTCAACCATTAGCCATTAAGAGAAGTAAGCTAAATTGATGTAATGATACAGATGAATCTCCTTTTGTTTTTTACAAAAACAAGTCTAAGTGGCCTTGAACTCAATATACTCCTGCCTCAGCTTCCTGAATACTGGGATTACAGCATACTATTACCATGTCTAAGAAGATGAGTGGTTTTCAAAATGGAAGACAGAGTATGATGAATTTAAATATATTACAAATCCATGATAAACCTCAAAACTAGTTGAGAAACTTTGGAAATTTATGGAATCTGTAAGAACAAAGGCAAATGCATTTTAGAAGACATAAGTTCTGTCCTCTAGCTGATAATTTCCCAAGGGTTAAAGGTTTTGATGATTATTAAACCACCATTTATGTACTAAATATTTAATAATATATATCCTTTTAAGTGAATTGGTGTTAGACTATAGCAGCCAGGTTGCTGACCTTTGGAGTGAGAGGTTACAGACAAGTCAAGTGAGGCTACGGTGACCCATGTAATAATTATTACCATTGAAGAATAATTTATTAGCATTGAATCAGTATGAATTCATACTTTGGTAATTATAAGTACAGATAACTATCAGAAATATATATGATCGAGAGGTCCGCCATTCCATTGGTGAGTGTGTGCAGATTCTGGGGAGCAGCTGTGTGTCCTATACCGTTGAAGCTGCAGGCAGATCCCAGTCTGGGTCCACCCCGATCCCAGAGGCTCTGGCACACCCACGCAGTCCTAGGGTCCGTGCAGAGAGGAACTGCACGGGCCCACAGGTTTCAGCCAGAGACCTGCCATACCATTGGCCACAGCCAGGGACCCGCCTGGAGAGCCGTACAGGCACACAAGCAATACGAGAGGCTTGCCTGATACCACTGGTAAGTGCGTGGAGACCCTAGACAGAGCCTGTGCAGACAACAAGAACTGGGGTGCATAGTCCCCAACCAAAGGCTCTCCCAGACAACAGCCACATAGGGGCCCCAGCGAGAGGCACACCTGCAAATTTCCAATGATGTCATTATATGTTATATCTTAAATGTACCAATAAAATTAATAAAAAAAAGAGATATGTATGATCTTCTTTTTCTGTAAACTAAGAAAAGCCTGGAAAGCCATAACACATTAACAAGCACACCTAACACCCAAATCCAGGTTTATAACAGCATTTTCCAAGAAAGGAAACATGTACTCTTTGGCTGATTATATGATTGGGAAAGAAACGCTGAAGATAAGGCTGGGATATTTTGTAGTTATGTAAAGTAAGAAAGTGCTTTTAAAACCCAACACATTGATAAGAGTGTAGCAAAGTGATAGAGGAATTAATGGAAAGAACTCCTACACACCAGAACTGGAACAATCTGAGAAACACAATAAATAAAGTGATGCTGGATTACAAATCAAAGTGCAAAGTGTATCTATGACAACGGACTGATGTAAATTTTTGAATAAATAAATAAATGAGGGAGAATAGATGATGTCCATATGAAAGATTCTAAATAATTTATATAAGTAACATCTAAGGAAGTGGAGAATAACCCTACACTTGTTAGGTATGGGATATACATTGTGATTTTCTTCCAAAGAATGCAATGTGGAAATGGAGAGAAAAAATATTAAACCAATAAACTTATATTGGATATATCTGAAAAATATTCTAGTTAACATCAACAATAGTATGACTGAAGTGAAGTCACTGATCTTCGTTATGATTCAGTTTCATCATTTGGAAAGTGAGAATAATCCCATACTTATCTCAAACTGTTAAGACTATGAAATATATTAATGTATGTAAAATTCTTCAAATGAGGCCTAGAACTGTATATATCTTTCCATTGTTTTTATTATTAAAGTCACTGTTGTATAGTCACGGTCAGTTTGAAAGATTGTGTAAAGTAGTTGAGCTCTGAGGAGAAGAAATACAAGAAATGATATTGTAGTAACAATCTATTTATCAGAAATCCAATAGTATATGCAATTTTGGAAATGTTTAATAGTATTCTATATTTCCCAGTGTCTCGAAGGGATATGAAGACAAATTTGGCCTTTGTTATACTAGTGTTATTTACAAGTAATTATCTCTGTCACGTACTCTTCTAGATGTTTCATAGCCAACTAGTTTAATCTTTTGACTAAGTTTATGGAAATAGCTGCCACTGGATTATTGTTGTTGGAAGATAGTTTGTTCTTATTCTCTCTAATTTCTGCATGTCTTTTAACACTTGTTTCAGATTATATTTCCATGCATGTTTGTATATAAAATATCATTAGGAGGTGGAGGTATTATCTTTCCTACAGGAAATGGAAAATTTGTTTGTTGTTCAGGAAATGAAGAAAATTTCTCTATTTAGGCAAATATCTGTTGGGTTTGCTAGGATGTACTTTACTAAGTTGAGGACTTTCTAAAGTTTAGAGTTCCTCAGCTTTGACACAGTCGCTTATGTACACAGAAATTCTTGGAACCTATCACTACATTTCACTGAAAGCACTTGGAGGGTGAGGATAACTGTGGGAACAAACACCTCATGATACCTGCTGGGCAGTGAACAATAGAGTCCTTTCTCACTGATTCAGGAGTCTTATGTCTTCTGAGAGCACCTAAGGAAAATGTGGAACTTTAATTTATCAACTTGAAAGCAAAACTCTTAGATTTTCATAGATCTTGGAAATTATCGTAATTGAATCAATTTTCCCACTTGAAGAAACTGTTTTTTAACTCCCTCGGGTAACATAGAAAAAGGAGGAGTTAGATTTTGAACTCCTGTACTGGTTCCAGACATTTCACACTTCATCATTATGCTGTATTTCTACTTAGAAAGTTTTGAAAGCACTTCATATTGACCTCTGAATTGGAAATAAAGTGACAGATTTATTTGTTCGGGTAAAGTGTAAAATTGCCAACTTTTAATACAAAACAAAATGAACAATTTATTTTTTTATCAAAGGAAATTCTACCGATACCAGGTTCAAGTTGCTTAAATCTTTCTTCTCATACTTACCAAGTTCTCTCTGACCCCTATATCTCTGCCAGGAATCCTAGTTAATGTACCAAAAGACAGAAATATATGATCATTCTCAAGGGCAATCTGGTTAATTTTGCTGAGTGGGGTGTCTTTCTAGCCGAAGGTTATTTTTTAATGAGCAGTCACACATGCTGTAACTCTTGCTCTGATGAATCTTAGTGGCACTGACAAGAATATAGAATGGGCCAGGAGGTTTGAATTCACTTATTAAATCTAGAAGCCTCCCTAAACTATTTTCACCCATCTTGTATTTAATTTGTCCTGACCAAAGGCAGCTTATTCTACCCTTTCCACTTTGAAAACTTTTTTCTTTGGGCTAGAAATAAAACTTTAGACTTTCTGATCTAGAGTATTGTAAAAAAAAAAAACAAACAAAAAAAACAATCAAGGACCTTTTCACTTTTATTTGGGTTGGCATCTTGTTCACTCCTGTTTTTTTTCAATATAATTTTATCTAGAATCTCTTTACAACTAGAGAGTTCCTTATAATTATTTAAAGTAATCAAATGAAGCACCAACTTATACTACCAAAAATAACATGTGTTTTTACTACTCTTTACAGTTTTAAACAAGTAATAAAAGGTATTTAAATTCACAAATCTCTTTATGAGGCAAAATAGTTTTTGAAAGTATTTTTATTCTTACTTCATCAATTTCTCAGTTTCTTCCCTAGACCAAAAAAATTTCCCTTGTCTGCAATTAAATAGGATTCTGGCAATCAATTACCTAACAGAGCTTCTTATAGAAGGGTTTGGCTATGATCCTGCAAAGCAGACAAAAATTTTGCTGGAAAAAATTGCCACATTGTGCACATTAATGATGGAAACTTTACAGTTATTCAAGTGAGTCAAAGCACTTCTTATCCAATTACATACCTACCCCTGCCCTTCAGCTATCTCCAGCAAAAGGAAAAAAATGCCTTAATTTTGTATAATAAGGTTGGACTGTGAAAAATTTCAAAGAAATTATTATGTCTTATTAATCAACATGTATCTAGCTTTGAATATGTTGTCTGTTACAAACTAAGTGTTCAGTAATGTTTCTAACAAAATAAATTTAAATAATTGGAAAGGGGCCTAAGAGAAATGGGACTCTTATTCCAGCTTCTGAGTAAGTTCAGGATAAAAAATGGACTTATCTGAATAATTTAGTGACATATCCCCCTTTCAACACTATGTCAGCTTTCTGATGATATAGAAGTTTACAAAACATCACCAATTTAAATTACATCAAATTAACTATGTTTAGAGCATCCAACAGTGCATATCTTTCAAAAGTAAAATTGTGCTTCAATTTGAAAACATGGTAATCATAAGAGAAAGCTCAAATGTTTGTGAAAATGATCTTAAATCAAAAGTTGTAGCCTACACACTTATATAATGTATAGATGATTATTCTTCCAAAAGGAAAATCATGCTTTTTCATAATTAGATTCAAATAACAATATCAGACCAAACATTGCATAGATGATTAATGATTCAACTTGCTGGATAATAAAGGGATGTGACAGTTTTTGAAGCTCTCAATAATCCGTAATAAAATATGTTACGAATGAAATCTCTAAGTTATCAATTTCCATAAAAACAAAATTCTAACATACATTTGTAAAAAGTAATAAGCAAAATCTTTTCTTAGGCATTGGCAGAAGGATAGTCATTTTCTTTTGTAAAGATTTAAAACTTTTAAACATTATTTTAATGGAGAGATCAAAATGTTTTGGTTAAGTAGGTCTATTAGTCAGGTGAAGAAGATAACCTCCTGCCACAAAAAGGTATTAAAATTAAAGTCGTTGTACACAAACTGGTTTTGCACAAGTGAAGAAACATACTAGACTCTTTCATTTTACATTATGTCATCAAAACAAGGACTTAATTGGCCACAGTGTAGTTCAATTGAGCCAATAAAAGGTAGCATTGATTATAATCTCTATAGAACTGTAATGGGAACCATTTTTTACTGTATTGGCAGGCAAAATTGCACTTTCTTCGTCTCAGGTCACTTACCACCCAAATGAGAAATTGTTAATGGAACTAGATCATTAGTTCTTGTTGTACTGATTTCTTTGTCACCGCATGAGTGCACATTTCAATGGACAGAGACTATTCAAACATGGCCTCTTCTTATGTACGAGGAAGAAATTTGGTGAGTTTTGATAAATGGCTTCATTTATAGAATGAAGAATTTCCTAATGGAAAATGCTGACCACTGAGTCAGGAAGGCTAATGACAGAAGGAGAAGGCTGATTCATTACTGTCAAAGAAATAGGAAAAAGTCTAAATTATGCTAATAAGAAAATAATACTACTACTAATAAAATAGTAATGATATTTATATAAGTTGATTATTTGGAAGCTGCCCTGTTCCTAGCAATATGATAGAAGATTTACATACACTGGTTTATTAACTTCACAATAACACTCTGAAATAAATATTATAATGCCAAGCTTAAAGATGAATAAATTGAAGCCTAATTGCAAAAATATTGTTAGCAAAGGTTAGAAACGGATAGTGCAAAGCCCAAACTCCTTTTGACTGATCAAAGGGCCACTAGTAATGTCCAATAATATTTTTACTCTGTTATTATGCACTCATGTATCAGTTTGTTTGTTGTTATTGTTGATAGAAATACTTCTTTTGTTGTGTTTTTTGCTAGGGCTCTAAGTTTTAAAAATTAATTAGGTTACAGTAAGAACTCAATTTTTAAAGCAGATGGCTAGGTAAATAAATAAATGTGTCATCTACTGTTTTGATCTAGAATTTAAACATTGGGTGAGATTACCAGGAACTCAGATACATCAGATAAAGCTAAAGAAAATATTACATGTCCTGATTTTTTGTCTGTCATTTTGTATTAGTCCGCTTTGCATTACTATGAAAACATATCTGAAGCTGTGTAATGTATAAAGAAAAACAATTTATTTGGCTCAGAGTTTGGAAGTTAAATGTTCAAGATCCGGTAAGCCTGTTAGTGTGACTTCCACCTTATGGTGGATGGCATCAGGGTGGTAAAAGAATATACGTGTGAGGCAGGAAACAAAAAGTGGGGAAAGGATAAACTCTCTCTTTTGTAACAGTCTTCTCTTGGGAAATAACCAGGGTGCCCTGAGTACTACCTGTAGCCCTTGCAAGGTCATTACACCTAATGACCAAGTGACATTCCACTAGATCCTTCCTCTTAAAGCTCCCACCAATTTTTAATATTGCCACCATGAAGATCAAGCTTCCAACATATGGAATTTTAAAGGACCATGTAAACCATATGGAAAATATAGCACTCATCATTTCCTGAGACTGTGTATGCTGTCTTAGCTAAATATTCTATAAAATATTATGTCTACTTTCATATTTTCCTGAAAAACCATGGAATAGATAGATTAGTATAATGTAGTATTTGAAATACATTGAAGGAATTTTTTAGTGAAATTTCATGTAGGATGGAAAGTCCTTGACTGATTTTTGTCATTTTGAAGCTAATTTCTTTGATTTTATTGAACTACCCATGTACTCCCTTGGTCAGGAATTAAAGTAACAAAATAGAACATTGGGGATCCAAAAGAAGTGGACTGTAACATACAATTAATATTTAGTGAGACTACAAATGTACTTACATATACCACTTTCTTATTAGCTTATGAAGCTCAAAGTATGGGTGGTAAATTGCTGCAAGCAGATAGTAACAGACACACACTCAAACATACAAGCACATATATGTACCTATGCACACAAAATAAGGGGATAGTGTGCTTTCATGCTTCCAACTTGACTCCTTGTAAATTAAACATTTTATAGAGTGATATCACACTGGAGAGATACAAGCTTCTGTGTGGAAAGGGAAAGAGGATGAATAGAACAAATAATTTTTTCAAAATTCAGTTTTATATAAGTACCTTCTGAAAAATTCACAATACATCTGCCCATGGATCGTGTTCCAACAATGATATAAGCTGTTCCAACCTAAGAAAATAAAATCTAGGCCAATCAACTTGTTAAAACATTCTCTCACACTCATACATACATGTACACACAGCACAGAACAGAAACATTTTAAAAAACTAAAATATACAATCAATTTGACAAAGTATTCAATACAATATTCCTTCAAAAAACAATTTTCCATGTTTATTTCATGTAATTAACTTTCCTAATTCACTCTCTTGGAACTATCTCTCTCCCTCTGCCTGTCTGTGTCCTACCTAATATTCCACAGAAAAAGCTTTTCTGCCTAAGCCTCTGTTTTCAATTTTTATAACATTTACTCTGCTTTAAATGGCCATCAAATTTCAGAGCAGGAACAGGTACCCATGTCCATTGTGCCATGGAAGTGTATAGCTTGGTCAGTGTGAATAGAATAAACCTGCCATCTTACATAAATGAATGTAACCTAAGAGGTTCAGTAGCTAAAGTAAAGTTATTCTGAATACAACCAGAGGCAGGAAAGTAAAAAATCTTTCATTAGCTACAGGAAAACTCATGCACACGTAGCCTACAAAATGAAGCAATGACTTTCTTAAAAGGGAGTACTAGAGACGAGAGGACACCTCCCATAATAACAAACCAGGTGTCTCCAAGGCACATAAGATTTTGATCCCATCTTTCAGGTGTATTTTGAATGTTGTAGGTGTGTGATACTTTTTGCTATAAAAAAGGTTTTTGGAGATTTAATATGGGATCAGAAACTCTAAATTCAGCCTCTGAAGGTTATCTCAAGGAACTCATTATGAAAAAACAGACAAGCACACAACAAAATTGAATGTTCATTTAAGGCAGTATGTCATGGAATTTAGTATTGTTGGCTTCAGAAATGGACCTTGGAGGTTGCCTAGTCTAATTTTCTTGCTGTATTCTCAAGACATGGAGCTCTATGGAAAGACTTCAAGAATTACACATACATCACAAGGGAAAGCCCAAGCCCTTATCATTCCATTTTACAAAGAAGCTGAATGCCCCAAGGGTATTTTCTAGTAATTAGCAGGTCTAAGATCAGAAATAATTAAGTACCTCTGTGTGATAAAGTTAATGTGTGGTACTTGGTTTTGAAGGGGAGAGACATCTTATTAATATACATATAGCAGGAAAGTATTTAACTCTCTTGGAAAGTGGGCTCTAAATCTCTCATTTTCCCACAAGATATACCATGTTAGGGATTATATGCTGAAAATTACACGTATTGTTTTAGTATACATAGTAAGAGTGAATTTGCCCATGAGTTTTTATATTATGAGCAATTCAAAAGGAAGTTATTTTAGGACACAATCTCATTTTAGTAATAGCCTAAGAAATATGTCATTAGGAAGGTAAATTAGCTGTAGAAAAGTATGATTAACTTCAAAGCAAACGCAAATGATTTTTTGGTGATATACTTTTTCTATAGCTTATTTCCATTAGCAAAAATGAATAAGAATTAGCCTTATTTCATTTTTATTGCATTTTTAAAGACAGCTTGTCAGGATGTAGTTCAGGCTGGCCTTGAGCTCACTATGTAGCCCAGGCTGGCCTCATACTCATGGCAATCCTCTGACTTCAATTTCCCAAGTGCTAGGATTACAGGTATTTGCTACCACACTCAGCTCATTGCATTTTCAAAATTAATTATGCAATGGCATAATGAATAAATACCACATGTTTTTTGTCCTTTCCAATGGTTAAACAAACAAATAAACAAATGTGATAGAAGTGCCATGAAAACTGGATAAATGTTTAGGTGGCTATTATGGCTTGTGTCTAGATGTCCCCCCAAAACTGCATGGAGTCCTAGGTGGGGCTTTACAGATGGGCTGGATCCAGAGTGTGTGATGCTGGGATGAAGGGAATGTGATTACTGAGTTGGTCCACTAATTGGTTTGGCATAATTCTAGGTGTGGTTAATCAGAAGGTCCACCCTGGGTGTGGGTGCTACCTGATTTAATACTGTGTAGCCTAGATAGAAAAGCACAGAAAAAGGGCTCATATCATTGTTGCTTGCTGATTCTGCTGCCTCCTGCCTTCTGTCTTTCACACCATCAACTGGTTTTTCTCCTCTGTGATACCACTCCATGCAACCCTCCTTTGGAGCCAGCCAATTATGGACTGAAACCTCTACAAACTGTGATCTGGATACACTTTCCTCCTTTAACTTTGGGTGTTAGGTATTTTGTCTTTGCAACATCAAAAGTAACTAAGACAGTGACTTTCCTCTGAAAATCTTGGTTTAAATCTGGAAAGTGTTTTCTGATTGAGATTCTCTACAGGTTTTCCAATTCCTTCTAGAACTTGGATGTAGGGCACTTGAAGACTGTTGGTGGATTCTCAGAGTCCTCAAGGTCTGAAATTGAAAAACATACAAGCCAATTCTTCACACAACTGGATTTCTTTCTCTGCTAGATTTTATATAGACTCATTTTCCTCCTCATGATTTTCCCTGAAATTTTTTCAACTCCCAGGCATATTTGGATGGTATAATCTCAGAATGCAAGAATCTAACATAACTGGATTGCTTTTCAGAGAATTCCTATATTGAGTTTAATTTGCAATAAGGTCTTTAAGAAAGAGAAATCTTGGGCTGGGGATTTATCTCAGTGGCAACAAGCCTGCCTCACAAGCGCAAGGTCCTGAGTTCAATCCCCAGTACCACACACACACATACAAAAAGAAAGGAAGGAAGGAAGGAAGGAAAGAAAGAAAGAAAGGGAAATCTTATTTTCAGGCTTGTGTTTTATTCTTTAGCAGAATGATTAACAAATAGATACTCTTAATATTTCTGGGGTTTGATTTAGTTGTTTCATTCAACAAACACTGAGTATCTTCATAATAAGTACTATGAAAATTGCTAAAGATAAAACCTGAATAGGATACACCTTTTGTTCTTAAAAAGCTTATACTTGAATGTAGAGTCAGAAATGCAAACTAATGTATGAGAAGCACAATGGGTACATGGTTTCATAATGGGGATTTGTGGAAGGAGAAAAGAAAGAACAAAGTAATTAGTTTGGATTAAAAGGTGTTTCCTAAAGAAAATTTGGGATATGACTTAAAGAATTTGGAAGATTTTGGTAGATAAAGAAGCATCTGTGTAAAAAAGTTTATATTGAATCCCACTCTGAAGACAGAGAGTTCATACCAGATCATAAAGCTTGGAAGAGTAGCTTACTACTAAGTTGGGAAAACTGGAGTATCACTCTAAAAGTATGGAACTTTTCTATAGAAAATAGGAAATATTTAACATTTTAGGAAATGAAAAAGATTTGATCTTTATTGACTTTTAGCAAGGTAAGTTAGAAGACAGTATGACAGATAGAGGTAAAACAGTTGAGTCTACTTCAGTAATCTAGAAAATATATCATTTAGGTAGGTGCTGCTATAAAGACAGAGGGAATAAAAAGGGAAAGGCCAATAAGAGAGTCCTTATTGTGGTTGAAATAGTGCTTTGTAATTAAATTCTTTTCAGGGGAGAGGAATTAAGTACGACCCTGCAATGGTTAACTTGAGTAATTTGAAAGATGATCATTGTTATTAATCAAGATAGAAAACAAGGAAATAGAAATAATAAGACAGATAATAATAATCTGCCATTTACTATGAACTCAGTGCTTAAGCTCTGAGCCATGTTGTTGACCTACAACCATCCTCTGAGACATACCATTGCTAATCTCATTTTTCAGAAGAAAAAATAAGGACCCAGTTAAAAAACTTTCCCAGAATAAATGATCTGGTTAGGTCAAAATTGGAACTCAAATCCAATAGTCTCATACCTGAATCCTCTATGCTCCCTGAAAAAAAGAGGGACACAGAACCTGAAGAACGGAAACTTTTTAGGTGCTGAGTCTGCACTATTGTGTAAACGTCATTGTGGGAATATCTTCCAAACAGTTCGTAGAAATCGAGTTTCCCATTTAAAAGAAATTGAAGAAGATTTGTAATCACAACTAGGCCCATCAATAGTGCAACCATTGAAACCTGAAGACACTGATACACCAAAATAAGCCAGCACTACGAGTGCTTTTTTCTCTCTTCTTTCTCATTTTTAAATGTGAATAGTATGTGTTGATCTTTTTCTATTCTGGGTAGATGATTTACATTTTTATAAATCCAAATACTATTATTTTCTGTTTCTTTAAGTTAGTTAAAAATAGCAATGAGAATATAAGATTGGGTGTAAGTAGATAAGAAACTTCAAAGCCGATTAATGAATATCTATCGCTTGAGATATGACTGTATACAATATAAAATTCCTTTTGAACTCCAGTTAGCCTTTCTCCTATTAGTAATTGCAAGTTGAACTCTCACCCATCATATCTCCATCTCCTTGGCATATTGCCATCCAGTGCTGTGAAGAGACGCACTTCAAGAAAAAGCACATTAATTAAGCATCAATTGCAACTTAATGGGCCAAAGTACTTGAATGATATTCTACTATGACATTATATATCTTTTCTCTAGACTGTTGGGAGATTATGCTGCACCTCACTGAAAATTTCTGATGTGGCTTTGATATCAATAATATTTTTGTAGAAGAGTCAATTGAATAGATAGACATTTTCAGAACAAATAGTCTAGAATGAAAGCAGAAATGCAATAATATAATGGGCTCAGTATTTGGGCAACTATAGTCTGTTGTTAAACAGATCGTGCTGAGAGAGACTTAGAGAGGTTACAAGAGAGAATGAGCATTAATATAATCACATGAATCACAAATGCTGTGTTATTTTTCTGTCTTATTTACTAGATGCTGACATCACTCCATCTTCAATTAAGTGAATAGCAAGTGGCATTTTTATGTGGCTGAAAGAGAAGACTAAATCAGCCAAGTGGATAATAGCTAGAGCTGTAAGCCTGGACAGTCTTATCCAGCAATGGGAAAACTATGTGTGTATAACTGGGTTTAAATATAATGCACCTTTCCATTTTTCTTTCAGTTATACTGTACAGGATACAAATGTTAGCAAGTGCATGGGGAGAGGCAGAAGAGATGATTGAAAGAGGGGCTGGGAAGACATTAACATTCTTGCATCACCTGACATCAGTTTAAGGAGGTACATTTTTGAAGTTTACAGGTGCCACTGAGCATTGGAGAGAAAAATGTCATGGCAACAGAAGTTGATTACAATTCCTAATGAGATGTTAATTATTAATATAAGATGTTTCATATAATAATTAATTATAAGATGCAGAAAAGAAAGATAAAAGACCTCTGGATGTCTGAAAGAGGGAAAAGTGCTTGATTCTTTTATACTTCTAACTTACATATATTTATTCCATATATATATATTTTTTGTATTAAATTCTTTTATTGGTACATTGTAGGTAT
>NW_004624735.1:41747364-41800191 GCF_000247695.1 Heterocephalus glaber
TACCAGAACATGATGTATCTTAGTTCTTATTTTTTCTCCCATTACTTGTGCACCCTTTACCTCCTCCACTCTTCCCTATTTACTCAGAGATTGATTCCATTTTTTTTCTCATAATTTTTCCTTTCCCTTCTTCCCTTTCCCCTTCCCCTTCCACCATCCCCAAACCCTTGGACCTTTTCTTATTTCAAATTATCATTTATTCATTTTAATCATTTTCATCTTTATTTACACTTTCAATTTCTCACACTAGAGAAACTATTCAGTATTTACGCATGTGTATCTTCTTTATTTCACTTAAGAGTATCGCCTCAATATGCATCCATTTAGATATAAATGTCTCTAGTTTCTCATTATTTATATAATTGCTTCTTAAAATCCCCAACACTCAATACCATTACAATGGCATTGAATTCCACTAAAGCTTTCAATGGGAACAAATAACATTCAACACATAGTATCAGATAATATACCAGGCCCTGGAGATATGACAGAGAATGACATATTAAAGGCTCTGTCCTCAAAGTGCTTATATTCTGGTGGAGACTTTAGGGAGGGGAAATCAGCGAAACTCAGTGAAATATAAAACAAGTCAACTATATTGATAATGTATAAGATAAGCCATATGGTTAAAGCACTATAGAGAAAAATAGGGGCAGGAAAAGATGGAGTAATGATTGAGATGGGCCTGCAATTTAAAATATGGCATTTGCAGTAGCTTCCCTGAAAGGGGATATTTAAACAATGACCAAGAATAAGAAAAAACATGAGTCACATCGATATCTAGGAACAAAGCCCTTTATTTGTAGAGAACAGTATATACAAAGTTAATTTCTGGAGTGGGCTGGCAGACAAGAGGAACAGCATGGATAGTGTAGATAGAGGAGTTTGAACAATAAGGAGAGCAGTAAGCAAGGAGCTAAGAGAACTAAAAGAAGGGACACAAACTTTCCTGGGATTTTGTATGCTTCTGTAAGGAATTTGTTTTATTGAGTGACATGGGAAGTTATGGCTTTGTGTTAGACATAGATTGTGGCACACAAGAACAGGAACAGGCAGATAATTTAGGAGGTTGTTACATTGATTCTGCTGAGAGATAATAGTAGATCTGTGATCACATCCTAGATGAATTTGGAATAAAGATATTGATGAAATTTTGGATGTGGAAAGTAAAAAAAAAACTTCTTTGTGTTCTCTTGATTTTATTAATTTTTTCCTTAATTTTATTGGTACATTTTAGGTACACAATATGATGACATTTGTCATTGGGAATCTGTACCTTTACATGATATATATTGGTTCTTATTTTTTTGCCCCTTCCCCTGCCCTCCCCCCAACCCTGCCACCCATCCCTATTTACAAAGACTTTTATTGACTTTTAAATATAATAACTGAAATTATGGTGTTACCAGTTACTTAAAGGGAGAACTCACAGTATAAGGATGTTTTAGGAGGGAGATAAAAAATATAATTTTGAACATGTTAAGTTAGAGAAGCCTATTAGTTCTCCAGATGGAGATGACAAAGCTATTTTTATTTTTACCCTTTATACATATAAACTGAAGATTAAGGAGAACTCTGACCTGAATATAATTCTTAGGTGATGTGTTAGTTACTTTTCTCTATTGCTGAGACGAAATACCCGACACCCAAAGTTAAAGAGGGAAAAGTTTATTTGGATTACAGTTTGTAGAGGTTCAGTCCACAGTGGGCTGGCTCCAAGGCAGAGTAGCAGAGTGGCAACAATTCATGGCAGCAGAAGACAGAAAAACCAAAGGGAAAATATTAATTGTATCTTTCTGCCCCCTTTGCCCCATGTAGTCTACGGGATTAGGCCGGTGCCAAATCAATCACTCACATGTAGTGGTTTAGTAAATCACATGCTCTTAATCCCAGCATCACCCATTCCAGATTTGGCTACCTCTGGAAAAGAAGGCCCCACCACAGCCCACATGAGGCTTTGGGGGACATCTAAACACAAGCCACATCTGGTGATATTCCAACCATAATATTGGGTAAGATCAATAAGAAAATTGACATAAAAATAGAAGCCAAATTGTTCAGGTGCTGAGACCTGGAGCATAATGATATTAAAATTTGCAGAACAAGAAGAAACAAGCTGATATGACAGAGGCAGCCAATAGGAAAAACAAACAAAAAGGAGGAAGTATGAAGTTTAGGAAAGAAAGTAAAGAAAGTTTTGTGAAGGAGTGATAAATGGTAACAAATCATTGAAAAAATCATTCAAAAATCATTGAATAAAGCCAATCAGCGATTATTGCCTACCTTGAACAATAAAAGTTCTAGTACAGTGTTAGGAGGAAAAGTCTAAATTAGATGGATTTTGAAAACAAGTACCTATTTAGAAGAAATTAAGTATAGATAAATTTTTTCACAGCCTTTGTGATATGAAACCCTAAAAATGCAGAGTTGAATGAAGAAGAAATATAATCAGAAGATTGATTTTGAAGGGAGAGAGGAGTAGAAATTATACTGTTTGATGCTGAAAGTGATCCATTAGAGTCTGATTAGGTATAATGAGGAAAATTTGTGGGAGTGATGGCTTTAAACAGCTGAGCAAGGATGAGATAGAATTTCAGCTGGAAGTACTGACCTTACCTATGATCTGGATCATCTAAAATACCCTTGGGGAAGGCAGAGTACTTGGATACAGATGAAGGAAAAATGAGGTAGATGTGATATTAAGAATGTATGGAAACAAAACTAGAAACAAAATTATCAGCTGAGAGTGACTGTGGGGAGAAATTTTGGAGATTGAAAGAAAAAGTGTGAAGTACTTGCTTAGAAGCCAAAAGAGGAGATTAGACAAACATAACACAGTTATATCACAGTATAGAATAATGTTTTAAAATATATAATTGTGAATTTAAAGTGATATTTGCATGTAGGTATGTTTTCTACAGACTGTATTCAAGTAAAACAGCACAGTTGTCTAGTGTGGATTGATACATGCATCTGCAGGAGGGATTTTGTTAAGCAACTAAAAGGAGTAAATGAAAGACAGTAGAATTAGTATGTGCAAGAAAGTGATTTTAATGGTCAATGGTGAAATTTAAGCAGCTTAGGAAGCAAAATGAATGTAGGATGTGGCTTACAAATAGACAGTATAAAGATATCAAGATCTATAAGTATCAACATCTAGATGGTTCCTATATTAAAAGGGCTGAGCTATAATATAGGAGATGGTAGCAAGAGAATGGGCTACTTGGATTTGGGATTATGGGGGAAATTGTGACCTTTCACAATAAAATGTCTAGGCTTAGTTTATGATCTTTGGCTCCATAAAGAGTAAAATCTGTAGATTAGAGGAGGCCAAGTATATCAGTGTAGTAGATGTACTATATACTAGAACAAAATCAAATGAAGTTACCTGAGTGGATTTGTCAAGTAAAGTTTCTTTCTAATTTAGCACTGTGCCAGAAAACAAAAGGGGGATTGTGACTCAGGATCCCAAGTTCCATTCAAATATTGACCTCTGAGTTTTCCAAAGGACCATCTGAATATTACCTCTGACTGGGTAAGAAACAATGGTGTACAGTTTAAAAAATTTTGAAGTCAGACCTGGAGTGGCAAACGTATTCAGTTAAAGTTCAATGGGCTGAATTTAGTCACTTGTGTCCACCTACCTATGAGAGGTTAGGAGATATGCTCTACAGAGTAGCTAGATTGAGGTAGAAACCTAAACTCAGTAAGCAAAACCATTCTCTGGTACACAAAAGACCCAAGATGCCAGACTGTTGGAAGGATCTGAAAAGTAGGTATTGTTAGTGTATTAATCATGCTTGATTTTCTATACAGTATTTTATGATGCTTTGACATCCTGGAGGTTTGCATATTCAGGGAGACACTGGGCCTTCCAGGGTTAATTTTTAAAGATAGCAAACTTCCCTGACAGCATGTACAAAATATCCAATACAGATTGCAAACCTCAAAGCACCTCCTTTCTCAAACAATCATACAAAAAGCCAATATTTCCCCTGTCCTAGATCACCGTATGGCAAAGCACTGGCCATGCAGGGGCTATAGGATCACCTTGAAAGTCCAATCTGAAATTAATCTCTGAAATATTTCCACTGAAATGTTCAAGCTATTCAATCTTAAACTGACCAAGTCTACCTACCTTGCGTTGACCATTCCTTCCCATGAAAATTCCAATAAAGACTCTGATAATATGTATTCATCTTGTTCTTTACGTCTTCCTAACTGACCTTGGTATGTTTTCCATGTGGCCCTGCATAAAGCGGTATGTCCTTTCTCTGTTAGGAACTGGAAGTAACCGACTCTCATTGTTTGACTGTCATCTGCAGTTCTGTTGACTTTAATATAACTGAGTAAAACAAGTGCCTAGATACATTTTAATACAGTAGGCATCAAAAGTATGACAGAAGTAGCATTATAGAAATTGTTAATGTGTTAGAATCTAAAAATCATCTAAACACAAGAAGTGACAACTGAAGTTTATAGATAAATACAATAAAAAGGAGTAGTGAGCATCATGGTCTTATGACATAAGATTCAAAGTTTGTGGTTTTTGGAGAGGATGGAAGAAGAATGGTCTGCAAGTCAAGGTAGACTATGAAGTATACCTGCCTGGTTTCTACATGATAGAAGTGTGGACATTCTTCATTTCCGAATGCTGACAAGGAGGAAAAGTCTTCTGAGAGAACCAGGTTTCTATTACAGAACAAAGGCAATGAAAACATTGGGAGAAAATGCTCAATCTATAGAGGATTTTTGGGGGGGAGTGGCAAATGATAGTGGATTCTCTAAAATATGGTAGGAATATTTTTTGAGGTGGAGAGGGATGGGATATATGTTTAAAAAGGGTAACATAACTGTTTATATAGGGTTAGAATATGGATATCATTTTTAAAGGTGACTTTAAAAAGATAACTTTTGAAAATAGGAATAAAGGCATAATATAGTCATTGTTGATGGTTTCAAAGGAATAGAGTTGTTGGCAGCCCTAGACATTAAAGGGGAGTAGGAAAGTTGATCTCTCCAGGATGACATGGAAATACTCATATTTATCTTTCATTAAACCAAGAAGGTATAGTATGAGACACAGAGGACTATCTGACTCTGATTTCATAAAGCTCTACAGATCCATTTTTCAGTCAAATGCTTTGCCTTTGAGTTATCTCACCTATAGGTCCCTTTTGAATAATGCCTCAGTAGAGATTTAGATGAATTTATAACTAGGCTACTACTCAAGCACATGTTATTGATAGCTGCCCTTCTGCTTGTTACTCTTAGCAGGTTCTAAACTTAGAGAATAAGAGATTTATTATATCCCTAGGATAAATCATCAGTGGTGAAAATTATTGTTATTTGATGTCAAGGGGACAGTTTCAAAGAAATGAGCTCCAGACTAGCTGTTGAGAGTACTGATGTGCAGAGCTATTTTGTGCCCTCTATGCGCATTTATCCTTAGACAAGAGGAACCTCTACCAGGACTCTGTTGCTGCTCACCACACCTCAGGTACCTATCTGAGTTTGAAGAAAGCTATTATTTGGAAACAAGGGACAAATAGAAAGGAGACAGAGGGTAACAAAATTGAAAGTAAAAAATAAATGTCACTAAAGCAATGATGAATTCTCAAAGTTTAGGCAATGAGAGTCATGTCTCATAACTTTTAAGGGACAGCTGAAAGTGGATTTTGAAACACATTTGAAAGCTGTTTTACCTTTGGAGGTTTGTTCACTTTTGGACTTGGGGAATCCTGTGGCTTTAACTGTTCATTTTATCTTTGAGATTAATCAGTAGGGAGGAATGAAGCATGCTGGCAGATCATGTCTGTCTGACACATTCTATCAAAACTTTGAACTTGGTAGTTGGCAGCCAAGTAATGTTACAAGGCATCATTAGGATAAAGAACTCAACTCCCACATTAAATGTTGGGAGAACCTAATTACTAACTACCATGTTCTTAGTAATAACATAAGATTCCCTTTATAATAGTTGATAATTTACAGGACAGTAGAGGACAGCAGAGAAATTGTGTCTTTTTCATAACTGTATTCTTGAAGCTTAGCTCAAAGTCAAATGAATAGAAGTGGAAGAAAAAAAGATAGTGAATATGATATACTTTTCAATGAAAAGAATGAAGGTGGAACTTCTGAGGCTATTCACATAGATTGCAATGTAAATAGTTTCCCCTGAAGTTGTATAAATTGGCACATAGGAACTTTCCTTATTAACCCAATTAACCATCTACCCTCTAACACTAACTAAGCTCTTATTGTTATTCCTTTTAATGAGTTTTATATTTTCTTTTCAGATGTGTAGAAAAACCTCTGAGTTTCTTTAGTGTTATAATTTAAACTAATATAAGCTAGCATCCCACTTTGAGTTTATATGGTAATTATTACAATGCTACCTAATGTTATTCATATTTAAGAATGAACTATTAAGATTTTGGATATGAGACAAATTGAATATTTTAGGATTAATTGAACACTATTATTAATGGCACCTTTGCTAATTCATGAGAAAGCAACATGTATTGCTTTATTAGAGACTGAAACTTAAAAGTATAATGATTGGAATAATCTCAGTTGGGAGAAGTTTGTCAAGTACAGTAATGTTACAAATGATATTTCACTCAAAGCATTAAAATTTAAAACATCCACACAAGCAAATGGAAGCATTGTCAGTTCAGTAGTTTCAGAAGCAGAAAGGAAAAAATTCTTAATCTGTCAATATAGTTACTTCTCAGATAATCCCATCTTTTAAAGCACATAGAAAAGAAAAAGACTTACATACACAAGCATTTTTTAAAACAGAATAAACCAAAAGTTTCTGTTTTTTACAGAAAAAACCCCGTCTACTTTGATATATTCCAATATATTTAGAACATCTGTCTAATTTCCTTTTAATATATTTTGGTTGCTCACATAATTATTGCCTTATCAAAATCAGTTGACACTAATATTGTTAGTTTGGGAAAGTTCTTTAAATGGAAGAAATAGAGCAGATGGATTTCAAAGGTGCAAGAAGAAAAGAAGATAACAAATATTGGTAAGAGAAATGAGAAGAAAGAAAATATTCAAAATCCATTTGGCAGTTGTTTTACTGAACTTGGAGCTGCCAAAATCTTCCTCTCAACATGGTTGAGTATAAGAAAATTTTGCAAAATTTATTTTGCATTCCAAAATTAGAAGTTTTTCAAAAAGTTTCTGGAGGAATTCTATGTTCCATAAAATTAGAAGCCCCAAGTACCTTTTCCTGAATAGGTACTGCAGGAGGGGGAACTATGGCATTGGGACTCCAAGTACTTTTTCAGCCACAGTCATATCAATGATCTCTTATTTCCTTCCAGGTCTCACATATCCTCCAACACATTCTCCAACAAGGAAATATTTTCTGATGTTTGGCAGTGCTCCCTGTTAATTTCTATCCATTATTCTACACATT
Organism: Heterocephalus glaber; assembly: GCF_000247695.1. Next base: position 41,754,800 of record NW_004624735.1, read on the forward strand.
TTTATTCTACTTTGCACTCATGGGTATTTAATTTCATGGCTAACTGAAGAGCAAGAAATACAAGGAACAATACAAATACATAAATAATATAAAATAGATTTTTAAAAGTGTGATGACTTTGATTCTTTTTACTTAGAGCTCTCAGAGAAAATTTTAGGCAAAGGCCATTAGCCATTGTCCATGTTTTGGATTTGACTGTCATTATGACCATAACAAAAAATTTGTTTCATTTTTATGGATTATGCTGAAGTTAACTATGTTAGAACTAGGAGTTAATCTTTTAGTTTTCAGTGGGATTCTAATTTCATTCCAAGTACAGCTTCTCGTCATGTAACTGGTAGGGATAATTATAGTTCAGAATGGAACCTCAAGATCATTAGAATTTGTAAAATAGTCCCTCTACAAAATGCTAGAACAAGCTGGGCATGGTGGTGCACACGTGTAATCCCTGCACTACAGAGGCTGAGGCAGGAGGATTGCCATGAGTTTAAGGCCAGCCTGGGCTGCATAGTGAGTTCAAGGCCAGACTGAACTGCACAGCAAGACCCTATCTCAATCCACTTCCCCCCCAAATGGCTAAAATGATTTGACTGTGAAAGAATAAAGGAAAAAATCTTCAGAATAATCAATTATTGATTGCATTTTCTAAAATATTATGAAGAAAACTGGAAAGAAACAAAAGTCTAGATTAATATATACCAGGAGAAATCTAGGTTAAACATAAAGACATTTTGTTTAAAATAGGAGATAGTAGGGCCGGGGCTTTAGCGCAGTGGTTCTGTCGCCTGCCTTGCAAGCTCAAGGTCCCAAGTTCGATCCCTGATACCAAAAATAAATAAATAAATAGATAGATAACAAAAATTCTCTTGCTAACAGTTTACTTCTCTGGAATTCCAGGGACTCTGTCCATGAATAAATAAAATAATACTGATCTACTATTCCCAGTCCTGCAAATTTGTTTTCCATCCTCTCTCTACGATTCTTTCTCTCTAGTTCAAGAATTATAGCCTCTTATATTTGTTATTGTCTGAGTCTGATCTTGGAATCAATGCATGTTATCTAAATTGTTATTGTGCTCTGAATTACATAGATGTCTGTGTCAAAATATGCAGAAATATTTTGACTCAAGAACTTTTCATAAAGATTTTCATATAGAAATGGACTAGAAACTTCTACAAAGTTAGTCACAAAGTATAAATAGGTTAATATGAACTTTGGAGTAGTTTCAGAAGTGCTACTAGACAATTAAATCTGAAGTGCTTTTTCTTTAAACTTTCAGTGAAATGATCAATTTGCTGAAATGAGATGAAAATGAACAATTTCACAATATTTTAAATAAATGTGATTTACTAATGAAAACAACTATGGAGACACTGGAATACATGAAGAACAATTCTATAGGGCAATAGAGAAGAAACAGTGGAAATTAATCTTTCTTTTACTTCTTTCCTCAACCTCAAATTTACAGTGAGGGAGTAAGATTTTGAGAACAAAAAGTTATGAAAATCAGGTGCAAAACTGATTATAATGTAGTTTTCATGAAGTCATCACTTGAAGCCTCCTGCCAAATATGACTATCTTATAAATTAATTTGAAAACAACTAAAATTTAGATAGTTGTTATAATAAATACTATAATTATTTCCTGTATGGGTCTAATAAAACCATAATACCAATGAGGTAAAGTGATGTAGTAAAAAGACCATTGGATTTCACAGCAAACAGATTTGGATTTTAAATCAAGCACTATTAATTATTGCTGGTATGGTTTTAGATACATATTATTCATTTCTAAGTATTAAATTTCTCATGCCTAAATTTAAGATGTATCTCACAGAGACATATGGGTAATAAAATGATAGCATATGTTGAACACCTGGGAGATCAACAGGGCTCAAAGGACATTAACTGAGATAGTGCAGAAGCTATAATAATCAGAAGTGATCTCTCAGTTCTGTTTTTATTAAATATAATTACAGTAGGAAATAGTGCCACTTGGTAAATAAATATTATATTTTATTGAAAAACATAATTCTCCTGGTAATAAGGATTACATTTTGTCTTGTTTTTTGATTTTCATGGAAAATTCTGTAAGAGTCAAATATAGAAAAATCTCACCAAATTTTATGATCACTCCTAAATATTCCAAAAATAAATATTGCAAGTTATATAAACATGACATTTTGTTTTAAAATGTGAACACATTTCCTCAAGTATTTGTATTCTTTCTATGAGAAGATCTTATATAAGATTTAATAAGCTGTTCAATTGAGTATATCATGTTTAAATTCACTATGAGCTTTAAAATTATTCTCAAAGAAATAGAAATCCTTCAAACAATGTTAAATATATGACTGTGTATATGACTGTATGGTTTAAGAATCTTAAAAAATTCCTTCAGTATACCTGGGAAACAAGATACATACATATATATATATATATATATATATATATATATTATAGATATCCTACTTATTTCTACCCCCAGGGAAAAAATATATATACACTATATATGTATTCTAGAAGTATGAAATAGCAAAAATAAATATATTAGTAAAATTAGATATATTTGTAAAATTGTAGGAGAAAATGATGGTGATATGGACATATTTAACTATAATTTTTAGAGTTCCTTATAAAACAGAGAGTGAAATTCTGCAAAGAAAATAAATGATATTTTAATATATGTCATTAAAAAATGTAACTAGCCACAGAAACCACCTTCCCTTCCCTTCTCAGTAGGAACTTGAATTCAATCTCTTCATTAACAATGTGTTTTATAGTTAGTATCCTAGCAGCTTATGCATCTTTGTAATTTATGCACAACAATTTCTCCTTTTCTTTTTACTTAAATTCTTTTATTGGTACATTTTAGGTATACAATACGTTTACATTTATTATTGGGTGCTTGTACCTGTACATGATGCATCTTGGTTCTTATTTTTTTCCCCATTACCTGTGCGCCCTTTGTCCCCTCCACCCTTCCCTATTTACATAGACTTTGTTTCCATTTTTTTCTTTTCTCATAATTTTTCCTTTCCCTTCTTTCTTCTCCCCTTCCCCTCCTTTAATCCAGTCATTTCTCTGTACAGCCGTACCTTGGTTCACAAATTTAATTCGTTCCACAATTCTGAGGAAGATATCCACATTCATGTTTGTGTGGGATAGATGGCTCCAGTCTGGTTTATCACCCAATGCAGAACTCATGAGTAGAAGCAAAATTTTGCCTAATGCTTCTGTTCTAGAATTTAATTGTTCAAAAACAGAAGCATTTGTGAACCAAGATATTACTGTATTTTATTGAGGCTTCTACTTTCTCCCTCTTTTATTGCTTCACCATCTCCTGGACCCCATTACTTCTTGCTTAGTCTCAATAATTCTTATTAATTCGAAAAGATCATGCTCCAACTTCTTCTTCCAGGAAAATCTGCCTTATTCTTCAATGTTACGACTACCACTTAATTTGTCATGGAAACTTGAATTATTCTGAGAATGAAAAGGTACAAATTTCATAATTGCACTGGGAAAACAGTTATAAATAAGAAAAATGCTGGCAAACACAGATGCATGGTTATCCTAGTAAATTAATTACTTCTAAGGAGAACATTCTTCTCATTCTAATATAAAGTCTAATGTGACAGTTAACTCTAGTATTCAGCTTAAATAACAAAAGTCTAGCTGATTGGTTTAGCACAATTCTGGGTGTGTGCAGAGGGTAGACTTACTGAAGAAGGAAGACCCATCCTTGGTGTGGGAGGCATCAACTAATCGGCTTGTAGGTTGGATGGAGTAAAAAAAAAAGAAAGAGAAAGGAAGTCTTACTTTGCTTCTTTGAAGGAGCCCCAGTCTTTGCCATCATCTTTGGACATCTGTCTCCAGGCTTTCAGCCTTCTAGGGTTGACTCTTCAGCCTTCCAACATACAATAAGATAACATAAACATTTCCATCCCAAAAGGTAAAAATCAGGGAAGAGAAAAGAATGAGATTAAAGCAAGGCTAAAATTCAGCAGAGCAAACATTAAAACCCACTGTTTTATGTCCAGCACCTGGGATAATCTGTGGCAAGATGTGAACTCTAAAGGGCTTGGGCAGCCCTGTCCCTTTATCATTGCCAGTGGTGGTTGCAGCCTTCATGCCCTCTCTGTGGCTGGCTTTGGTCATTCCTCAGAGCTTTCCTCAGATGTTCCACCTTCCTAAATTTTCCACCATCCTGGGGTCTCTACTGCACTTTGGCTTCACCTTCACAGCTTCACCCACTGCCCTCTCAAGACTACACTGCCTACCTTCCTAAGCCTTCTTTTGAAATATAGGTGGAAGCCTCCCTGACCCCACCATTTTGCATTCTGCACAGACCTCAAACCAGCTCAACATGAAGGATGCCAAGGCCTTGTGCTAGCTGGAGCAGTAGCTGAGCCTTTTTTCATCTACTGGTGGTTGTAGAGAACTCTGAGGGTCTGGATGATTGAGTATGGAGAACTGAATCCTAGGGTATCAATTCCCATTCCCTAGGCTGCTGCCATTCTAGAGCATGGTACCCTGGGAGTCTCTTCTCAAAGCAAAGTCTTTCACCTTTGCAGTATGATCTGGCAAAAGGAGGAGGCTTGTTTCCTCACATTGTCTCAAGGCATTCTTTCCTATTGTTCTAGTCCAAAGTACTTGGCTTCTTTCTAGTATTAATCTTTTCAGCAACCAAACTCTGCTTCTTCATATTTACAGGCCTCAACTTTACTGGGGTTTCCTTTTGGGTCAAGCTCAAAACTTTAAAAATCATTTAGCCATGCCATATGCTCTTTATTCTCAACATAGATCTGACAAATAGCTCCCAATAATACCCATGCCACAGCTTCAATATTAGTGCTTCCCTAAAATTTCCTCTGCAAGGTTAATTAGTCTTTCATCCTTAATCTCAGTCTCCTGCAAAGTTTCAGGACATAAGCAAAATGCAGACACATTTTCTGTCAAAGCATAACACAATTGGCTTGGAATCCAATTGCCACCGTAGAGCTTCTTCCCAACAAAAACCTCTTGAGTCTGATCTTTACCAGCTGCATTTCTGTCCACCTTCTAGTCTTCTGAGTTCTGACTGCAATCTCCCATCAAGCTCAGCGTATAGCATTCCAGGACTCCTCCAAACAGCATCTCCAAACCTTTCCAAACTCCTCCCATAAACCAGTTCCAAAGGCTTCTGAACCATGTGGTCAGGTTGTGTCACAACAATGACCACACTTCGCTGGTAGCAAAATCTTTTAGTTACTTTTTCATTGCTGGAATACAATGCCTGATAATCACAGCTTTCCCCATAAAGAGGAAAGGTTTATTTTGGCTTAGAGTTTGTAGAGCTTTCAGTCCATAGTTGGCTGCCTCCAAGGCAGGGAGGCATGGCAGAGGGTTATGGTATAGGAGGCTTGCTTATGGTATGGCAGTCAGGAAGCAGAGAGCAGAATCAAGAGAGGAGGAAAGGAGATAGATCCTTCCAAGCCATACCTCCAGTGACTGAATGCCCCCAACCAGGCTGCATTTCTCAAATCACACTTAGCTATAAACTCATCAGTGGACTAATCCACTGATAAATATCACACCTCCATGATTCAATCACTTCCCAAAAGCCTTACCTATGATCATATGAGGTTTGGGGGGGGGGCATCTAGATATAAATCATAGCGTCTAGTAAATTGTTCTTATTTCTTTTTTTGTTTACTCATTGTACCCCAGGAATGTGAAAGATTTTTGTCCCTGATAAATTTTGAAACAGTAACCTTGGTTTGCAAGTTCCATGTTTTCTTTCCTTCTCTGTTTCTTGGTCTGTCAGCTGAGAGCTTGCAATCCTCACTGCTCTGAACAGATTCAAGAGCATAGTATTATGATGTCTCGCAGCTTTCATAACTGACTAAATTTGTTCTAAATGTAGGAGTCCATAAGTTGATTTTGTCTTTATATTGAACTAAATGCAACAACCACACATTTAGTCAGTATCAGAAAATAGGTTCTCCATTTGCCTTTATTTTATTCTTCATCATATTTCTCAATTAATTCAGAAAATAAGTAGAGAAATGCAGTACTCTAGGACCCCAAGAGCTACCAGGGTTTTGTATTCTAATATTACTCTAACTCTATTATTACATGCATCTGGCTATTTTGATAATTTGATAAGTATCTGATCTGTCTATGTCTTTAGAATACAAAAATATATGTATTCATTTCTCATTCATAGTAGGACTCTGGCACACTGTAGACATGTTATTAAGAAATGATTATTTAATAAGGAAACAAATATCTGATTCTTCCACGTAAACCTAGGCTCCATTTGTGGTGGGTTTATGTCATAAAGTATTGAGACTATAAGCTTTCATACTTCAAAAATATCTGCCATAAGGTACACTATATGTAAAGCTCTTTATATATGTATAATTTAATACATATAACCAAATATGTATTATTATTCTCAATCTTGAATAGGAAAGTAGGTTTAGGGAGAAATATACCTATGCTAATGCTGGTAAGTGGTGCGTGGCTTTATGAATTTGGTCCAAGACTACTTACAAAGACTTTTTTTTCCGTATCATCCTGCTACAACTATGCCCGCAGGCTTAAAAATTACCATTTCACTTTTGCATGCAAATCAATGTGAGATTCCCCATTAGTTTTGAGGGGAAATTTTTTCATTATATTTGTAGGAAGGGATGAGTTACATAGGAAGCCCAGCTGCCTCATTATTTTTTAAAAGAGATTATGAAATAAAGAGTATGAGAGGTAAAGGTGGCAAAGAAAAATTTCTGACATTTAAAAACATACAAAATGTCATTCCCAACTTTTCTTTTTTGAAAAGTGCAATATGAAGAGGTGATTCTGAATCATATCAAAGGAGTAGCAGTGAACATGTTGATTAACCTTGAGGAGCCCATGCCATTGAATTTTTAAAAATCTCATATGAAACCATTGAAAGCTTCCATACTTGGATATAGCTGCATATCATTATATCTTCACCATATAAGATTTCTTTCTTACACCATATTTGTGCACTGCTCCTATTTAGCAAATTCCTAAATATAACTTTCTATGATTCATTTAATCTATTTTTGACTTCCTCTGCTAAGCACCATAATGTAAGAAGATAAATTTTAATACTGCCTACAAAGGTTTTGTATGTTAAAAAAAATAATATCAATGTTAAAGTAGTGCTAAAAAGAGACAAACAATCTTACAGAAATGTAGAGACAAAAACATCACATTCTGAATAGGGAAAGGAAGAGTTATTACTGAGGAAGTAGAATTTTGAACTCAATTAAAGGATTTATAAAGAAAGACTGTTATTGGCCACAAGAAGAGCATGGTAACATAAAAAGGTATGAGAATGAACCAGTGTGATTGGGCCACTAGCCACTACATTTTTTGTAGGCTTAGAGTAAGTGAAAAATGTGTAAAAGTAATTGGAGTCAAATATAGAACTTTGATGTTGTAGTAAAGAGCACAACAATTTCATGGGAACTATTCAATAGAACAATCTCCTCTCAGCATGTTAATAAACTGATCTTCTGGGATGTTAATATCTGCTGAACAAATTGAATAATCTTAGACTAACACATGTTAAATGGGCTCATTTACTGCAGAGTTTCTTATTTTTTAATGTTGTGATGTTTGTTGGGGATTTCTAAGAAATGCATATACTATGCTTTGTTTCCCAATCTTAATACTCTGTATTGTTTCTCAATCTTATTATGTACAGTATGGGCCAGGATGTGAGACTAAGGTGTCATGGAGCACATTTTGGAAAATACTTATAGTATTTAAAAAGTAAAGTCAAAGTTAAGATCCCTCTTCTTGTGACTATCTTGTGACCACGTTATAGCTACAGATACACACACACAAACACAAATCCTCCGGTGATCAACAGATACCTCTCCAGCAAGACTCCTTCGGGTAGAACCCCTGCCTTCTCTGATCCCATTCTGGTGATTTATCTTCTTTTACTTCACAAGGAAGTCTTACTATCCAGCTTTCATTTCTCTCTTCTCTACTATGACTTCTCTCCACAAGTTGTTTCTAGCATGTGACAACTGCTCCACTTAATTCCACCAATGCTTTGCTTTATAACCCAGCTCATGTGTAAATCCTGCACTCACCTCTGGATCCCATACTAATGGGTGATGAGCATTGTAATCAATCTCTTCTACACTTGATCTTAGCCAAAAGGCCAAGAAGCGATAATCAATCTCTTCTAAATGTGGCTTCACATAGTCCATAGTCTATGCCTAGTGAATTAACTTAAACTAATTCTAAGACTTTCCATATTTAATGGGAAGAAAAATGGACTAACCACAATAACAACATTGAGTAAGAAGTGTAAAAACAAACAACAGTGAGAACTTTTATTTCAGTTATCTGTTGCTGCTTACAAAACAACTCAACAGTAACAGCTTACAACAACCACTTTGTTCTTTTATGACTCTGTGCCTGTCACGTGTTTTCCTTCTTGTTGTTGTAGTGCAAGAGCAGGGGCCAGCAGCCTCTGGACACTGTTCTGGTGTGCTAGAATAGCTGGCTTTCTCACTTTTCTTGCAGCAGATCCTCTCACTGTTTACAGGGTCTCTTCACACATATTCTCACAGTGGTCTAGATAGCTGTGTCATTTGGTGGTTCAGGGCTTTCTGGAGAGTTCTTCCTAAGGGATAGGCTCCATGCTGTCACTCATCAATTCCAGTGCATGATCTTAGCTAAAGCAGTCACAGGAACAACTCAGATTAAATACAAAAGGGACTTCCCAAGACCATGAACATTAGGAGAAGTGGTCCATTGGTGAACAGTTTTGGAGATTGTCTATAATAAAATGGCACCATTGTAGAGAATATTTGAAATTTTGCTTGACAAAAATAATGACTAATTTCTTCACAAGTAGAAATAGTCCTTATTCTTTCTCTGCTTTGGCCAAGTCCTGACTGGTAGGAGAATACACACTTTCTTTTGTCCTCCGTGGTCTTGTCTCAATGAGTGTAGAGATATATCTTTTAAATTTATCACATGAATTGGACAGTTCCTATTGGTACAATTATGGAAATCTAGGGAAAGACATCTTTTCAGAGAAATTAAGGATTTTATCACTTTTTCTAGGATTTACCATGGTTATTAGCTGGCTAGTTGAATTTGTTGTCAGAACTTGGTCTAGGAACCAAGCCAGATATCTTACAGAGAAAGTGCACACTAATATTGTATGGCTCTTAGAGCTTCTATCTTTTAATGCTAGGCCTCAGGCTCTACCTAGTCCTCTAGTCTAAGATGATGTAGCATTACAAATCAGCCCCTTCTAACAGGCTGCATCCTAAATGATGGAGCAAATTACTTCTGTTGTGAAGCAGTAAAGTATTTGAGAGACGCCTGGCAGGTCAGACCCATTTCTCTGGGCATCCTTGATTCCAATTTTTATTCTATTTTATGCCTTCTAGTTTTTGCATGTTGTAGTGCTACAATGAGACAAATGATTTTGACTTTGCAGTTCTGCAAAATTTATGGTGATCAGATGATCAGTATTCTTGGATTTCTAGCCATAGGCAAAAAGTATTTTATTAAAGTTCTATTTTTTTCTACATTAAGTCAGGAAAGCAGCTTGAGTCTTTCTTATAAAACTTACTGAGTTCTGAAAGAAATGGCTATGCATGTTGATCATTGCATATATTTCTCTTAAAGTTATTACTTTGCTGGGTATGTGTTTTGAGATGGCATGTTAACCAGATGCTCTCTTACCTCAAAATAAAGTACATCAATTCCTTAGTTTGTGTGGGGGTGAGGGATTTATACTAATCTATATGAAGTTTTAAAATATCCTATATATTATGTTCATATTCATTTGTAATCCACTGAGAAAGATTAAAAAGTAATTATTCAGGGGTGATAGAGAGTCAGGAAGAGCAGTCTCTTATCTTTGTTAGTAAATTTCCCTTCATGTGGAAACCTGAATCTCTCCTGTTGTATTTTGAAGCCTATTTCCTCTTGTCATGACCACAGGAAGGTCACATCCTTTTTTAGTTAACTGTTGTTCCTTCTGCCCTACAAACAACTGAAAGTATTTTTGATCATTTTGAGCTCCTTTTTATCCAGAGAAAATAATCTTTCCCCTAAATATGAAAAGAATAGATATTTAAGATATCCTCTGGCGGCCCAGAAACTACCTTATTTAGGTATCAAATTATTCTATTTCTCCTTAACAAAATTATTCCAGATCAGTAAATCTTGACAAGAAGCAGCAAATGGCACAGCAGCTACATCTTAAGGACAGATACATTTAAAAATAAACCTTTACCTTTGGGCATGTACCATGAGCACTACCAAGAGAGCAGTGGACACACAAAAATACCAGCAAATCACTATAGAACATTATCTTCAGAACCAGGAGATTAGGGAAAAACAATGAACTGCAAGAGACAAACATATTCTGGCTTTAGCTTTTATTGTGGCATAGGTGGACATTGAGCATAATAGTAAGAAGAAGGCAGATTATTTTTTAAAAATTTAGTAACATTTTATATCTATTCTTAAATCATTTATTAACAATTACATTTTTTCCATTTAGTTTATTGGTATATTTTAGGTATACAATACAGTTACATTCATCATTGGGATCTTGTACCTTTGCACTATGTATCTTGGTTCTTTTTTTCCCCATTCCCCTCCCCTTCCTTCACTCCCTCCACCCTTCCCTGTTTACAAATACTTTGTTTCTATGTTTTTCCTTTTCTTGTATTTTTTTCTTTTCCCTTCTTTCCTTTCCCCTACCCCTCCCATTTCCCCTACTCCTTTAGACATTTTCTTCCTATTTCACAGTATCAATTATACATTTTGATTTTTATTTAGACTTTCAGTTTTTCACACCAGAGAAACTATTTGGTATTTACACATGTGTGTCCTATTTATTTCACTTATATTTGTCTTCATAAAGATACCTTTTGTATTTAAAATGAAATTTTGTGATCTTTTTGAAAGTATCTTCTATGAAAACTGTCTGTGCTTGATAATCTTAAGCAAATGAGGATTCCTTTTTGGAAGATGTGTTGGTAAAGAAAGATTTCCATCCTTTTACTCATTCCCTTTACTCAAAGGCATCATAATCTTTTAGATCAGGAACAATGTTGGTTTTCATCCTCTATACTTAGTGCAGTGCTAGCATAGAAAACAAAAATACCTTTAATATTTTCAATATAATAAATGGCAATTCAAATAATAAGCATTTACTTTAACCTGTGATTATTTTCTGTACATTAAACATAAGAATGTAATGAGAGTTATTTGATATTAAATAATGACTAATAGACCTTACTGAAATTCATGATTTCAAAGCCAGCTCTGTTACACAGTTCTTGGTGTTGTGGAAGCAAGACACAGAAATATTAAAATGAGGAAACCAGAAAACAAAATGGATTTTCATTATTTCCAGAAAATTTCTATTGGAATATACATTTTATAAATTGATTTTTATTGTCTCTGTTAAAAAAAAATTGAAAAGACTGTGATTTATTTACTAAAAAGGATTCTTAGATTCTGATTTAAAATCTATTGTGTTGAGAAAAAGCATCATGCTCTATCAATAAATTCCTGGAGATATTATCAAGATAACATCTACAGGTGTGAAAGTCAGGAGCAAGAAAATGATTAATTTTATTCAATGTATTATGATAGAAAACACCATACCCTCAAACATTTTGAAAAACCACTGTCTGATATCTTTCTTTTACAGTCCTTTGTATAAAGCTAAGCATCTCACTGAGGCTATAAATGAGAGCCCCCCCCTTGTATTTTAAATGTGAGAGCTCCTGTACTGAGGAGAATGGGCCCACGCTAAGGGTATGTTTGATAGGATTTCACATAATCTTATAAAATCATGTGCAACAATAAACAAAAACTGTATAATGTTAAGTGTTCAAACTCCATGTGATTAAATTGGGTGAATCAAAATACCAGATGCTATTTTGGTGCTCTGCAGTGCTGAGAGTTCATTATTGTTCCTGACACATCAACAGCTGCAAAGGTAATTTTTCTGTTCATTATATCTACTATGTCACTGGGAGAATTAGAAGCCCCTGAAGTACATCTTAAAAGATTTTATTACTCTATAAAAGACTTTGTCATTTTAAACTCCGTTAGTTGAGCTCTTTGGATTAGTAATGACATTTTTAGCAAGAGGCACTAGAAGTGGAGTTTGGAAGTCTCTCTATAGCCCTTAATAGGCAGTGGTATATGTTAGCCCATTCTCAGAGAAAATGGTTTATACTAAAAGGTCAAAGAAGTTACGGGATAGGAACAGAGTGAAGTGTGTTTTAATTCCTCTTTTCAGACTAACATAATTCATGTCTGCTACTTATGAGTTTCCTGTAATTTTAAATGTTAAAAACATGTCTTGAATTAGTACAGATCAAGCCTCTTACTTCATAGCAATCAGCCTATCCTATCTCTCAACCATGATAGGACCTGGGGTTAGAGCCTAAACACTTATATTTTCTCCATTTAAGGACCTTAGCTACTGGATAGTGAATAAAAATATAATATACATAGAGTAGTTAAATGTGATAACAATACTTTTGATTGACTAGAAAAACCAGTACTCATATAAATTCTATAGTCAAGTAAGTATCAGAGAAGGTCACCTGAAGAAAGTCTTAAGAGATCTTAAGGTCATAAGTTATGTGAGGACATTTTCCTCACTCTGTCAAATTGGTTTTCTTTATAAACTCAATTTCTAAAATAGAAATGTTGCCCATAATAGAAATCCCCATTTGGGAGAGTACATTTTTTGATGAATACAGCTCTGTTCTTGCAGTGATTCTCATTGTATATATCATAGTAGTTAGCATACATTTGACACTCTGATGGTCAGTTCTGAGTCAACTCAGCTAGATTATGGTCTCCAGTCATGTTAGCTTTCTGCCACTGGGACAAAATACCTGAAACAATAAATTTATAAGGAGAAAAGACTTATTTGGCTCATGTTTCTAGAGGCTTCACCCCCATGATTGCTGTTACCTTTAGTCCTATGATAAAGCAGTGCATCATGGTGGTGAGCACACAATGGAGGAAACTGCTTATCTCCCACAGTCTAGAAGCATAGAGAAGGAAGGGATGAGATCTCAGCATCCTCTTCCATGGCACACCACCAATGGCCAGATTTCTGTCTACTAGATAGGTCCCACCTCCAAAATATTCTCTCATCTCCCAATAGTCCCACAGGCTGGTTACCAAGCCTTTAGTAAATGAGCCTTTGGGGAACATTTAAAATCTAAACCATAATGCCAGTTATTCAACTGAACACTAATCTAAGTGATGTGGTAGAGTATTTCATAGATATGGTTAATATTTACAGTTGACTAAGACTGGGCCTCATTCATCTCGATGGGCCGGATGCATAAATTGAAAATCCTTAAAACAGAACTGATGTTTTGCTGAGATGGATTAAATTCTACCCAAAGCCTGGATCTTCAGGGACTGCTTGAGTATTTTGAGCTTGAACTTTCTCATGGGATTCCCAATGGGTTCTGGACTTGCCTAGCTAGATCCCATAGTGATGTAAGAAATTCCTTGAACTAAATCTCCTTTTACTCTCTTTGCATACCTTTATCTCACATATATATCTGCGTAGCTATCTTATCTAATATATATATATATATATATATATATACACACACATATACATACACACATACACACACACACATATATATCCTATTAGTTCTGTTTTACTGTAGAACCTAAAGCAATTTTGGTACAAAATTGTGGTCTAGATCTTAAAGGTAAATTTTCTGAATTGGTTTGATTTTTCAAGAATTGATTCTCAAAATTGAGAACACTAGTGACTCCTTTTCCATTAGTGAAGACACAACTGGCAGTCCATGGCTTAATGTAACAACAGAAATATACAAAATACCACCAATAGTTTTGTTTTTTTTTTCTGGTATTGAGGATTGAACTTAGGCTCTTTGCACTGAGCTATATCCTAAGGTCTTTTTTTATTTTTTATTTTAAAACAAGATCTCACTAAGTCAGTAAGTTGCTCAGATTGTGCTCAAACTTGTGATCATTCTGCCTCGGCCTCTCAGAGTGCTGGGATTGTACGCATGCACTACTAGCTTAGTTGGATATTCTTAATGAAATAATTATAAGAATCAGGGTTCTAAGTGACCTGACTTCACAGTATAGAACATTTTAGTTGTACTAAGTACTATAGAAATGACTGATTGCTTCGAAATGTTCTGGAGAAAGATAGAAAAAGAAAGAGCACAGGGCTTCAAATTCTTAGCACAAACTCTGCATAAATAGCCCAGAAGCATTTTTACCCTATATCCTAAACAGATCTTTATTTCTTGTTGCTGGAGGGATGAGATATCTGAAAACAAAACCTAGAGTTTTCTCTTGTGAGTGGTTGAATCATAACATATGTTGAATCCTGCAAGGTGTAAAAGGTGAGGGCATTTATTGGAAAGGAATCAAATACTAGTTATTGGGATGATGATGTATGAGGGATCCTAATGAAAAGAGATAAGTCAAAGCCTTAAATTCTGCTAAGTCTTCTTGGCATGTAGAAATGTCCCTACTACCCCTGTCTGAGATGGCTAGCCCTTCTTAACTTGGTGGATGTTTTACAGCCTCATCTCTTGCAGATGTCTTTTAAGGCACTGCTGATCCTACTGCCACCTCTTTGCACAAATAATTACAACACAAATCCTAGCAGCCCCTACCCCAAAAAATGAGTTATCAAGTTTGTTATGCCCGAAAAGGACCACATGTATTTCCAATCTATAATGACAGAAACCTGGAGGATATAAGTGGTGATAGATGTAAAGGGTGTGGTTTCATGATGGGGAGGTATAAAAGTGAATAAGACTAGATTTATTGATATAGATCTACTTTTTAGAGATTCTGGATCAGTGTTTCAGTTTGATGGGTAAGAATGTACTTTAACTATTTGGTTGACTGAATTAAATATAGCCATAAAAGTTGTCTCTACTACATGCCATAACTGTCTTGGTTTACTATAAATAAAGGTAGTAAAAGGCTTAGGGAGATTAAAAGCTTAGTGTCTATCTAATCATGTTAATATCTATTCACCCAAGCTGAGAGCATCCAGAGTGCTCATGTTTATCATGATACTGAGAAACAAATGTATGGAGAAAGCCTAAGCATTATTGAATAACTACGCCTACTTTTCTCAGATCAGAAATTAAAATAAATCTGTTGCCATGGAACTGACATCTCTGAATGCAATCAGTGCAGATAATTAAGCCTAAGTCATTGACTCTGAAGTGACACTAATTTGAGGACACCCGAAGAGTCAATGGGGTCCACTAGTTAGACAAGTCATAATAAAGGTATATGGAATTTACCTGATTGCATGAGTCAAAACTTTCTAGAAAATGAATACAATAAGATGGATGAACTGACAGATGACACACACACACACACACACACACACACACACACACACACAGTGATAGAGGGTAAATGCTTAAGAATTAACCACTAAGTTATCATGTGACTTGAAGTGCCCCTGCTGAAGCAACAATTGTCTGACCTGAGGAGCCATAAAACATGGTTTTGGGCATACACAACAGTATACCATTATGAAATAAAAGTAGTATAAATAAACTTAGGCTTGATTATCCCCTGAAGGCACAAATAGCCTACATAAAGAAATTATATAAAAGGATATAAATGGATATAAATGCCTGTAGCCCCTACTCTGCTTCATTACCTATGCTCTCTCAGCCCATACCTATGGTCTTATGGGGACATAATATGCAAGAACCATATGAAAATGGGATTTGGCTGCAGAAATGGGACATCTCTAGAGGTTACTGGTTAAAGGAAATCCTCAGAATTGGTAGAATTTTGAGCAGCTATCTTGATACTCATTTTGCTTGAAAAGAGGGCTGGCTAGAGATAGAAGAATGAATCAGTGGAGTGTGGGTAATGGTTTCTGAATGATCAGAAACTTGGATAATTAAGTAGAGAAGTTGACACATTCTGAGGATACCAGTAATTCTCCTTTCTGAGCCAGGCTCTCCATGATCAGTGGACTCATGAAAAATAATTCATGGTAGCAGAGATGAAGTTTATACTGAGCTGCAACAAGGTAGACTTTTATTTACCAAGAAATACCTTTCCACTGTTAAGTGTCTTTCTGTCAGTAGAAGGGACAACATTGAATCCCCAGTATGGGGCAGTTCCTTGGTATGATTAGCCAGCTACCCCACAGCAAGCTGAGTTTATTGGATTGCTTCCATCATGGAAGGGGCAGTGATTTGTTCTAGTTGGTATAGATATTTACCTTGAATATTGATTTTATTTCTCTTCAAACAATACTTCTGCCAAAACTACTATTTGCAGACTTACAGAATGTATTAATTCTTGACACTGTAAGAGCATTGCTCCCAATAAAGAAGCTAATGTGTCAGCAAATGAAATGTAACAATGGGCCCAATTCATGAAATTAATATGTCTTATTATGTTCCAAAATAGCTGGCTTGACTGAATAAGGAATGGCTTTTCAAAGACACAGTTACAGCACTACCTAGGTAGCAATACCTTGCAGGACTAGTGAAGTGTCCTGTAAAAGGTTTTATATTCTCTTTGTATGCATCAAGCATATGCTATTACTTCTTTATAGCCAGATTTCACAGGTCCAGGAATCTTAATTCATGTGGGAGTAGTATTTCTCATCATTACCAAAAATGAGCCACTAGCAATATTTAGCTTCTCACCCTCATGACATTCTATTCTTGTGTAGAGGTCTGCAAATAAGAGTGTATCAACAAGAGGACATAGCACTTATTCCTTTCAACTACAAGTTAGCACTGCCATAGGTTACTTTGAACATTCATTCTTCTGAGTGAACAGATTAAAAGTATAGTTACTATAATGGCTGGGGTGATGGATCCTTATTACTAAAGGAACATTTGGCTGCTACCATATAATGGGGTCAGAAAGTATGTGTGGAATACAAGAGATTCCTTAAAGTGTCTCCAAGTACTATCATGTTCTGTGATCATTAAAGTCAATAGAAAACTATGAAACTCAATGGTAGCAAGGATGCTAATGGCACAGGCCTTTCAAGAATGAAGGCTTTGTTAAATGCACTAGGTAAATAATTTTAACAAGATATGTGACTACTTGGGCTGTCATAAAAAATAACTGAATGACTAAAATAACATAAATTTATTTTCTCACAGTTCTTATGGCTGATAGTAAAAGTTGAGGAGCACCAAGTTTTGTTTCTCCTCAGTCCTCTTTGCTTGACTTGCAAATAATTATTTTCTTGTTGTGTCCTCATGTAGTATTTTCTTTGTGAACATCCATTCTGGTGACTCTTCTTATAAAGACATGAATCCTATTGAAATTTGTGGCAAGGGAGGCAAAGAAGAATAACAGTGCAATAGTATGTGAATCCATCTGATCTAGGAAGCACTCAAGTTATAGAATGAACTTCCTCATTTATAAATTCAGAATTAAATATATCCTTAATTTCTAATTTAGGAATAAAGAATTAAGCCTTTATTTAGAGATGTGTAAGTGTATGGTCTTGATACTGTAATGCAGAGAAACACTTGTAATTAAATTAAATAATCTATTTTATGGCCCTACTTACTTTGTTTGCTCTCTACCTGCCAAATGAATCACAAATCTATTGATGTCCAAGTTTTCCTCTCCCATTTCATTTCTATTCTACCCACACTAGATTGTATCCAAGTCTCCAGTATTAACATATATATCAGTCTTCTTAAATGAAAATATTTTACATGGTTACATACCTAAGTAAAGAAAAAGAAATTCTGATTCTGATTCAACTTACCAAATATCTCACACATAAGACCTGTTCTATGCTGCTTTGTATTATTTTAACTTCATAACAATGACTGTTTGCTTTCCTCCCAGGAATAGGGTGAAAGTTCTTTTATCCATAATAGATGACATAAATCATATTTCTCTACTTCACAAAATACAAAATAAATTCTGAACTAATAATATATTTTACAATATATTATATATTTCAAAAAGTACTCAAATCCCTTTTGTTAATGATTTTATTCCTATGGAAAGAAGCCACCTAGTTTAATAAAAAAAGAAGAGATTATTTTGTCATGGTTCATTGTGTCTTGGTGGGTTAGCATTAATTTTTCTCCAATCCGAACATAATTCTCTAAATACTATATCTATGTGTTTCAGACATCAGAGTATATGTTTGGAATAAAAGAAGTCTATAAAAGATACATACAGAAATTGATTTGGACAGGTTTTCATATTATTTAAGGTTGTAAAGTTCCATTCTTAATTTTTTTGGCTGAATATATTTAAGATCAGAAAATATATGAAGAATTAATAGGATCTTCTTCACCTAAAATATTTTGCAATTCTGAAATCAGAAAAACAAACAAAAAATTTGGTAGCATATTTTCATCTAAAAGACTCCTTGAATCCTAGTATTTGGAAGGTAGCCAGAAAAATATAACAAATTCTACACAATCCATTGACTTAAAATTTATGTTCTAGGACTCTAAATCATCATTGAAATAGCTTCATTTTGGTAGTTTAAAGTAATCCTAAATGACATTTCACAGATTGTTTCTGTAAAAAAAGAAATTCCTGCCATTGTTAGGAGACAAATTAAATAGCAGTACTTTTTTAGAGGGGGGAAAAATTCTCTGGAAAAATGGGCAGATTTCCTCTAAATAGAGCTAAATTGTTTCTGCACCATAGAAACCTCAGCCCATCCACAGTGTTTATCCACAAGCAGTATTTTGAAGAGCAAGGCTACTTTAAAAGATAAAATAGGTAACTTTAGGCTATAGTGATAAGCAGCGTTCTAATATGATCTCAAGCATTCCTCTCACTTGTTGTGTGTGTGTGTGTGTGTGTGTGTGTGTGTATCCTGTGCAGTCCTCCCTCTAGAATGTAAACTCTAATTATGTTATGACATATGAGTTTCTAGCTTGATAGACTTGAGTGTATTAATCTGTTGGTTTTGAAGCAGTAAGCTATCTTGGTGTGAAAGGGCTTTATGGAAAGACCTAAGGTTGGTCTCTAGAAGCTGAGAGAGATTGTCAGCCTGCAAAAGAATGACACCTCTATTCTCCAACCATACGGAATTGAATCCTGGGATAAGCTAGATCAGCTCTGAAAAGAGATGTGAGTCTCAAATGAAAGTGCAGCCTTGGCTAGTACCTTTGTTTTAACCTGGCTAGATCTTAAGCAGAAAACCCAGAGAGCACTTGACTTAGGACCCACATAAACTGTCAGATCATAAATATTTGTTCATTCAAGCTACTAAATTTGTGATCATATTTTATATATTAATAGAAAACTAATATAAGTAATTGTCATAAATTCTGCCCCTAGATCCCGGGGCTTACACTGTATTTCAGAAGCAGTATCTATAGGTGTTCATCAATAAAACTATGCAATAGTTTTACAAAATAAATGTATGCCAACTTCTTTTCATGGACATTTAATAAAATAATGCTTGTTACCTTAGGGAACCTTAATGTCTATCTAACCTTTGAATTTATGATTCTAAACATTTTGGTGATCAGTGTGCAGAATTTGTTGATGGAGAAATTTCCATATGTTTAAATTAATTTAATATTTACCAGATCAATTTAAATTAAAGTGATCTAATATGAGACTAGCATGTGAATTTAAATGTGTGTATCTGTATTTGGAAAATCTTGAACACTGGCTAATCTCATGGGATTCTTCATTATTACACATTAAAAGATTATAAGGTATTTGTCAGCGAGAAAACCCGAAAGGAGATGTTTACTGAATATAAGGTACTAAATATGAATTTCTTACTTTAAAATTTAGTGACCGGAGAAATTATGGTGTGTGGAACTAGCTCTAGGAGTTGACATGTATCTTTAATTATTTTATAATCACTGAGACACAATACCTGATACCCACAATTATAAGGAGGGAAGGTCATTGTGATTTACAGCTTGTCGAGGTTTCAGAACTTAGTCCACTGTTTCCAAGGTAGAGCAGCATAGCACAGGGGCATGGCAGAGGAGAAACAGTTCATGGCATGGCAGAAAGGAAGCAGAGAGAGGGGTCAAGGGAGGAGTGAGCGAGATATATCCTTCCAGGCCATTCCCTGAGTGACCCAGCTCCTTCAGCCAGGCATCACCTTCCAAATTGCATTTAGCTAAAAATTCATCAGTGGTCTAATCCACTGATAAGTATCATATCCTAATAAAACTTTAGGGGGACATCTAGATATAAACCATAACAATGCAAAATTACTGTTTTTCATTAGAATACACTGAGTTTATTCGTAGTCTTTATGAATGCCAATAAAAAAAAATAAAGCATCGTTTTGGGAGTGGCATTGGCAAGGCCATTTCCATGACAGAGTTATATAATCAGTTCAGCAGATTTGGAGATATTTCTGATGGGATAACTTCTCAGAAAAATGACATTGGAAACTCACTGACAGTCTTAGCACATGTCAATGTCAGAGGACAGGAGATTTGAAATAAATACATGTCTATTTTTAAATAAAACAACAAGAAAATGTGGAACCCTAAAAATTTGGTGAGCAAAGAATTTTTTTGCACAGATTATTACAAAAAAGAGAAGAAGTAAAAGCAATGGGGAAAAAAAGCCAGTAAGAGGCAACATCAACTTGTTGGAAAAGATAAAGAAGTTGATTTTTATATGAAATCTGTGCCTGCTAGAGACAAAAATACCAGGACACAAGGGTTGGGTTGTAAATTTGGAAGAGTTTTTTTGTTCTTCTCCTTAAAAAGCAACATAGATGCAGATACCATAAATATATCTATCAGAATACTGCCACAACCTCAAGAAGATGGGAAGAGAAGTATGCAAATATCATTTCTATAACCGGTCTTGCTTAAGAATTGGCATAAGCAAATGACCTTATAAGTAAGAAAGAATAAGAGTTTTCCGAATTTCATGACCCTCCCTTGAATAAATGTTCAGAAGAATGAGGATTCTGCTGGGTTTCTGACCGAGTCCAAGGTATTAAGGAGTCTGCACTTAACATATCATCAAACTGTACAAGAAACACCTCATTATTTCATTATCCTTCTAAATTACCCCCTATGCCTAGTTCTTATACTCAGAAACTTAAAAAGTGTGCTTTTCCTGATTTCTGGATTAGAAACTGCCAAGAAATAACCACATGTACTGTGATGATATTGATTCTCAAGATGAATTAAGTAATGATTGCAAAAGAGGAAAACTTACAAAGAATGAAGGTGTCCTGGATTATAGAATCTGAAAGTGATCTCTTTGAAGTTGAAAGGGGTGGTCTCAAATTAGTTGTTATAAAACTTATTCTTTAACAGGTTTAGTTATAAAAAAATCTCTTGCCATGCTAGTGATCATAGTACTAAGAGAAATGATTGTGAGTAAATTCAAGAGATACAGATAAAATCATTGTAAAGCAAATTGTAAGATCAAAATAGTAAAGAATTTTCACAAATGCAAAAATCTATGTACAAGAAAACTATCAAAAATTAAGACAGGCTTTCCCTTGCTTTTGATGAATTTTCTGATCACTGTATTAGAGTTAAAAAAGCCATACCTTTATCCCTCAGTCGTGGAATAAAGCTGATTAGTTGTAAATTTCTGATTCCAGCATCAGGGAAGGCATAAAATCTGAAAAAGTGTAGCAGCATGATAAAAATCTATCTTATCTTCATGTGGTTCTCATTTTAGCTCACTTGACACAGCAGTGATCTGGAAGTTCCAAACAAAACAAAACAAAACAAAATTATACTAGAGACCACGAGCTGTAGCAGGTATGACAGAATTTCTAGGAGCCTCAAGTCTTCCCATAACCTCTACATAATGGTGTATTCAAAATCACATACTTCATTTTGGGGAGATGTGGGCTTCTCTTTTAGAAGGAGAATACCATTGGTAAACAGAAACAAACAAAACAATTTAAAGCTGAATTTCCAGGCTTTTCAGGAAGTAAAATGTTTCTCTGGAAAGGAATAAGTGAAAAAAAATCTTTGAGAGTGCTGCCTATAATAATTTTAATAAAGATCAGAATTCCTTGAAATGTGAAGATTCTAGTAGCATTTTCATGGAAAACCTGGCTTTATATGCTAATCCTCATCAAAGAAGCTGACTCCATGCCATCATGGAAAGAATGTAACTGTCCAAACCACATTCAGCTTCAAGAAAGTCAGTCCACTTCTGAAAGACACAGTAACGAGGTGATTTTCCCTATCAGTTCAGAGTAGAAAAGTAAAAAGCCTATTTCTAATCTGTTGCCACTAAAATGTAAGAAATCCTGAAGTCACAATGCAAATACTCACAAGACTGGCTTAAACAAAGGCAGTTTCTATAGCGTCACAAAGATAGGAGAAACTTCAGAGAAAGAGAAGTCTGATTCAAGAGCCTCACATCTCTTGAGAAACTGCCAATGGTCTTGTCCACGGAAGACACTCAAAAAGTGTGAAAATTGATCTCACACTTTCTGGTAGTGATCTATTAGCTGTGAATGCTAAACACAAGTGGGCTGAAGACAATCAGAAGTGTTTGGCTCCCTTAAAGCATGCCAGAAAGCAAAAGAAGGGCAGAAGATGCTGATTCATAATGATCTAAAAAATGTGGATAGGGATTCTGAGAACATGCCAATACCCATGATGTTAAGTCCTGCAGTGAAAATGAAGCAGAGGCAAAATCCACTTGGGAGCAAAGGCAGTCAGAAGAACTACTGAGAGTCTGTGGGTAGCACATTTAGGAAGGTGTTGGGTAACAGTAAGGATGAAGAATTTGATTCTAAAGATAACCGTAATGGGTTCAGATGAAGCCTCAGATTGAGCCACAGGTGGACAGAAGTTCCTAGATTTACAATTATTCTTTGTCACTGATGACAGATTCCAGAAGAGATTTTGATTTCTAGAATTTGATGATGAAGAGGTACAGGAAAGGTAAATGATAAGAAAATTGGTGAGAAAGAAGAGCTTGCTTCAGGAAAAAGTCCTAAATATTGTACAGAGTATTTTGTACATCAGTTACAACAAAGGATCAGTGGGGATAAGAAATTTAAAATATTATGCATTATGATTAAGGGTGTGTGAACTTTCCACTTATGAAATGAAGTGATATGATAAACCAAAATAAAGGAAAGAGAAATTTGATAAAAGCAGGTTACTAAGTACATACCTGAGGTATCTAAAGCAATGCATAACATTGCTATTAATTTGAAAGAAATATTCTACACTACAAAGGAAAAGTTAAAAGGAAGAAGATACTCCCTGACTTGAAGACTAGTAGAGTTTGAAAACCCTAGGAAACTCACCACTCTGCCACTCTGGTGAGTGAAGTGAAGCAGCCTATTGGGTTCACATGCTCCTTTTTGATTGTGACAGTAAGATGTAAGATGAGAGATCTATGTAATTGAAACAGAGAGATTTTTCCAAAACAGTGTTTTGGAAGAGGAAATAGTTACTGAGGAAAAAGATCACAAAAATCCCAGCCCACAAGACACTTCATTACCTGAGAAAGAGACCACAAGATTTTTCTTTTACTCTGAGAATGATAGAAGACTTCAGGGAGATTCTGACTTAGCCTGGAGAGCAGTAGGAAGTAATATTAGGAGGAATTCTTAGGAGGACAGGATAAATAGCCTGCATATGGATTGTTAGAAGAAGCATAAAGATGAAAAAAGAAAAATGAAAACAAAGTTGTGAACATCAGAAATTGTTTTGATGTTGACTGTGATCAAGGCTCACTTAAAGAAATTAATGCAGAAAATAGTTTTCAATGAGAAGGAAAAAAATTTACAGTGAAAGACTATCCAAAATTTATTTGGTGGAATAGCATTCTTTTTTCCTATGGAATTACCTTGAAGTTGTCTCTAAATACTTTAAAAATTAATCTACACTTTAAAAAGGTGGATAAAGAGGCATTGAAAAGTTAAGTATTTCATAGAATGTATACATAAAACCTATGTGACAAGTATTATTTTCTTTTATTACATTATGAAATTAATCTACTTCACCCTCATTTTCTTTCCAGAAGTGAGAACAGATAGAGATGTAGCCACTGGAGTCAGACAATTGAAGATATAATAATTACTGATAAAGGCTGTTGGTCCAGGTATGTTAGAGATGTTGCAAAAAATTCAGTTAATATTTGGTATTGGTCTATCCACTTCAAGAGTAAGAGACAGCTTTCTGCCCTGACAGGTACCATCTTGTAGAAGCAATGCCATGCATATTCTCTGTACTCTAGAGATGTCTAAATGAATATGAGTAGAGCCCCATATGCTCACTAAAACATTCTGTGTTCAATAAAAGTTACTGTTAGGAATCTGAAGAGTCAGGGAGAGGGCAAGAAGATTACTGAGTGGAATTTCTTCATGGAAACAGGAGGACAAGAGGAAACAAAAGATATCTCTAGCCTATAAAATATAGTTCTTAAAACATGTTATGTTCTCATCTTTGTAGCCTGTGAATATGTTCTATTGGCCAAGGGGAATTAAGGTTGCAAATGGAATTATGTTTGCTTATCAACTGACACTTAACTGGAAAGATTTTCTTGTCTTATTTGGGTAGTTCTAATATAATTCCAGTATTCTTATAAGTGAAAGAGAGAAGCAGGAGAGTTATGTCTGAGTGATATAGTTATCGTCTGAGTGATATAATCTGGAATGTTCCCTGCTAACCTTGATGATGAAAAGGGAATATTAACCAAGGAATGTAGGAAGTCTCTAGGAGGTAAAAAGTCAAGAAGCAGTTTCCTCTAGGGTCTTTAGACAGGAATGTCTTGATGTTGAAGTGGATTTCTTGATTTTGGTCCAATGAAGTCCATTTCAAATCTCTGTCCTCCAGAGCTGTACTATAATAATAAGTTTTGTTTTGATTTACTTAGTAGTTTGTTACAGCAGTGATATGAAGCTAATTTAGTATCTATTATGGTTCAATTTAGTAATAGAAAGCACTTTTATATTTTTTAGTGGAAAGAAATTTAGTATAAGGTGTAGATGACCACACAATTGTTGGCAGGATAAGAAGCACAAGGGATGTCATTAAACTTGGTTTCAAATTCACATAATGCCAACTCCCAACATTGTCAATAAGCCTGCCACTCTATATTTGTGAAGTTAGGAAGGAGATAGTATTACTTGTGCAAAATAATATAGTTTTTTTTTTTTAATTTGGAAAGTTACCTCAACATTCGCAGATCATTATCCAACATTACAATCTAAGCTTTGGTGAGGTTTAGCCTCCCTCCTTTTCTCCCTCCCTCCATACATCTATCTATCCAGATTCAATCAACACAATGTTATCAGTACAATAGACAAACATTCCATTTGTAGTATAATGAGTTGATTGAGAGTATTAAAGCCAGTATATGCAGGTGAAAAGCAATATTTTCTGATGTGAAAGTAAACTGCATCTACTTATTAAGATAGAGAATTAAAAAAAAATTGTTTGCCCATTGAAAACTGATTAACACTTTTCAGTAGAATGCATACAAGCTGGAAGAAAGATATAAAGGGAGCAACAACCACAACTGTATTTACAACCTGATGAAGTTTAAAATAATTTATTCTCATTCTCAGAGATCTATCTCTCATCTTCTCAATACCAATCTATCTTCTTTTACTGAAATGGAGACCAGATGGACCCTTAGCATCCATTAAGACTCTTGTTGACACTAATAATTTTGGTTCTTCATGGATAAAATATCGAATTAGAGTTTTTGCCTAGGTCCTAGGTCTTACTAGCAATATTGTGCTCATTGTACAAGTGAAAGAACTGCTACAGAAATTCTGTTGGATGCCAAGTATCTCTGTTTAAATTGTATAATCAAGAGTGATAGAAATAAATAGAGCACTGTTTTACAGACCTGCTGTGAAAACTGAGTTTCAGCCAAACTGTCACCTGCCCCATATACACTCTTATTCTGTTTGGTGAACCTCAGTAACATAGAGCCCTCAGGTGTTATTGTTAGCTGGAAGCCACTGTGTAAGTAATCCTTGAAAAGTCAAGATTGTTCTCTTTCCTTAATGTAAAATGAATACCAGTCTTGGTAAGTAACTTTGAATCCTTTTGAGGGAGCATAAAATAGGTATTTATTTAGTGTCTCCCTTCCCCAGGGTGATATAGATGGAGTTGGATAAATTGATTACAGAAGAAAAGCATACTTCAACATTCTTGTCTTCCTAAGTGGTTAGAGTTCTTCTATTATAGAAGTAATTTCAATATTTTATTTAATTCAGAATGCCATTGAGTCCAAGTTTCACATAAACATACAATTTGTTTCTTCCAGCGTCTGAGTCCTTTTAATTTGCTAACACTTTTATAATACTATTTCAGATACTCATGCAAATGTCTGTAAATTAATTTAATATTTGTAATAATAACATAAAGACAACATAATTATTATCTCCATTTTATAACATCAGTAAGATTGGGGGGATTAATACATATCAATTCCAGATCACCCCAAAAATTCCCATTAAAATTCTAAGAGTCTCACTCTTTCTCCATCAGAGCCCTGACTTCCATACAAGAAGAGATGTGGCAAGGTCATGAATTCAGATTACTTTTTTTTTTGCTTATATTCTTTTGTTGGTATATTTTAGGTATACAATATGTTTACATTTACATTTCTCATTGGGTGCTTGTACCTGTACATGATGTATCTTGGTTCTTATTTTTTCCCCATTACCTATGTGCCCTTCACCCCCTCCACCCTTCCCAATTTACACAGACTTTGTTTCTATTTTTCTCTTTTCTCATAATTTTTCCTTTCCCTTCTTTCCTTAATTCTGTAACTTCTTGAGTTAGTTTCTGTGTCTGATTTTTTATTTCAGTCAGTGGTTATAAGAGATAGAATACTCTTTTAAAGAACTCAAAAAACATTACATCTATTGGTGGTGGCAAGTTGAAGAAGCAGAATATAGAAAGAAATAAGGTGGTACAGCTAGGTATTTAAGGCCTTGAGCTATTTTTCTTTCTATGTGCAATCCAGGTTAATCACAATCAGCCAGCTCACCACACAGTCTCTGGCATTCCTGCGAGCCATCCTGGTGTTCATTTGCAGTAGCCACTTGAACACTCAATCCCACTCTGTGATAAGAAAGTGCATGCTGTGAATGACCATTCTTCATGGGCCACTGTAATCCATTTTCCCTTGGTGTTGAAGTAATCACTCCCTTCAAATCAGTTTACACAGTCAATCCTAGAAATCCATGTTAAAGGGCTTTCCCTGGAACTACTTCCAGTACTTTATAATTTAGTAATTACAATTTATTATAAGCAACAAAAGTCACACTAGATGTTTCAAGTACACAGTGACATATTGATTTTTAATTCAAGATTTAGAGATTTATTTATGCCTACATGTGAGAATCGTTTACTTAGAAACTTTAACAGCATTAATTTCCAGTACTTGCTTATAGATCTTCTGTTATTGTCTCAATACATACATTATAAATTCCAACCACAGATAATTGTTGTAGCACCAATCATGGACTCTTTAAATTTCAATTTTATTGTTTTCCTTACCTTGAATTTGTTTTATTTTCCTGACTATAAGATGTGGTGTGTGTGTGTGTGTGTGTGTGTGTGTGTGTGTGTGTGTGTATTCATGGGGATATACACATTAGTGAGTCATTTCTTTGTCCTCTTCCATTTGGTCCTGGCATTTAAGGATCTGGAGTCAGATATCCTTAGATTTGAATAACTGCTTCACTACATAGTAGTAATCACCTAGCTAGGTGGCATTGCAGAAATGATTTAACCTTCCCAAGCCTTTGAAACCACTCATGGATAAACTATTGATATATATAATTTTGCTAGGAGAATTAAATGAGATACTTTAACGTGGTTTGGCATAAAAATGTTAGCAAGAAAGATGAGGGACTATTTTTAAACTTTTCACATGCATTTGAGTATAGTGCTAAGTTTGTTTGGAATGTATAATCCTTCAGAGAGAAGAGGAGGATGAAGAAAGGTGGAGGAAAATCTTATCAGTGCTCCTATTTCCCAATCCTATCTCACTACAGTCATGAGAAACTTTGTCTATAGTAAAGCCTCTGCGAGGCACCATCTCTGTGAGAAGGGACACTTGATCATGGAGAAGAAACTGGACTGGTTTGTAATTATGAAGGAAAAAAACCTGGTCTGAGAGCCTGAGACAGGGCCTTGGCTTCTCATAGCTCACAGAGACTTTTTTATGTTACTGTGGAGCACCACAGATACTCAGCAGAGTGATAGATAGACTTTAGCCTTGGTTCAAGATGAGGAGGTTATGATGTACATAAGTTTCATGATCAAAAGAATAAAAGTAGAAAATTCATCATCTAGTACCAGTTTAATACTAATTAGGGCTTGAAGCATCATTCTAAAAATGCATTAATTAAGGGGCCAAAATATTGAGCCCTGGCAGCTTAAACTTTCTGCTTGGGAAGAGAGTGGAAACTCACCAGTAAGAACATCTATCTAATCATCTTGCCAGAACTGTCATCGGCCTCTCTTACCCTCTAGGAGAACTATTAAGATTCTCACCCTAGGCATGAAGTGGTCATCTTGGGGGGCCATGTAGGTAAGGGAATTAAATTTGAAATTCTTAGCATTTACCCTAAATCTCAAATAAACTAAGAGAATATTGTAGTGAAATTAAGGTCATAAATGAGAAGTTTGAATTGTTCAAGTTTAAATTTAATTTTTTTATTACTATATAGCAAGATAAGGGCTTGTGGAGACTGTAGAATCAATTATAGAAAAGAAGCTATGGTTTTCTGCACACCTCAGTTGTAGCATACCTAAAACTGTGAGTCTGATAAGATTTTATCATACAAATTATTTCCCTGTAGGTCACGGAACTATTTTTTCTGTCATTTGCATGAATTTAAATCAGGTATAGGAAGATAGTATTTCCACCAAAGAAGAGAGGATAGGCCCTACAGTACATGATTATATAGGTACTTCAAAAGCATAAATAATATATACCTTTTAAAATTACTATAAATATAGTATTTAACCTGGGGACTAAACAATCATGCATTTTCTATAAGAAACTGACAGAATAATTTCCTGGAGGCATAATATTTAGCAGAATATTCTTTGAGGATTCCAACTTTTGTAAAAGAAATCAAAATTCCATTGTCTTCAATAACTTCTCATTCTAGCCCTACACAACCTTCAACTTTACTTTATTCATGTTTACTCTTTTTCTTTTTTATCTTAAAGTAGGCTTTGGTTGAGCCAGCTGTTCATGAAACTGAGAGGAGCAAAAAAAAAAAGCAAGCTCAGGAAAGCACACTGTCTTGTTTAGATTTTGCATAGTTGCTATACTAATCAATATCACAGTAATTAAAATCACCCATGATTAATGGGCTGGCAGTTTTATAGGGCTTTGTTGTCTGCAAAGAACTTCACAATCTATTTTGTCTAAATGGCCAGTAGGAGCAAGCCCCAAATCACCAAACTACCATTTGTCCTTAATTTCCAACTGAACTATTCTTGTCTGTATGAATATTTTGCCTTAGGATGCAATTGTGGGTTTCCCCTCTTTGTGTGTAAGGAAAAGGCCTTTTTCTCTTAAAAGCAAAGACTGGAGCTGGAATTGAAAGATTGCCACTGATTTTGTCAGCCATTCACTGATTTCATCTTTTCTTTACACATGAGACTCATGGGATATCAGGACTCTGACAAATCAAATATATAATGTTTGTGACCCTAAGGCATTATCTATTTACATTATTTCTCTCTGTAAGACAGAGTAACCAATGCTATTATTCTGTTCATGGCAAACAAACCCTAGACTGAAACTCTAAATCTTGAGTTCCAATCCTTGAATTTGATAGATGTAATCATGGGAAATTAGAATTTAAACACACACATTAGCTTGCATTTTAGGAAGACAATTCCTGTAAGGAGGTAGTAAGACAAGCCATTACTTGTATTTATTTAAATAGGACAAACCATTTAAAGTAAATATTCCTTGGATATTAGGTTGAGTTTCTGATACTTCTTTATTTTGCATAAATTTCTACAAAGGTTTTTGTACTCACAGTTGATGATGTATGAAAACGCATAGAAGATTTTGAGCGTTTTTGAAAATTGACTTTATACACTTAATCAGAAAACACTTGATAAAGAATCTAAATCTGTAGTCTTAGATATAGTGTTTCTCATCAAGTATCAATGGATAGTTGAATTGGTCATGTTTATTTCCATTCTTTTTTGGCAAATTATTTGCCTTTTTTTCTATACTAAATGTACTTCCATCTTCAGAATTATTTAAAATATTCTCTAAGAAGGCAGTAGAAATCATTTGAAAATGATATATAACCTGAAGACCTTTATTGAGATGATTCTTAATAATTTGCTACAGAATTTTTGTAGTTGAAGTACAATATTACGTAATGTGACCTATTTGGAATTTGAAAGAATCTGTAAATCATTCATCCATTCATTCAACAGTTGCCTGTAGATTTTCCATGTTAAAACCACAGTAGTCAAACTGTTGAATTCCAGTTCCAAAAACATACCACCTAAACCACTTTGTGAAGAAAAAGTGGTAAGGGAGATCACTATCTTTTAAAATTTTCATTAGTGCATTTGTGCAATACATAATGATTATATTCCTCTTGGGGAGTTGGTACGTGTACATAACACATCTTAATTCTTCTTTTTTCATCCCCTTCTCCCCCCTCCTTTCTCCCTCTATCTCTTGGTCCCCTTCCCTTTAGCAAAAGATCTATCTCCCTACTTCCTATTATCTAACTGTAATTTTTCTCTTTATTTATATTTTAGATTTCTCATATGAGAGAAACCATGTAATATTTAAACTAGTATATCTGATTTATTTCACTTAACATTATGGTCTCAAGGCACAACCATTTTCCGACAAATGTCTCAAGTTTATCCTTCTCTAAGGCAGGATACAACTCCATTAACATCTCTAAGTAGGAAGGTCAAAGTCAGAGCAGTTATAAAGGTGTGGAGTCCAGTTTAGGTAGACCTTTCAGGTCTTGATTTGCATATGGTTTGTGTCATAATCAAGGATCAATGGACAGAGGAAGATGGATGTTGTGGGAGTTTAAGTAGTCTTGGACATTAGGCCAGAATATAAACACTTTTTCTATATTGTCTATTTAAAAGTTGAGCAATTTCATATTCATTGAATTGTTTCCTAGGAAGTTCCTGATATAAACAACAACCTTATTTGTCTTTTTTGTTTTCCTGCTTAAGAATTCCCTGGACAAGATAAAACATATTAAAGATGATACTTTAATTATAAAATCATTGCACTGTTGTCTATAAGATATATAGTTGTATATGGCAAAAAAGCCCAAACATAAAATTATGCAGAATAAATAGTATTAAATATAATAAGAAAAATAATTTAGATTATACACTTAACAGTTTAAAGTACATTATAGTGTCTATGTAGATATTTAAAGTGCTTTCAATCAACTATCATTTTAATAACTTCTTAATACAGCTAGAAATATAAGTAGAAATATAAGTATTTTAACTGTATTTAGCCTCATTCTCCATTTTGAAGTTGATCTACGTTTCAGTACTACATATATTTAGTATCACATTTAGCATAGCCTGTGAATTTGAAATGTAGGAAATGCGACATAGAATGTGAAACTCAACCTCAATGCATTTGTGCTCTCTCTAAAATCCTGAAGAATAGAAATAAAAAACTGTTCTCACATTAAATTATCTATCTCCCCACCCAAGCAACCTGATCTGTATGAAAGCTAAAGACATTGTTGATTATTTTGTGCTGTAGGCCCAGTGGCTATTAGTGTCTAGCCCATGTCAGTGGTCATTAAACATTTGTCGAATGAATAAGCCTTTCCATTAAGTTGAATTCTGTAATTGATACCTGGAATTTTCTGAAGTTTCTGAGTCTCTTTTATGTATTTTTGGAGTATTAGAGAAGTAGCAAGTAGAATGGTTTAAAATCAATGTATTCTTTTAGGCAGCTGTGGCTAGTTCATGGGCGAGACCTCATTTAGACTCATACCCTGGAAGGTTGGTTTTAACAATTTTTTTTATCATGTTATGAGCCTTCAGGGTGGTAGGCAGGATCAGCTATAGTGATCATGTCACTCTGAAGAGAATTAACTTATCAATACTGTTTTATTATACCTACCTGCATCTAAGCTATGTCTGAAGGACTACTCAGTTGCATAAACTAATATATTCACTTGAATGCTTAAATAAGTTTTGATGGAATGTGTATGAGAATAATATAAAATATGACTAAAAATGCTTTTTGAAGTACAAGATATATGTAACATAAAAATTATTCCTTACAAATGTCTTCGATTTCCATGTTCCTTAAACACTGTTATTATTAAATTACTGAAATTATCATACACAGACAACACAAATTGTGTTCTATCAGGATTTAATTCAGTAAGTATAATTTGAAATCTCTTTTCTTATCTCATTCATTTACAATAAAGAACTGAAGTTCACAGAACAACTTGATAGATATGAAAATCCTGTATTTAAGACTGGCCCAGGAATTGAATTTCAGTCTCTTGCCTTGTTGCTGGGGTCCTTTTCCATTAAATCACAACTGTTCTTAGTATATGTTTTGCACTGCAAATGTTGTGTTACTAATTTTCTTTATTTTCCAGATTCTTTTTTTCTTTCATAATCATCACCAAAGCCTGCACCATGAGCAAAGATTTAAATATTATCTCATTTTAATAATGATCTAGCATAAATTATTTATTTTACTTTTTGCAATTCTGGGAATTGAACCCATGGTCTTAGTACTGAGGTGCTTTCCCAGACTTTTAAAAAAAATTATACAGAATCTTGCTAATTTGATAAGTTGCACAGGCTGGGTTTCAGCTTGGAATCATCCTGTTTTAGTCTTCCTGAGTTCTGGGATCATAGCCATGAGGCACTGCACCAGGCATCATTGGTGATTTATTAATCATCTGTCATGGGTCCTTCACTGTGTCCAGGAGTGTAAAACATTCTCAATTAAATCATAAACATTTCCAATTTTCTTATAAAAAATTAGTAAATTATAACAATAATAAATGCATTATGATGTAAGTCTTTGTGCAGTAGCATTCATAATTTTTGCCTGCTAGCTTGTATCATGTTGAGTTCCCACATTAAAGTCTCTGGTAATGAGAAGGTGCCATATAGGTATCAAGTAAGCCATCTGCTTGTTCACTTTTCATTGAATCCAGAATGTTCTTGTGACCCAAGCTAGGTCAATTACATTTCTCTCCCTCTTCTGCCTCTGTCTCTCTTTCTTTCTCTCCCCCCTCCCTCTCAATTCTAACCCAAGAATACTGAGAGATGGAAGCATTTAATTATGAGAAACAAATCTCAAAAGTCATGTGTGTTGAAGTACATGTTAGATCAGAAGTACATGTTTGTCTTTTTCTAGCTACTTGACCAAAGCACCTATATATTCGCATTTCAATTGGACTTTGTCTTAGGATCTATTTGGACATTCAAACACTCACAAAACTCTTTGAATTAAATTTTGGGACATATAGAATGGACTAAGGTGTTATTCCTTTGTGATTTGTTAAATCACAAGTTTTGATTTCCCACTTTTTCCATTGATAAGAGAAGTATTCTACTTTGACTCAGTTGAGCACACGGAAATAGGTGGCTCATCCCAGAAGGCACATTTGTGCATAACTCTATCTCCCAAAGGAAGAAGGTTTAAATTTAGAGCCAAGAGTATTAAAAATTTACTGATGTAGAAAATGCTTGACTGTCTGCAAACAGTAGCAATTTTAGATTACATGGTGGGTTTTTGATAGGCTGAATAAATTCATTTTCACTTGGAAAAACAGGAAATTTGCTTTTATTTACAAAATACTGGGAATAAAAATTGAATGACTAAAAGTGCAGGTACAGGTTTTGGAGCTTGAACTTTGTGGGGTGGAGTACAGGACAAATCTTTCACCACTGAAATGTATATGAATAACTCCTTACATGCTCTTAGTCTATTTCTAGTCAAAATTTATCAAAAATTTGACAGTAATCCCTGAAGTTTGTTTCTGATAACAAAGGATAGAATGTGAGTTCTGGAACTTTTTGGCTCAAAAAAAAAGGAGTGTATAATACTACAAATGAGTCTCTCCAGTCAAAGTGTCATGCAAACCACAATTATGAGAGAGTCAAGAAGCAATATAAAGGTAGAAAAATCAGATTTGTGGAGAAGGATGAGTATTTTCGCACTACTCATTGTCTAGCACTTCACTGCTTGCCCTAACCACCAGGTGTTTCCCCCAGATGAGTTAAGGAATCAGGTCTCCATTTCCAAAACCACTAACTGGCTACAAATTCAGTCTCTCATGAATGATCCTCTTGGGTTTAATAATTCACTGGAATGACTCATAGGACTCAAAAAACCACTAACTTATAATGACAGTTTTATTATGAAGTATACAAATTAGGACTAGCCAAATGTAGTCACATAAGACAAAAAGTGTGGGAATGTTCAGAATGAAGAGCTTTCCCTATGGAACCACACACATAGTACTTGCTGTTCACTAACCAGGAAGTTCCTCTGAGCTTTCTCTAAGGTTTTGACTTGGGAATCATTATGTAGGTAAGAAAAGTGACTTGATATCGAGTGGTTCTAAAGGGCCATCCTCTAAGCAAATAGTTTATCTTCTTGGCATGACCAGTCCATGGGTCCATATCCTGAGTCACTTCCTTAGCAAAGATAAGGGTACGGTAAAGAACTAAACCAGAATAACAAAGATAGTTGTCATTTGAAAAGTTCCAAGGATTTAGGAATTATTGTTTAGGAACCACAGACAAACACCAGCTGAACTGTTTTACAAACACCATGACTTGTATATTCTCAAAAAAGAAAAGAAAGCAGAGAATTTTACAAAGAAAAGCAGAGAAGGTATAGCTTCATATTTAAACTTTGATTTTTGAATCTTTCAGGGATTTTGCTCTTCATATTTTGAAACTAGGTATGCATGAGGTAAACAAAACAAAACAAAAATTATTACTTTTGTTGGTTTCCAATTATTAAAATGAAATTATTTCCCTTATTTGGTATTAACCATAAAGAAAAAGCAAGATTGGTTTGATCTTCAAATTAACTTTTAGGGTTTTGTTTGGTATTTAGGAGTCCCAAGGCTATTCCAGGTAAAGAAAAACAGCATAGATAAACACACTAAGATTTAGTGAATGTGGAATTGACAACAGGTTCTAAGATTACACTTACAGTAACAGAGTCTCTTGGGAGTCCTGGTGAAACTAAGGAAAATAAGAGCCTACTCTTGTTTAGGAAGTTTAGGAGATTTTTATGAAATTTTTCAGACACTATGAGAACTGGGGAGGATGACGTCTTTAGACTAACTCCAAAGTAACATAGTATGATTAAAATTTGTCTACAAGTAAGTTAAAACTATTCTAAGGCAAGCTTAAACAGTATTTTCCTAAACTTACTATATTATAACATTTTAATAGCCTACATTACTTCAGAATTATAGAAATCATTTTGGGGAATAAAACAGGTGAATTAAGACGTATATTTATAATATTTGCCTCTAAATTTTAAATGTTGGTCTTAGAATATACCCTCCTCTTGAACAGCTGTCTTCTATTTTAGCAGGTAGCACCTTCTAAAAATGTCTTGCCAATTAAATATTACCAGATTCTGGGTTGTTTGCCTCTCTGGAGTTAGATTCCAGATTCTCATCTTGCAAAAAGAATTGAACAAAATGAACAAAAATCAGTGGCCAAGTTTATTTAAGAAACTAAAAGTGAAGAGTGAAGGAAAAACTGGCTGTGGAGAGCAAGCTTGGGCCGAGTAAAAAGGAAAAAAGCAATATAAGAAGACATCCTGGTAAAAGCATGGAAGGCGACCATGAAGAAAGTCATGATATGGGGCTCTTTGTGGCACTTAAATGTTATCCAAATTTGAAGAAAACCCGTGAGAACTTCTACACATGGGTCCTGAGAAGTGATGCTTAGGATCCCATGCTTTAGGCTGACATCTGGTATAGGCCGTTCTATTCCAAACTTTCTGGAGTTCTCCTGAAAAGTCCACGTAATTTCCTGCTTATGCCCCAATTGAGCATCAGTATTTCATTTGAATAAGTAAGCTATATTGATCCGCCTCCACAGCAGTGAGGAAAAGTGAAGACTCTTGAAGACAACTGACAAATCAGGCTATTCCAGTTTGCTATGTTTAAAAAACAAAGAATAATAAAATGACATGGTATCACTGTAATTTGGGAACAAAATAGTAAGTCAATTTAACAGTAACTTCATAACTAAAAGAGGATCTAGAATACTCCTGCACTGTACTTGCAGTTGTCTTTTTATGAATTTGGAAACATTGAACACACAAAGTTGAGTGGAATAGTGAGAAGAAGGCACTTCAGGGCACAGCAAACTTTGAAGGACTTTTGTCACCATCCAGACAATTTATATAATTTACATTTGGTATGATGCATATTTTTTAGTTTTTCTTCTCTGTAGTAACTAAAGAAACACCCTTCAGTATTTCTAGGATCCAAATGGAAAGATATGTAGGAAAAATTGAAAGAAGAGGCAGAGGAAAACTTAAATGGTTGTGACAGAATGCGTAAAATTTTAGAAGTGTATGCTAGGAAGATGCAGGGAAAGATGAAGTTCAGAGTATAAGAAAAGGAGGTAATTTTAATGGTGGTTATCTTTTTCTCAGGGTTGTAGTTATTATACTTATCAGTAGCAATTATTTCTCCATAAGTTTAGCTTTCTCTGGATACTTCTGCTTGCTGAGATGCCTCTGCATCCTTATTGCATCTTAAGAAAGAAAAATAATTTATACAGTAGCTAAAGCCCTTTTCAGCATGTTCAGGTTTTAGGGCAAGGATAAGTAGTCTTTGAAAGCTGTTAGGTATGATGTACATATTCCATTACATTTTTCTTCATTCATCTGCCTAATGAGATGACAATCTTGTTTTCATTCCATGGCTGTCCTATTTGCTCACTGTTTTCTTTCAGGAATACTCGAGTAGAGAATATGAGAGTTGATCAAATTTTATTCTTTATAACATATAAAGAGAAAAACCAGGTTATTTTTTACTCTAAGACCTGAGAGCTTTCATGTACAATATTTTTTAAAACTAGCATGAACATTGAATATAAGAAGGATTTTTTTATTATAATCTTAAATGAAGGGCCAATCTAAATGCCAACAGGGTAATAAGAAAAGGAGAGGCATTTCTCTGTTGAAATTTATTTTCGTTTTTATCATTCTCTTAATTTTGTCTTTTTCTGTAGTTCTGACCTTAACATTAGAATATCATTATGTTCTAATTGGCACTCTTTTTTAATAATATATGGAATTTTCACAGCCATGAATTATACAATTGTGTTATACAGACATGAAAGTATAACAGAACAATAAATAGGATTTCATATTTTATTTACAGTGATAAAACAATATACATCTACTTATTCTGCTATGTAGCATTTTTGGAGCTTTTTTATTTTTACATTAGTTCTGTACTTTTCCTACACCTCACCAACCTCTTCAATGTGTGTGTGTGTGTGTGTGTGTGTGTTATGTATGTGTGTTTGTGTGTATAAGTGCATGGACTAGCCAGGTTTTCTAGAGAGTCCTTGACATTTAAGTGGAGTTTGTGAAACATTTCATTCAATTCACTTACCTAAGATTATTTTGCCTATACCAATATTCACAACGGAATTGTACTGTACCTTGGGAACATTTCAAAAATTTCAGAAAAGATTGGAAATTTCTAGTGGGGGAATTTTGTCCATCCTAATGGCTGTGAGAGGGGGGATACTGGCATTGGTGAGTGAGCTGAGATTGCTAATCATCAATGTGGAGAGACAATCCCAATATGATGAAAGCATTAATATTCTTCACAGTTTTCAAATACCTTTTTGAATATTCTGAAGGTGAAAGCTGTATTTATAATTATCTAATCCTAGAACCTGTTTTATTCAAAAAACATTTTTATAGACTAAATTTTTAAAAATCTAATTATTATCTTATTTAAAGAGTATCTTTTATTAAGTTCAGTATTTCAGCAAGATTTGGCTGTTTTAGAAAATCATGTTACTTAAAGCACCACATTTGCTTTATTTGAACTCCCACACAATAATTCACCTTTGTCTTCCTACATCAGTACCTGTTACATTTATAATAATTCAGTGAATACATGCTGATGTCTAAATATTCTATATTTTCTAGTGGTGTTATACATAAGAATTTATCTACTGAAGTATGTATTATTTTATTATGAGTTTCTTCCTAAATGAATGCCATGCTGCCTATTTTCCCTTTACCAGGCTTTTATCCTCACGCCCACGTGGCTATACAAGTTGAATGCTAATTCATTATGTTCCATCAGAGAATTGGCTTTGGCTGAAATTCAAAATTCAAAATTAAAATTAAAATTCAAAGACATTGATGTAGGAAAAGATTTCATGAATAAAACCTCAAATGTCTGTCAAGTTATAAAAGTCCTCAGCCAATGATGGGCTGCTATGGAGGGTCAAAAAATCCAAATTCTCTTGACCTTGAGTTGTGATCAGTCCTGCAGAGTTATGACTGATTGCACTGTCCTTTATGGTAGCCACTACCTACATGTAGCTGTTTAAATTTATATTTAAATAAATTAAAATAAAAATTTCTGTTTTCCTATCTCATTAGCTTCTTTTCATGGCCTCACTGGTTATGTGTGGAAGTGGCTACTGCAGTGGCCAGTGTAGGTGTTGCGTATTTCCATCATTACATAAATGCTCTATTGAAGAACATTGTTCCAGAGCACTGTTGTCTAACAAAAATCATATGGAAAAATGTAAAAAGAAATAGATAAAATGGATTTTAGTAATATATTTTATTTATCCAGTGCATCCAAAATAGTGCTTTCCTTTGCCTCAAAAAGGAAATAAATAAGCATTATTTTGGATGCATTTGGAAAAGTGTTGGAAAAGTGGAAAAGGAGAAGTGTTGAAGTATTTGGGAAAGTGTTGGAGGCATAATCCTAGGTATTCTTTTAATATGTATTGTTTTAATATGTAACTGGAACTAGAATGACTATTAATACACTTTGTATTATTTTTATTGTACCCCTTAAAACTCAAAGGTGTATTTTAAAATTAAGAATACTGATGATCACATTCTATTTTATTATGATGTGTTGTTTTTATTAGTTCATGTTTGTAATACATAATGCTTACATTTATAGTGGCAAGATTGTACATGTACATAGCACATATTAACTCTTTTTTTGTTGCCTTTCCCTCCCATCCCTATATCCATTCTCCATTTCTTGATTCCCTTCCTGTTTGAAAACTCTTTATTTCTATTTTTCCTTTGACTTTTTCTTTTTTAAAAAAATCCCTTTTTCCTTCCTTCCCTCAGCCTCTCCATCTCTTGCTCCCCTTCCCATGTGAAAAAGATCTCCCTGCTTTTTATTATCTTTCCTTTATTTTGCCCTTTGTCTATATTTTGGATTTCTTATATAAGAAAAATAATGCTATGTTTAAACTTGGGCGACTGATTTACTTCACTTCATATTATTGTTTTGAAGTACATCTCTTTACCTACAAATGCCTCAAGAGTATCCTTTGTGGCAGAGTAGTACTCCATTTTGTGTATATTCTATATTTTCTATATCTATTCTTATAATGTAGGCTTGAAGTTGGACTCCAGA
Organism: Heterocephalus glaber; assembly: GCF_000247695.1. The sequence continues at coordinate 41,794,469 of NW_004624735.1, forward strand.
GAGAAGAGCATATTCTCATTTAGCTCCTGTTGCTGCCCTGACCTGAATCCCTCTCTCTGTTTTCCCTGAAAGCAGTCCCTCAATATGTGTGTGTGTGTGTGTGTGTGTGTGTGTGTGTGTGTGTGTGTATATATACAGTTTGTTTGTTTGTTTGTTTGATTTTGTTTTGCTTTGGTTTTTGGTTTTTGGTACTGGGGATCGAACTTGGGTCCTTGCACTTGCACTGCAGGCGGTGAAACTACTGAGATGTATCCCCAGCCCTTCCCTCAATATATTTTATATGCCTGAGTCACTGTCCCCAGATTCTGCTTCTAGAACACTGGAACTAGTAGAACACATAATGTGTTACAGAATGCACTGCATTTGTTTTTATAGAGGTATTTTATATTAGCAGTACATTTTATTTCAAGCAAGAAAGGAGGTTTTCAAAATATTTTTATGAAAAGGAAACTAAGTTTTAAATTCTGAGAGCCATTTTAACACAAACATAAATATGACTATTTTTATTTTGGTACATTTTATCTGCAGAGCATATCAGTCAGGACATTTTCAGATATTTACTAAAATATAAATATTATTACTCTATGAAGTACAAAATTGCTAGTGATAATATTTTGCAACTTCAGAATCATTTTGTACACAATGGCTCTGCTGACCATCATTTTGAGCAACTGGACCTCAAATTAATTCAAATGATTAAGAATCAAGATTCAGCATTGCTTTAATTCCCTTTTCTATGCTCCCAGAATCAAATTGTAACAATAGTTGATGTGGTATTTTATAAGCAGCAGCATACAATAATTGAAAGTGGGATAGTTTACATTGTTGGTAATTATGTCTATCCCAAAAATGCCTATGAACACATGAGAGAAAGAAAATCCCAGACCATTTGAAGCAGGTTATGGAAAAATAAAAATCTTGGCCATACTGACAAAAAGTGAAATCACTTCTGACTTGCACCTAGAGCAGCCTTAGCATAAGGTAAGACTATTGAATGCTTTTAATCATTATTGATTTCTTAATGTTCTGATGTATCAATAAGGAAGAACTGTGGGCCTAGAATAATGAATAAAAGTTTTTAAATCAGTTAATTATCTTAACCTTTATGACCTTCAGTCTCATATTAAAAGGAAATAACAGTAGTTTATTGTGCAGTGCTGTTTTGTGCACATATGGATTAAATGTGACAACTTATATTCATTTATACTTCTATTGTTAGAGAATTCACTGAGGAATAATGTAGGCAAGGTGAATATTTAGGTTTTCAGAACAAAGGATAGAGACTGTAACTTGGGAAAATTTCTGAAATCTCTAACTTTCTCTGAAGTGTAGAGAATGAGAAACCTTGAGAGAGGTTGATACGGGTCTTAAAATAGTATAATGGAAAAAGAAAATATTGCAAATCAGGACTAACACACTCATACTATGGACTCTTTTGAGTTGGTCAGAAGGGAAATTGCTCTAGGGAAACTAAAGGTATTGCTTAAGTATATGGAGAAGGGATACTGAATAATTCATGGTGACTGTATGTTCGATGGTCACAAGCTGCTGAGAGCCATCTACCTGAATATGTTGACACAGAGTCAATTTCTAGAAGATAGTCACCATCACAATGCATAATTTCCTCTATGCAATAACAAAATGAACACTTACTTGAACTAGTCTGTTATGTTCCTGAAAATATAGTACCTCTGATCTCATCTGAGCTTGGCTATGAGTTATGGCATCATAGTCAGAATTGCTGCCTGGCTACTTTATAAGTGTGAATTCAGGAGCAACCACTTGACCACTGCCAGAAGAGGCCAAGCCAATAGAGCATTTTGTAACTGATGGGGTGTTGCAAATATGGTCATGAAGTGCAGTCAGACAGCCACAGCGGCATTCTAATCAGCATGATACATCTGCCACTTGGCTCTGAGAATGTATTGAGGACATTGATGGGCATGTGTCATTCCAAAATGTGTAGATTCAACAATTAAGGGGAAATTTTATGAGATAGAGAATTTATTTACATTTTTCCAAAAGTTTTATGGTAAAATACAGTTGGATAAATTCCTTTAGCAGTAAACCTACAAAAATATTCATTAATGACTGCTTAGGAAATTATATTAGTGCTTCTGTTCTTGGGCTTTTCTTTTGATCTTTAAGTTCATAGAAAAATTCTTTTTATGTTGCCAGTATATTCTTCCCAAATGCTGTTAAATTTTGTCATAGTATTTTGGGGGGTTAGTAGTAAATCACAATTTTGCTGTTCTTCTGTGTTTCCAAAGCTGAATGAAGCGTGCCACTATTCACTTTTTGAAAAGTAAAAGTTTTATATCTATGTAAGTATTGATAGTTTTTCCAGTAATAATTAAACATTTTTGAAAGCCCTATGATAAATGCCCTTTGTGTATTATCTCATTTAGCCTTCTGAAGGTTGTACAAAGGAGTTTATGGGACTGACCAGGAGCATTCTTTCTGGAGTCAGACTGCTTGGCTTTAGAACTTGTGACTGTACAAATTTCTGACAGCCTCTGCATGGCTTATGCCCTCCCACTTTCGATCATTTCTCAAATATCACTCCATGAGTATGGACACCTATAATTACCTTATAAAAAAACAGCACCCTCTTGATGCCCCTACCTGCTCCATTTCAGATATATATATAGATATCTATATATCTATATATCTATATATCTATATAAAATCTCCCTTGTCTATTCCCTTCCATTACACTAAAAATTCTGCATGGACAAGACTTTGTTTTAATAGCTGCTATATCTCCAGAACCTAAAAATTGTGTTTGACTCAAAGCAGAACAAAAAAAAAGTTGGGAAAAAAAAAGGATAAATAGATCAATTTTCCCAGCACTGACCAATCTTAAGTAGAACTGTCTATTTCTATTTTGGTAAACACTTGAAGTGTTGTTTCTGTTGGAATATAGACAAACAAGATTTAAGAAAAAAGCAGTGATTATAACCAACAAGTTATTTTCTAAAGCATTTGAGTAACCTGGCATTACATGAAAAGTTCTTATTCTCATTTTCATTTTCCAATCCCACTCTGATTAGCAGAGACTTGCTGATCTCTTTTTGTTCACAGGTGCTTGAATCAGTTTATAAGTTTTTTTCTTGGCTTTCATGCTTTCATATTTTAGTTTCAGGGAATTTGCAAACATTCATTTGCTAAATAACTAATTATTTCAATGATAAAGCAGCTCTTCCCTATCTGAAAAACAGTATCCAATTCTTTCTGCTGCTGGTGTTCCACTTATAAGCATTGCTATCTCCAGGGCATTTATTGAGAAATATGTTTATTTTTTTCTTTTAAACTTGGAACAATTGTGAACCATATATAGTTCCACAATTAGCATTTCTCAGGTATATTTTATATGGAATTTTCCATCTGTAGTCTTATCTTCAATCAGCTAAAGATTTTCAGGGCATATTGAAATTCTAGAAAAATAGGAGAATGAACCATAAGACAGAAATCTGTGCAAGACACAGATGAAAAGTTTGTATTTCCTTTATGTTATGGGTATATGAATACACAAAAAAAGGATTATGTAAAGTGTATTATGGTAGCATGTTAGAAGGATAGATCAATTAATTATGCCTCAGTCTAGAATGTGTCACAGTGAGCAGAGCTACTAAATTCCAGTTGTTATGGTATTTAGTTTGCCTTTGAAATTTAGATAATGTGATATATGAATAAAAGGAAGTGTGGAAGGCATAATATGTGAAGAAAGCCACATGAGCAAAGCATTTTTGTGGATTGTACATAATATTTTAAAAGTAACCAGTGCAAAGTCTGGTACATAATAATGCTGGGAGCTTTTCTTAATGCTGTAATTTCCATTGACATAGGAGCAGTGAATATGACAGAAGTGGATTTCTAACCAGGAGATTGATGAGTCTGTGGTTGTAAACATCATGCCAGTTACATCTCTCCTCTGATGATTATTAACATGGTTTTCCTACTCACATCTCAATATATTTGTTAGGATTCTAACTTAAACTAGTATTAATAACTTTGGATATAATATGTAAAAGGGTTGGTATAAGACTTTATAATGAAAAAAAATTCAATGAGATTGATTATTTCTATTAATGAATGATTGCTCATTTTATCCCTGATACACTGATATGGTGATACTTTCAAACATAAGGATATTTTCCTAATCTGAGCAATTTTTGTTTGTTTTCACATTTAGCATAATGGTGTTATGACTGATGGAACATTTTATTCCCTTCTTTTAGAAAGAATAACTTCCTGCCTCAGGTCTATGTTAGCAGTTCATTCCTTATTTACAGAATAGGGCTTCCTATATAATACCTTGAATATTTTATTAGCAGCTCAAAAATATTGATTTATGTTCCATGTTATATTTTCACAACTGTGAAAATCTGGAGTATATCTCAAACAGATTCTGTTCAGTTCTACATGAGCAAAGTATTAGGTACTCATGTGTCTAATCTTTTCCTAAGAGAACTTATTAATCTACAAATAATTGTTTCCAGGGGTAAAATTTTGTCAGGGCCAAGTAAAGTTTCATGTCACAAGTAGGCTGCAGTCTTTTGGGTAAACTAAATAGTGATATATTGATTTCCACAGGAGATATTCAAAGGACAAAACCAAGAAAGACAACTCATAAACTCTTCCTAAGTGGTGTGTAGTCTGTATTCAAATATCTCAAAGATTCAAGATGATATTGGCTCTCTGCCCATGAAGAGACAATATTTACTGATGTGGAATTGGAAAGTCTAAAAAAGCTGCCTCTGTTTCTGTGTATGTGACCTTTTCAAATCTGTGTTCCACTGATCTCTCCCTTTTTAAGGCCTCCTGTTACTTCCTTTTCCTAAAAGAAAGCAGCAATTTTATTTCCATAATCAACTGAGCACTATTGAGAAAAAATAAGGGAGGAAACAGCAGCTTCCTTTCTATAGAAGATATATGTCTATAATTTTCTTCCTTTTGATTATTTTTGTGGTCTTCAAATTGTTAGTTTATTGTTTATATGTATAATCCAAAATGTATAGTAACTATACCTATCTAATTAAAATATACTTTTCTTTGTTATTCAATCATTACTTTTCTCCCTTTTGGCTTAAATGAATTCTGAGGCCAAAAAAGGCAAGTATTAGAAACACAATGATCTGGGAAAGCAATGAAATGCCAGAGCAAGGGTCTTCCTGGCACCCATCCATCCTGCTGCTCTGGGCCAAGAGGTAGGGGCTTCTGAGCCACCATCCCACTGCTCCCCACCCAGAGGAAGGGGCTTCTGAGCTGCTGTCCCACCACTCCCAGATCAGAGGAGGTGAACCACACAGGCGCCAACAGCACCACAATCCCTGGATTGAAATGAGAACAAACAAAAATAAGTCTTAAAACCAGACTTCCAGATCACCTACAACAACCCCAAAGGGAAATGAGATAGAACACTCTGATATTCAACCACCTGGACACCTTGCACTGGCAACAAAGAGGATCTGGAAAAAATGAAATCAGAAATAATTTCTCACATAACAGCAGAGATTGTGCTCATAGTGCAAGACATGATTAATAAATCTAGAGAGGAGCTCAGAAACATGATGGAATCCCTACATAGGAAACAAATGGAATCCATAAAACAGATGCAAATAGATTTCCAGGAGATCAAAAACTCCACTGAAAGTCTATGCAACAGAATGAGCCAATGTGAGGACAGAATTTCAGATATAGAACATAAGATTGCAATTAGT
>NW_004624735.1:41836283-41874628 GCF_000247695.1 Heterocephalus glaber
TAGAGACATTTATAGCTAAATGGATGCACATTAAGGCAATACTCTTAAGTGAAATAAATAGGACACATGTGTAAATACTGAATAGTTTCTCTGGTATAATAAGTAGAGAGAGAAAATATTCAAGAACAAACTACGTTTGGGAAAGTCATTAAAATATTTTGGGTTGACTGGTCAACTAGTGTTATTTTTTCCTTTGATGATGCTAATTGTGATTTGCCATTTACACGTAGCAAATCACCAAATAGTCCATCTTTATAATAGATACTATTAGTTTTGATCTGCTAGTATAAATGAATAACTAGGTAAAATATTAACAATTATTACGTTAAGCAGTTTTTATGCTTTAGCTTAATTTTCTCTTTTATCACCTTGAATATAAAATATTTTGGTAAGGATTTGTATTTGTAGTAATTAGACAGGATACAGATATTTTGGAATAAATTTAAGGCAACAAGATGATTTTACTTTACCCCCTCACATTGTAGGCAAATAATCATCTAGGAAGAGAGATAACAAAGACTATGTTCATTTATGTATAGGATAAAGAGTTTTGGAATCTCAAGGTTCCTGCAGAGAACTACTGGAAGGCACTGATTAAATGAAAAATCCATGAGATGAATTTCAGCAGAGAGCTAAGAATCATTTAGAATTAGGCTCAGAATTTTTGACAAGGGAGTCTCAAAGTTTTGACTTTTTACTTGAAAATGTTTCACACTTTTAAGTGTTACTAAGAAGTTGAAACTACTCTTCATCCCAAGGAGAGGCCCACTGCCTTCAGGAGAGTTCAGGCAAGTTTCTGATGTTCTGCAACAGCAGAGGGTAAGAATTTGAGACATCCATTCTCTCATACATGTGTTTTGTATTTTACTCAAGCCTTGTGCTGAAATCACAATCTATGCATATGTGAAGGAGGCTGGAAAATAAGAGAAAAACACATGAAGGGCACAATTAGTTTTCTTTTGTGAGAGGATGAAGTCATGGTAAAGGCACAAGTCTTTCACTTAAAAATCCTGAAGGTCTAGCTAGCTTTGGGAACGGAGATGAGACAGAGTTAGATTAATCTTTAAAAACATTTGATGTGAAACTTTCTTCAGCTCAGTTCTTTATTGAATTAAGGGGAAGAACTCTTCAGTCTGCAAGAATTATAAAAAATTATATAAATCTTCTTTCATAGATGATAACATAATCTCATCTTTAGCTAATTTTCTCTACCATGATTTAAAATTAATAAAAAAATTATAAGCCATGCCAAGAGAAAATTTGATATAAGTGAAAAGTAGAGAGAAAAAATTTTAAAGAGTGATGGAAATAGATATATAGGTATCCGTATACTAAGATTAGGTGTCAAGAGGATTAAATAATTTTGATTAGTAAGTCCAAGAATATAAAGACACAGAAAATTTGAAAGTAAAAGGATAAAGTAAAACATCAAAATACTAAAAGCAGCTGGTAATTATGCTTTATTTACTTTATAAATATACTTATTAACATACATGTATTTGTATTTATATTGACTACAACTATATTTAATTCACATATTTTAAAATAAAATTATACTTCTTCAGTTTAATTAGTCACATTTCAAGTCTTAAGTAGCAACATGTAACTCCTGGCTGTATTTACACATATATAAAATATATCCATCCTCACAGAGCTGAAAAAAATAAACTCCACATAAGTGACATATACATATACATCATTTTGTGTATATATAATATAAAATAATAAATTTTAATTTATTTTTAAGTAAGCAGCAAAACATTTACCAAAATTGATCATATGCTAAATTATGGAAATAATTCTCAAAAAATTCATAATTTTTTCTCCTACTAATAATGGAATTAGGGAAGAATCAAGAACATATAAGTAATCAGAAAGTCCTTAACTTCTTTGAAATGAAACAATATGCTTTGAATTCTTCCAGGTGGTGAAATGAATAAAAATGAAAATGAGAGAACAATTTGAAATGATGGATAATTAAGATTTCATACATCAAAACTAGGGGCTGCTGAAACCACTAAAAAAATGTGGTATTTTGAATGTATAAGAGATAAAACGAGAAAAACTTAAATCAATCATGTGAAATTTCATCTCCTAAAAGTAGTAAAACAATAGTAAATTAAAGTTTCTAAAGTATAAAATAAGAAAATTAGGAACTGAACTGAAGGAAACAGAAGATAAATAGACAGAACCTAAAAGGACCCCAATGATACTTTAGGAAGATTAACAAAATTGATCGATACTCAGTAAAGCCAAAAGAGACATAAAATAGTATAACACAAAAATTTCCACCATCAGGAATAAAAAAGGAAATGTTCAACAGAAAGCACAGACATTACATAGATAAGAGAATATTATTAATAACTTTAAACAAATGGTCTTGATGACTTTTTGAAATAGAGAAAAACCTCATTGAAACATGACTTCTCAGTAATGACAAAACAAAGAAAAAAAATCTGAATATTTTACATTTATTAAATTTATTTTCAAAGCCTTTTCAAAAGAGATCTTTGATGGGAATTGGCTGAAATGATAAACTCTTACAAAAAATTATGGAATATAAAAATTCTCGAGAGAAAAGCAAATGACACTCCCACCTTGTTTTTTGAGGCTTTCATAACCATAATAAACCTGGACAATGTTATCATTAGTAAAGAAAATTATAAAGAAATATTTCTCACTAACAGATGTAATAATATATAAAAATGATAACAGTGTTTTATGGTTGTAACCCAAAAATAATCATCATTTAACTTTTGAAAATGCTATAACTGACTGTATAACAATTATGTATAGTATTTCAGACATAAATCAATTATACATAAGAATCAACCATTATTAATATGAAAACAAGAACAAATTAACAAATTAGGAACAAAAGAGAACTTCCTCAGTCTGATATAGAGTGTATACAATATTCCAACAGCAAACATATTTATGGTGAATTTCTATTCAGTATTGTGCTTTAGTTCCTAGCAGATGCCATAATAGTTACCACAGGCATTGCAGTCTCTTGCCAATGAAGACTAGGCCTCAGAAATTTATTAATATTTTATCTGAATTCTTTTTACCACTGTCTGGTTTTGCCTGCCTCAGAAAAACAAGTGCTCATATCCTATAGGCACCTTTCTTTCTCCACATTTTGGGTATCTGGTTAGTCTTCAATTATTTAATTCTTTAATTCAAAAAAGTTGTAAAGTGGGATTTTGAATGGCTTTTTCTTGCTGTAAAATTTGAAGTAACCCTCCTCGCATCTTTCTAGGTCTCCATAAAGAAACTGGGCTTAATAATATTTATTAAACATGCTTTTAACTCATTGGCAAGTGTAATCAGGAGGTGCAGTACTTCACTGCCCCTCAAACATTAATGTGTGTGAATCAAGGAGGAATTTTTTAAAAGCAAACCTGGTGGTTTGGTAAATCTAAGATGAGACTTGAGAATCTTCATTTCTAACAGGCTCTCAGGTAACATACATTTGGCTGCTCACAAGGCAACACTTACATTAGCTTTACTCTACATCCTTTGTCATCAAGGAAATGCAAGTTAAAACCACAAAGTGACTCTACTTCAAGCCCACCAGAACAGTTGAAAATAGAAGACTGACATTATCGCATATTGGCAAGATTTACAGGAAGAGAAATTCTCATGTGCTATTGATAGGAAAGAACATCATTTAGGTGCAAGTTTTGCTGGTATCCACTAAACATAGACATATGTATGCACAATAATCCAGCAAATCTGGCATTGTATACTCTAAAAGCAAAAAATGATAGGACAAGTGATTACCAAAGTATATACTGTGTATAAGAATTTCAGTAACTGCACTAGTTGAATTATCTCTAAGCTAGAACAATATAAATGTCCTTCAAAATAGAAAGTACATATAAAATATAGAATATTCACACACACACACACACACACACACACACACATATATATATATATATATATGTTTCCATGTACATAAAACTCAAAAGGGCAGAAGTAGCTTACACTGTCAGAAATCAGGTAACTGGTTTTCTTGAAAGAGAGGTTATGTCTACCTTCAAGGTTAACACTAAATGGATGTCTAAGTCACTAAATTTTTTATCTGAGGGTTGGTTATATGGCTTTTATTTCTTTGCTTGTTTTCCTTTTAATTTGAGTGTTCATCTAGCTAAATTCTTAAGAGTTTTGCCAATTTTTGTAATTATTTTATGTATATTTACATAATAGTTTTACTTAAAACTTATTCAATTAATACTAGCTATGGAGACTGTTGTAATAAACTCTAAAGTAAAGGGAATAATAAGTCAGAAATATGAAATGACCACTTCCAGTCTTATATTAAGAGGAATTACATGAAGCGGGATTAGCTATTTTTCATTCTCCAGTTTTTCAAGATATGCAAGTTTTTTGATTTACTGCTACTTTCTCTCCTGAATTCATAAAATCTTTATCTTTGTGAAATATTTTAATAATATTAAATCCCCATGGTATTGAACACAGCTTGAACCATATTATTACATATAATCTTATTTCACATTTAAATTTTATAATAAATCTATAGGGATAGAAGGGCATTTATATACAGAGAAGAGAAACTTCCTCCTCTTCTCCTCCTCCTCCTTCTTCTGCTTTTTCTTCTTTCTCTTCTTCTTTCTTCTGCTTCCTCCCCTCCCCCCTCCCCCTCCCCTTCTTCCTCTCCTTCTTCCTCTTCTACAGGGAGATGGACAGGAACGTGTCACAGAGTATGATGACCTTGGTCAACAGTTGCTTTTCCACAGGGATCTGTTTGGGGAAAACTTTCTCAAGACATAGTTCTCTTTACCTTTTGAGAGTTCTGTTCTAGAAAGACAAGTAGTCTCCCTTCCCTCTCTCTTTCTCTCTCTTTTCCTGTCTTTCATTCTCCCTCTCCTTCCCCATCTTTCTCTTCATCCTCCCCCTTTTTTCACTGAGAAAGAAGGAACCTTTTAGCAATCTCCACTTTGATAGCAGAAAATTGTGGGGTCACAGCAGGCCTGTGGGGAAACAGGATGAAAGATGTCACTGCTGGGTATAAGGTCTGAGGACAGAGGTGGTTCTGAGATGACAGTGTAGCTGCTCTCAGAGCCAAGCAGGGGAGAGGAACAGATACTGATTTTCAACAGGTCATCAGAGGAGAGGATAGCAGAGGACAAAGATTCACCAGTCTGCTCACTGGATTCCTGAGGGAAGGGGAATTGTGAGGGGTGCCCTTCTCAGGACCTTCAGCAGCAGTAGATTTCCCATGTTCACTGGGCTTTCAGTTTGCCCTTCTCCTCTTCCTCCTCCTTCTCTGCCAAGGCCAACTCATTGCAGGCACAAGTCAGGAGAACATTCAGTTCCTTCTTTTGGGCACCAGCTCCACCAAACACATGAAAGACATTTAATATTGAGGTTGGCACAGGTACTTGATTCATAGAAAACCATGCTGTACTCCTTAGCCAACTGCTGACCTTGCTCACTTCCCACTACCCTTTCTGCTCTTCATCAGGCATGGCCCTGTGGCAGGAGAACAGGCAACAAGAGGGCATGGTGGAGCAAGGCCTGCCAGAGAAGAGGACTGTCTTCCTTCCCACACATGTGCCAGAAAACCAAGCATGATGTCCTGCAGACCTTAGCTACTCTCCTGGCTCTGATTATAGACCAGCCCCTTTTAGATACCTTGATTTCTACCGCTATAAATAAACATGTGGCCATTTGCTTGGTGGTCTTTTCCTCCCATCAGGAGTTAAGAGCCCCACCTTGCCCCATCTATACCTTATTAAATCTCTTTGTCTTTCTTTCTTAATCTCTCACTGTCATTTTTAAATCCATGAACCCTTCAGCCACATGGGTCGTAGCACTTTACAATTTAAAGATCTTCTTGACACCTGACACATACTCATCCACATCACTGGGGTGCTTGCAAGAGTGCTCACTTCTAATGTTGTAGACTAAAATATTCTCTGGGCCCATCTGTGGTACTGCTACAGTCTGATACTGTATCTTTCCTGGTCGCTGTGTCCCAAATTTGTATCTGCACTTTGATGCCATCTACCTCTATGGTCTTCATCTTAAAGTCAACACCTATGGTAGAGATGTACAAGGGGTGGAACTTGTGGGTGAGGCAGAACAGCAGGAAGGTCTTGTCTACTCCTGAGTCCCTGATGAGCAGCAGCCAGAACAGCAGTTGTCCTGCTTGGCCATGGCCACCCGAGCTGGCCTCACCAGCTCCCTTCTGAATCTTCCTGACCCTCTCCCTCTCTTTCTCTCTCTGTCTCTCTCTAAATATGTACAAAGATCTTTCAAAAACTGAGACAACACAATCTTTGGGTCACAGTATCATTTATAACAGAAGATTTCTTCTATGTGGAACATCCTTGCTACTCTCTTTTTTTTAGCTTTTCTGCATCAAGCAGAGTGTCTGAATGTCTAATAGTAAGTATCTGATTAAGTTTTCTGAATGAAGGTGATAATGATTCATCTTCTGAGTTTTCAAGTTTCTATAATATTCTTTTGCTACAATTTGAATAATTTCATACCACTTAGGAAGAGAGAAAATAATGTATCATTGGAAAATCAAACTTTTCAGGTAACTCAAACATATGTTAAATTATTAACAAGTGAAGAAAGCTGTTGGATGAAAGAAAAGAAGTGAAAATATATTCAGTGAGAGAATATAAACTTCTAACTTGATATCTGCTGTATGGCTCTTGGAAAATAGCATGTCTATCATAAGCACTTCCAAAAATTCATGATATGAAAACCAAGAACTCAGAAAAAGTCTTATTCTGAAAAATTTAGAGTCATAGAAGCTGGTGAAGCAGATTCTTTCAGCATAACTTTGTAACTGTTACATAGTGCTGGATAATTTTTGAAGAATTGTTTTCTGTCAAGAAAAAGAATTATTAAAAGAAGGGAGCTGCTCAGTGGGGAGACAATTACTAGCTCCAGCTAACAAGTAATGTAATTAGTGTGCTTACATATTTTATTTGGGAATATGAATTTATTAATCAAATATAAGTGATAATGTTGGCTACCTGGTGATTTGTAAATGTATACACCTTGCTGAATAGTAATTTGAAGTCCATTAACTTGAAAATTGTCAGGAAGAAGTTTCATGATGAGTTTGCAACAATACATGCAAAATGGAAACATCAGCTCATTAATGAAAGAGTTTGAAACCAGTTGGCTTCAACTCTGTTGAAGGTCATAGAAAAAGGGTGGAAACCCCAGCAGGGTTATTCCCAAACCCCTTTAATTCACTATTAAGGGAAAGTGATCAGTGTCAATTAATCTTGCACATTCAGGAAAGAGTTGCCAAATGCAACTATCAAAAGCAAGGATCTTAAATGTAAGACCGCATGTTGCTGCATGGGTTACAAGTGGGAAGTTTCACTGCTTTAAGGATATGAATAACTTCCATAAGTTCTCTCAATTACCAGCAAGACTTTATTTTAAAAGATGCTGAAATTACTTTTAGAGAATGAATATATGAATATCAAATTCCACTGGTTTTTTAAAATTATTTTTGGAATTCATAAAGCAAAGGCCCATGATTTTATCTTCTCTATTTAGTATCATTCCCGCTGTTGCAATTTTAGACTGACATCTTGTGTGCACTACTAAGACAGAGAGTGTTTAAGATGAATAACTAAGTCACAGGGAATAACAACATCTATTTTTATTGAGTACTTACCTGTTCCATGCTCTACTGGTAACAAATATATGTGTATATCTTACTTAATACTTTAAACAATTTATGTGTGCCATTTCCCAGGCATCCTTAAAGATGGTGTGGCCGAAGTTACTCTGATTGTAGTAACTTTTATCAACCCACTTTGATCTTCTTTTAAAAATTAATTTTACATTCACAATTCAAAACAGCTGTCATTCAGAAAAATTTTGAAGGATAAAAATATATGAAGGAAAAAAGTGGCCTGTGTAGGGAAAACTTTCTACACAGAACTTTTAGTTGTATCTTCTCATGAAATTTTAAAGTTTGTGATCAAGGTCTGTGTATTATCCCAGCTATATTAAGAATTGTTTTCTAATTGGTTATAACATTTTTCAATTAATAATTTCAAAACAAATTGTTAATACAACTGTATAAAATGAACATAATTTTCTTCACTTGTATTTTAGTTATTGAGCAAGTTTATCAAAATAAATTGTCTACTAAAGAAATTAAAAAAAAAAAAGATGGTGTGGCCTTGTTACAAGTTCTAGCCAACAGAATGTTGGACGAAAGGATATGTGCTTCTTCTAGGGTAAAGCCTTAAAGAACTTAATGTGGATTCTCCTCAGTCATTTTTGCCTTTGACAGTTAGTATATCAAAGGCGGGCCCTAAAGTATGGGTCAGAGCATCATCACGACTACAGGTTAGAGAGGACAAATTTCCTGATCTTCAGAGTGAGAAACATGGTCCACAGCCTTGAATCCTTCCCTGGGCTACTGTATTAAATTAAAATGAATGTTTATTGAATTTGAGCCCTTACTCAAAGGTGTATTTAATAAGGCAGTTTAGATAACCCTGTCTAATACTGAAAAACATTGCTATTATTTCTTTTTCATAGTTGAGAAAACTGAGGCGCAGAGTTTTCAAAGTGAATTTCTCCACTACTGATTAACCATGTGAACTTTTGAATCTATATACTGTGATGCCAAGACAGTTTTTCTACTACTTTGTGGTGTTTGCTGCCACAAATCTTAGTGGAATCTGACTAAATGACTTGTGGTTGATAGCATAGTGAAGCTAATCCAGAGGGAATATGTGAAAGTAGCTGAGTTGGCATGTTTTGTAGAAACTAGACAAGTGACCAATTGTAGCTGCCTTTTGATGCTCTTTGTTGACCTAGAGAAGCTGTTGATGAATAATAAATAGGAGTCCTTAAGCAAAGAACTGCTCAATGAGGGACAGACTTCCATCTAAACCTGACAAGCAGAATTTTTTTTCCTGCTTGCCTTTTCCTCTTCCCCAATGCACTAGGAGCTGGTTACTAAAAAGGGAATAGAGAAATATGCACAAAGATTTCCAGTGCCCTCAATTTTTGGAGTCACATATAGCCCTACCTAAGTTAGAAAAAGGAGAAGTTTGAACTAAATTACACACAAAATATTATTAAAAATAATTTTCAGGAATACTGATAAATAAGCCAAAATTTAGAAATTGAGTTTAGTTAATTCCATCACACAAATGTAAAAACAGAACTATCAAGTATAAAATATCATTAAGGAGAATTATGTATAGTGTATCTTACAATAAAATCCAAGGAAGCAATATCATCCATGAAAATCAAACACATTTCTCTTAATATTCTCCTTTGCTTAATCAATTGCTTCTCTTCATTACTTAAACTGTTCCTAATGTATGTGTACTGTATATGTGTATGTGTATATATATATATATATATATATATATATATATATATATATGTTTAAATCTAGGTAAATACATCAAATGGATATAATTTTATTGTGATAGCATATATAATCTAATCACAATTTTCAAAAACAGTATAGCATCTCCAACTATAGTATTGCTGAACAGTAGATCTCTTGATACTCTTATCAAACTGTAATTGTGTATCCTCTGACCAATAGGTTCCTATCTTTTTCTCCCTACTAACCACCACAGTTTCTGATAACCACCATCCTATTCACTACTTCTAATCAACTTTTTAAAAAATCCCCATATAAGTAAAATCATATGGTATTTGTCTTTCTGCAGCTGGCTTATTTCCTCTAGGATCATTGATATTGTCACAGATGGCAGGATTTCATTGATATTTTTAAGGCTGAATAGTACTCCTATGTGTGTATGTATCACATTTTCTTTGATAGTCTGGTGATAGACACTTAGATTGTTTCCATTTCTTAGCTAATGTGAGAAGTGCTGCAATAAATATGGTACTGCAGATGTCGGTTTCACATGCTCAATTCTTCTTCAGTTTGGGATCGCTCAACTATACAGAAGTTCTATTTTTAATCTTTTGAAGACCCTCCACAGTGTTTTTATAATGGGTATACTAATGTACACTAAACCAACAGTGTAAAAGAGTTCCTTTTCCTCCAGTCTTCCAAACACATACTATCTTTTGTCTTCTTGATAATAACCATTCTAACTATAGTGAAATGGTATCTCATTTGATTTTGGTTTACATTTACGTGATGATTAATGATATTAAACCTTTTCTATGTACCTGTTGGCCATTTGCATGTTTCCTTTTGAGAAATGTCTACTCAGATCATTTTACACTACCTTATATTGACTATGAAATTGTTCATATGTTTTCATCTAGAAATTCCATAATTAGGACTCTTACATTTGTCATTATTTTGCATTGATTTTTGTATATGCTGAGATACAAAGGTCTGAGGGGTATTCTTCTACTTATGGACATGAAGTTTTCTACACACCATTTGAAAAAGACACTGTTATTTCCCCATTCTATGCTATTGACAACTTTGCCAAAAATCAGTTAGCTGTAAATTAGTAGACTTATTTATGGGCTCTGTATTCTGTTCCTTTGTTGATATGTCTGTTTTTATGCCAGTACCATGCTCTTTTAGTTGCTATAGCTTTGCAGTATATTTTGAAATTAGGTCATGTGATGCATCAAGCTTTGTCTTTTTGCTCACTATTGCTTCAACTCTTCAAGGTCTTTTGTGGTTCCATACAAATTTTAAGATTTTTTTCCTGTGGAGAACGTCATTGGCAAATTTCCTCTCTATGCTTTTACATGTTTTGAGTAAAATAATCTTTGATTACACCAAATAGTGTTTTTGATTGCAAAGGGAAAAAAGGCCCAAATACAATACACCATATACCATACATACATATACATACAGACAGACATGTAAGAACATGTGCATCTATATATTATAAAAATTTAAACAAAAATATAAATAAAGCAATACATATAAACAAATTAAAATGATAATATATACTAAAAATAACAGTTATTCTTAGATAGTAGGAAAGTAACTGGTTTTAATTTTCCCATTTATTATGTTTGTGTTTCTTAAATCATTTAAAATTTATTATATTTCCTAACAAAATACTAAACTGTATGTGTTGAGATTGTCATAGTTTTCACATATTGTGTTTTATGACATTTTACTGGTCATTTGGATTTCTTTTACTTCATAAAGGCTCTATACATTATTAACATAAAGTTATTTTTCAAATTTGATGATCATGCCAGTTGCTGCTTGTTACTTCTTTATAGTTTTCATGGAACTGACATTCCTTGAATTTTTCCAAGAATTTGCTTGATTATTGGAGTATTACTTTTCCATCAACTGTTGTATTGAATAGTGGAGATAATACTAAAATAGTCCATTTGTGAATTTTACAAATCACTTAAGCTCAAAAGATTGAGCTTAATTAGCTTTCACTGAAAGACTAAAACAGATGGTCTTTAAAGTTCAATCAAGCCATACATAGGTTGCTACAAAAAGTGAACCCACAATTTTTGCTTGTTGGATATCAATGCTCTGGCCCAGGATGAAGAGGTCACCTTCATAAGCATCTTACACATGCTTAATTCCAAGGAAAATATTTCATAGACAGTGTGATTGTGAGGCTTTAAATTATACAGGACAGAGTTTAGATTAATGAGAAAGAGGAATCTAATTCCAAGTAAACTGGCAATGTAGCAATTTATACATTTTATATGATTTACTCTGAAAAATTGGAATACTGTAAATGACGGGGGAGATGAGCAGCCTATGGATATAAATGTTTGAGACCTGAAATGTTTAGAATTTTTAAATTTTGGGGGATATTTTTGCATATATAATAAGATGTTTTGGGAATTGGATCCAAATCTAAACACAAAGCTTATGTATCTTTTGTGGACCTTAAACATATAAACTTAAAGTATATCTTATTATATATTTTTACACTACTTATGTTTTGACTGCATCCTGTCCCTTAAGGTTATGTGTGGATTTTCTAATTATATGATATGAGCATTCAAAACATTTCAGATTTTGTAGCATTTCAGATTTTTGTGTATTTGAAGTTAAAACCAGATGGATGGCTATAGATAGATAGATAGATAGATAGATAGATAGATAGATAGATAGATAGATAGATATTGCATGATAGGACAGAGACAGAGAGAGACAGAGACACAGAGAGGGGGAAGAAAGAAGAGAGGGAGAGAAGGAAGAAAGAGGAGGAAGAGAGGGGAAGAAAGAGGAAGAGGAGAGAGGGAAGGGGAAGAGAAGGAGGAAGAAGAGGAGGAATTACATCAAGTTCTTTATATTCAGAATCACCTTCCTAAGAAGGGTGATAATAGTTTAATGTAGGAGAAATAGTCTTTCAAGGAAAGGTTTATTCCTCTGTACTAAAAACAAAAGTCATCTCTATAATATGTTGAAGGAATTATGTGTAGCTAAAAATATTTAATTGTTTCTTTGAATTTAAACTTGTTGATTATTTGTTGAAAGTTAATTGAGAGTTTTCTACCTACATTAGCTTTTATTTTTAACCTTACAGAACCTATATAATAACTCATAAAACATATAGGAAAGTATTTTTGGCATCCACAATGATTATATGGCTATTCCTGGGAAATTTATTATCAACGAGAACTATTTTTCTGGTTGTCAACAAGAACATGATGTTATAAATCAATACAAATGGATATTTTTCCAAGGCTAATAATTTGTTCCTTACAATTTTAAAAATTACACTTAATAATTTTTCTTCAAAAACATTACTATTCATTCTATTATTTCCTACTGTTTTTTCCCTTTACTCTTTATTTTTCTTGTCTCTCTCTCTCTCTCTCTCTCTCTCTCTCTCTCTCTCCTCTTGGTTGCTTCCTTTTTCTTCTTTCCTGGCCTCCCTTTTCTTTCCTTCCTTTTTTTTATTCCTCCCTCCTCCCCTCCCTCCCTCCCTTCCTTCCATTCCTCTTCCTTGCTCTTTCTCCTCTCCTCCTTTCTTTGCCTGGCTCTTTCTCTCTCTTCTTCTTTCATTCTTTCCACTGAACCCAGGATCTCAGGTATGCTATCATGCTATTTATTCTCCAAATGAGCTGTACCCCAAGCCCATCAGTTTGTTTGTATGTATGTATGTATGTATGTATGTATGTATGTATTTATTTATTTATTTATTGTATGACAGCAGTTAAGACCGTGAAGGCTCTGAGGATTTACTCTATACTGTTTTTTGGATCCTGACAGAAAAGAGAGTAAACATTTTGATCAAGGAAAAAGTACTTTATTACTCAGGACACACAATCAACCATCTTCCTGTCTCCCAAGTCCAGGTAGATGCTGAATCACAGCTGGAGAATGTCAAGGGTGGAAGCCAAGTGTTTTATAATATGGTTTAAAAGTAAATATGCTAAACATTACCCTTGAGACAAACATTTTCTTTTTTATACTTCATAGGAAAAAAAAAACCACTAGAAACAAGCAAAAAACTACTCCTCTCTGCTCTGGAGGAAGATAAAACCAGTCTTTGAAGACTGTTCATTATACAAGTAGCCTTGAATAGATGTTCTAGAAAAAAGCCTCACAAAATTTTCAGAAACAGTAGAGAAATGTTTCCTGAAAGAAAATTAAAAAGTGGCTCTACTGAAAAGAATATATGATATTATAAAAATTATATGATAATTAGTTTAAAAATTTAAAGAGAAAATGCTATTTCAAATCACATAAAATTTTATCTGCTTTCCAAGAATAAGTGGAATTACCAGTGTACTGTTTCTTAAAGGAAAGATACTTCCAAAGGAAACTTGTATTATGTTTTGCTATACAAAATAAGAAAACCTTTATTTGAGTTGAATTTGGGATGACTTTGCTTAGATAAAATCTCTAGTCCATGAAGGAAGAGGTAGTATTGTATACTTATGAAGATATTTCTTTAGAATGTTATTTAAAATCTAAAAATATATATCATCAAATTTGATAAACATGCATTATCACATCTACATTATGTAATATCATACATGTTATGTAATATTTAAAAACAGAAAAATGACCATTGATTATTATGTCAATATATCATTGTACTTTATGAGCCAAATTTGATAATAAATCTGTTTATACCTGCTTATACTCACACAAAACACAAATTAGAATACTATACACTAATAATGTAAAAGTAGATAATTCTGAGTGAAGTTCTATTGAGTAACATTTATTTTATTCTAGGTTTAGTTTCTATATTCTGAATAGTTAGAGGGTAGAGAATAAACATAAAACAAAAGTTATTTTCAAATTAAGCTGAAGTTGACCATAGATTCTATTCAGTACAGTTTTCTCATTTTATAGTTGAGTAAAGTAATATTTTGATCAAGATGCATTGTATCTTAGGGCCACAGATAGACTGCTTCCAGTTCTGTTGGTTCCCAACCCAAGGATTTTTTAAATTAATACTCTCATCTACTCTCCATTTTATGTACATCTTAGAGACTTTTCATGTGTTATTTGGGAATTAACTTTTACTAATGCCTGGGAAGCTCTTTAAAATTCTAGTCCTTATATGATTTATAGCAAATCTGTGGGGAGGAAGGATGCTTAGCTCTGGATTCTGCGCAGAATAGCCAAGATTTCTCTGGTAGGCAGAGATCAATACTGAAATGTTTATGAATGGAGCTTCTAAGGCACCTGAGGAGGCCATGATAGAACAAAAAGGCAAATTTAAATACTGGGTTTAGAATAAATAGCAGATGGGAGTCTTAAGGGTAGAAAGGTGATTCAAGGTGGAAAACTGATAGACTAGAAATAACAGATTTAATTTGGAGTAACATAAAAAGTAGTTTAAATAGCAGTGGGGGGAGCATTTTAAGAAGAACTGCCTTTAAGCACCATTGGGGAACAGAAAAATAGTATAGAAAGAAACAAAAATACTTCAGCTCTTGACAAATCAGAGATCATAAGCATAATTTAAAGTGATTTGGGTACATATAAGTCATTTGAAAAGCGCACAAGAAAATAAAACAAGAAAACAAAATATAGATGGATTGAACTAGAACTTAATCTCATTCAATTTTTAATATTAATTTATATATAAATACCAAGTTAATCCCTTGAAAACATTACTTTTATTTCCATGAAATCTTAACATAGTATTTTAAAACATAAATGGAACATAAAGGAATAGTACAATGAACATGTTCACGTCCATCAATTAGATTTAAGTACAGTATTAAATACCTAAAATTATAAATTTTGGTTTAAACTTCTACATTTAAAATACAATAATACATTTTAAATTTAGAAATACAAATATTTTAAAATACCACTAGAAACAAGCAAATCCTCCTACTCTGTCCTCTAGAAGAAAATACTGTATAACCACTGGCTTTGAAAGCTATTCATTATACAAGCACCCTTGAATAGATATTTTAGAACAAAAGCCTCACAAAATTTTCAGAAATGATAGAGAATTTTAAAATATTTGTTTCTTTGTTATTCTTGTTTGCAATAAGTTTCAGACACCTCTAAGTATTTCAACATGCATCTTCTGAGAATAAGCAGAGCTAAGAATGAGTAATGGTATTAAAAACCAAAGTCATTCTACTTCACTATTTTTTCTTTAGTCTTTGTGAATACGAAGCACATTATATATGTAGTAGTTAGTCCATTATTAATTAAATCTTTGATTATATCTCCTGTAGTGATGACATAGTAATAGTTTTCCATTATCCACTATTTACTCCAGTTATCTGAAGATTACAAATTCTGTAAATAAATTAACAAAAGGAATATAATGGCTTTTATTGTAAGTTTTGTAGAAATTGCAATAAGACTTATGTTTCTTCCATCTTGTAATTGTGAAAAACAAAGATCTCTACACTTGTGTTGGAAAATGAAGTTTTCCTAATTTTCATTACAGTGAAAATTTTTATCATGCTACCATTATCTTCTTTCAGCTACAGTGAGTGGTATATACATCTTCACTGTTCATATTTTGCTAATCTCTTCACTGGTTTCCTGGTTGATTAACTTCTTGACCATGTGTTCTAGTTTGAAGGCTGTCTGTTAGCTCCTTCCTGGGGCAGGTATTCAGATCAATGCTTGATATTTGCCAAGTCGACTCACCTGATGGGCCTTTGAGACTGAAGTAATGTAGAGGCAAAAGACATTGTCTCCTTTGCTCCTTCTTTCCTTCTTTCTGTCTTCCTACTTTTACTGAAAGATCAAAACTGTAAGAAAACCGAAATAATATAACGAACTACCTAGCTTCAGCAAGTTTCTCAAGTGTGTATAAGCGCCACATATTTGCCCTTGAAACATGTGCACATAAGTAAGTATGTATACTTTTATTTAAAACTTGGTTCAGATAGTCTAAAATTTCATGAATATAATAAGCCTTCATGACTTTATTATGATGACACATACATTATCTGATCTCATATTTTGAAAGAAAATTGCATAAAATCATTTTAATGTAACTTTCTTGAATTACAAGGGCAAATTTTTATATTTTTTATTAAATCTATAGTAATAAAAACAATTAATGTATGTAGTCACCCGTATGACACATCTCAGAGCAGAATCATAATGTGCATTAAAGCAAAAGGCAGTATACACAATGGATATAGTTTAATTTGTAAGTTTTCCAAATATACTTTAGTAATAATGCATTATCTAGCCTTTCCCTGGATCCAGTTCTTGGGCCAGATCATCATTACTAGTTTAGCTGACAATGAAACTCTGACTTGTTTGCCACTAATGGCTTCAGAATATTCACTGGCCTTCTGACTCTTCATGTTCATTGATCTTACTATGGAGTTTCTGTCTCTTTAGGGCCCATGGGTCTCTTGAAACTAGATTACCACACCAGTTTTTCCTCAGTCTTTTTTTGCTGAGGATTTCACATAAAAATTTAGTCATTCTCCAAGGCTGCTGTCTTTTTATAAAAGGTTATAGTAGAAAATATAAAGAGTAATTTTACTCTTGTACTAATGGAAAATGAAGGAGGGCCTAAGAAAAGGAAAAATGGGGGATAAAAGAACTAGAAAACATAAGAGTAGATCTGAGTATCCATTTGGAAAGAAAGAAATATAACAGATTCAAGTAAAATATCTGAGACAATTTAGAGCTTTAAAAAAATGATAGTAGGAAGGTAATAAGGAGGAGGGAGCCTACAAATTATATTCTTCAGAGGGCAAAAGCAGGGGGACTAGGAATCCATCAACATTAGATGGCACATAAAGCAACTGATTGGAAGGAAGAGATGTGAAAATGTTTGACATATTGTTGCCTTTAAAATCATTTTTCTAAAATGAAAAATGTTCCTATGTAAATTACTTTCTCAGAACATGATGTGAGCAGGTCATAGTAATTAATACTGAATGACTGAACTTTGGAATGTCTCAAAAAGTCAAGTCCAAGTGACATAAGAATGAGAATCTAATGTGTAGACTTAATTAGCTCTCCCAAATGTTTCAGATTTCTCAATGCCTCATGGATCTCACCATATAATTATACAGATAATTTTCATGAAATGATGCTAGAAGAGGTGAGATTTCAAAATCATAGGATGCAAACTTTATTTGCTTTTGTTTCTGATTTCACATTTATTTGTAAACTACAATTTCTTTTATTGTACTTTTCATTCCTTTTAGTCTATGTTTTCTTAGGTTATCACTAAATTCCTTTAGGACAGTAGTCAAATATTGCACATCTTAATCTATCTTTATATTATTCCCTGAGTATTTTTTCAATATATGTTTTCTGAAAAGATAGATTACAACATAAAGTTAAGAGGAAAAGTATTTTCTAAATCTTCATAAAGCTAAGAAACATTAGAACATGAGACTTTGGTTGAATTCCTTGTGGCCTCCAACAAATTTATTTTCAAATATATTAGCACTTCATAATCTTGTATCCTGTCCTAGCATTCACCATGCCAGAATTTGTTCTGTACACTACAGGATTCTTAAACATCGAACTATTTCCCATTGCACAATATACTACAAACTTTCTTGCTTCCAAAATATTTTCTCTAGGGTTTGGTTTAGTTAGATGTCCTCTACATCTGATTCTTAGAGATTCTACACTTTGGATGTATGTTGAAAGTTTCAACATTTCAAAGTATTTGTAGAAATTTAGTCCGAAAGCAAACAGTGAAAAGCATTTCTTTTTCTACAATGTTGTTGCAATTAGGAAACCTGTAAATTCTTTTGTTACTGATAGGTGGCAGCCCTGTGCTTCTGGTAAGAAAAAAAATATGGTCTGAGTTAGAAATCACAGTTTCCTTGACTCTGGACAATGATCAATGAGCAGATTACTATAATGAGAAGCCACATATCTTACTTTTTTGATAGCTCAACCATAATTCATTTCTAAAATATATAATTTTGTAGAGACGAGACAATCTACACTAGTGTCCAGGTTTCACAAAAAATATTCAAAACTGATAAGGATTTAGAAATAAAAAACACAAGCTTATGACTTGTGTCTTTCATCTGGTATCTATAATCATTCAAAAGACTTACTCTGAGCTTAAAGCTTATATAACCTGTACAATGAGGATAATAGAACTTTTTTCATAAAATTATTTATAGTGACATTTAATAATTACTGGAGAGTATTTTTCTTAAATTATTTTTCCAAGGGTCCTCATTTTGAAAAGATAATTCTTACCTGTCAGGTAGAAAAGTATCCCCAACCAGAGGGTACAGAAAATCTTCCTGTGTGGTTTTGAAAACAAATTCCCTCTACTCTTCAATTAACCACATATGTGCAAATGTAAAAGAAAGTTTAAATGACAGTAAATTTCTAATTTATGCATTAACATATAAAATCCTGTGTACTATACATAATAAACATTCAATAATTAGAACATTTTTGCTATTATTATTAGCATTGAAGGGCTAGAAACTTTAAAAGACTGATACTATTTCATCTCCACAATATTCCTTAGAATTTAAGTTAAATCTCCAATTTACAGTTTGCATCTTTATCAGTCAGTATTGATAAACAAAACTTGCCCCAAATCATACAATCTGTAAATGGAATAGTCAGAATTTGGATTCAAATCTTGCTTTGTGAGGCAAAATGAATTATGATATAAAGAAAATTATTTTTATTTGGGGTGATTAATATATCACTTGATATGTTGCTTTTCCTGGCCAACTACAAGATTGTGCTGGATGAAAAAATTTAGGTAACCCATTACTGTTGAAAAATGTTAAGGAAGTTTCCTATTGATTTATAACCTAAAGTATAAAACAAAAGGCAGTTAGTATTTCCATATTCTAGCAGAGCTGATTGATGGCCCTTTATGAGGAAATGGACAAGCTATTCTTTTAGCTTAACCAAAAATAAGAGGAGTGGCTGGAAAGCATGGTGAGAGAGTTCTTCCTTTTGTGTCCTTATCTCTTGAGCAAATAGTGTAGCTTGTAGAAATTAGGAGTGCTTTTCAGGGTGAGATTGAACATACATACTTTGAGTTGATGTTTGCTGAAGTGTAGGAATACACTGGAATTCAATGAGCATTCTTGGAAGAGCTTCCCATATTTTGGAAACACACTAGAACATACAATGTAGGACATCTCTAAGTACATAGACTGGTGTCTGCTTATTGTGTAAGGAGTTTTGAAAGCGACCTAGAACTGTTAGCATTAACCAAGCAATGCATGATATTTTAAAGACTGTGATTGTATTTAAAGATGATGGAGAGAAATAGATGTTTCTGTTTTGTTTTTCAAAGAAAAATGGCAAGGTTTTGATTGAGATCACTTTGACCACTGCATGGAGATGAGGGTCTCATGTGAAACAGAAGCAGAAATACATTCTGAAGATTATGGCAATCAATGGTGTGATTTGATCTAAGGTGACAGCAGTTCAAATGTCCTTTTCTTCCTCATCACATTTTTAATAATCTCTCAGGAATTAGATGAAAATGGTCATATATTTTGGGAAAAGTACCTACAAAAATAGAAATACTCAACAGATGTAACTAGGGAGAGATGAGAAAATAGATGATGTGCTCTTATTCCTAATTGGTGAGATATTTTACTTGAGGGACGTTGTAAATAGATATAATTTCCTTACTCTCTACCAAGAGAAGACCAGGCATTTTCATATTGTTGGCATTCCATGATTTCTGGTGTGACAGAAACCTATAGATGTCCTAAGCAGTCTAATTATTTGTCCTTGTCTCCCTTACCTCTTCAAATACATAATCATCAAATATCTATTCAATGTTTATTAAAGGAACTGATGGAAACAATATAAAGAATAGAGGATGGAGTTTCTTTTGTTGATTGCACTTAAATTCCTCTCCGCAATTCTAGAAAATTAAAAACATTCCATGTCAAAAGAACATATTTTTCTACGCTGGAATTTAGTTGAGGCAAATTATTTTGTTAGCAGCTTATTTAAAGGCCTAATATCCTACCTTAATTTCCTACTGAAATTTGCTTTCTAGTCATAAATATTACTTACTTTTTGTATAGTGCCTTCTTCTCGTAGCAATTTGAAATTACTGGTGATACATTAAGGCTTCTTAGAACTTAGTGCTCACAAAATCAGTTTGATTGCCTTGCACTTTAATCATTGAGCTCTTCTAAAACATGCTGATTTTTTTTAGCTGCTTGCTTAAAACTTTTGCAGTTATGAAAGATGTACCTCATACCATTTGACCAATTAATAAATGTAGATTGTTGTTATCCAAGTCCTCAATGGAATGTAGCCATTCAGAACAGTCAACATTTCTGACATTTTTAAAGACTAACCAGAAGTGAATTAGATGCTAGTTTCATTTGATATGAGCATACTAAATGAGCAAGTCAAGAAATTTTCCAATATACCCAAACACTTACCAAAAACATTCCTATAATCAAGATGAGTAATATGAAGGCAATAGTTTTGAATTTAAACAACATGTTCTCTGCTGTTAAGAATGTTTGATACATATAAAAAAAAAACTAGGCACATAATTTTCAGAAAGAGAAATTAAATAATTGGACTCTCAAATTGGACTCTTCCGTTGAACTTCCAATTGGACTCTCCCCATTAGTTTCCTTATTTCAGATATGCTGTCAATTTCAAAACCATGTAGTATGAATCTTTTAATTCTTTTGGAAAGATACCCAGCAGGGGAATAGCTGGGTCAAATGGGACTTCCGATCTTAGTTCTTTGAGGTATCTCCATACTGATTTTCACAGTGGTTGCACCAGTCTACACTCCCACCAGCAGTGGAGCAGTGTTCCTCTTTCTCCACAGCCCCACCAGCATTTGTTATTGGTTGATTTAATGATAGCAGCCATTCTTTCTGGGGTGAGGTGAAATCTCAGCATTGTTTTCATTTGCATCTCTCGAATGACCAGTGATGTTGAACATGTTTTCATATGTTTATTTGGTATTTCTACTTCTTTGTCTGAGAAATGTCTCTTTTCAGATGCCCATTACAGGAAACATATGTGTAAATACTGAATAGTTTCTCTGGTGTGAGAAACTGAAAGTGTAAATAAGGACTAAAAGGTAAAATAGATAATGTGAAATAGCAAGAAAGGGGGCAAAGGGAACGTGGGAGGGGTAGGGGAAAGGAAAGAAGGAAATGGAATTAATATGAGAAAATGAAAAAAATGGAAACAAATTCTCTGCAAATAGGGAGGGGTGGAGGGGTTGAAGGGAGGGCAGGGGAATGGGGAAAATAATAAGAACCAAGGTAGAGTATGTAAAGGTGCAAATTTCCAGTGATGAGTGTCATTATACTGTATACCTAAAAATTGTACCAATAAAATTAATAATATGTAAAAAAAGAAGGCCTTAACAATGCCAAAACTCATCTTGAAAATTAGCCCCTATTATATGAGCAAAGGAAAAGAAAGAGCTGAAGAAAGTAGAGAGAATATTAATCTTTGATATTTGTCCAAGTTCATCTCTGCAGGAGGTGGGACCTCAGATAGGAAGTGAGAGGTCTGGGAAACCCCGTATTTATGTGTTAATGCAGAAACTTGGAATTAGGAGCGCCACATCATCCATTACTGACTGTCTAGATATTACTGAGTCTTATAGTGAAGAAAGCAGTATCTTTTTTTTTTTTTTTTTTTTTTTTTTTTAGCATATCTGGCCTTTAAACAGAAAAAAATACGACCTTGACTTCTTTTACTCCAGGAATGAAACAATACCACAAGGAAAAGTTGCTTAACCTTTACTGAGAGTCATTTTTCTCTGCTGCATTATTTGAATGATAATTCATAATCAATTACATTGTTTTAAGTATTAAGTGAGTTCATATTTGTAAATTTCTCAACAGTTTTAGTAATCTGATCCATCAGGCATGAGATGAAAATTTTGTTTCTTTGCTAGCTAAGAACACATGAAATTACAACATTTGAGAAGAGAATGTGGATATCTTGATGTGACATTTTTGGTTGCAATTTTGCCTTCATCCTTTCTTCCAACTCAGTGGTTATCAAGGTTTGGTATACAGTAAAATCAATTGGGGTAGATCTTAGAAAATAACTGATGACTGGCCTTTTTTCTGATAAATTAAAACACAATGTGTAAGAATCACTATCAAGCCCTTAGGGACTCATTCTGTGCAGCATTTGAAGACTGAATTATAAGCAAAGGACTTTTCTTGTGAAGAGATAAGCCTCAGAAGGTTTGTAAGTGTAGATCAAACAGTTAAAATTTTAGAGATTCAACATTTAAACAGTAATAACATTGGCAAATACATACAGTGTTTCTGTGTCTTCTTTACTAAACCCACTGTAAAAGTAAATCCTGGTTATCTTCCTTCTTCATTCTTTCTTTATATGAATTTTCATGAGCACACCCTACTTAGTAGTCTCAAAATTTAGTCATCAACACAGAAAAACATGAAAGTACAATGTCATAGTTATGGTAAATGTACACTCAAGATGCTGGCACAAGACATAGGCATTAATTCAGTGAAGAAATTTTTGGGGGGGAGATTATGGCAAAGTTCATTCATTAGTTTATTCAAAACATGTTCTGGTGAGCTCTGACAAAAAAGCAATTACAAAGATGAACTTGGTCCTTGACATGGAATCCAAACTTTAACAATATTGTATAATATATGCACTTAGTTCAAAAGTAAGATAGAGAATTCTAGGCAGAAAAAACACATAGGATAGTACAGATATGAAAATGCAAATAGTGGGTATTAATATAAAATGAGGAAAGCAAATATGATATGAGAACTACTTTTTGTTGTTAATCTATGGATTTTGAGCTTCATCCTAAAGACTTGATCCTATAAATTAACAATGTTCTTAATCTTGTCAGAATGATTTAGATAGATCTGATAATAGGGGCTATGTAGCATTTCATGTGAGAAATGATGAATATTACAGTATATTTTGGAATAATAAATGTTTATTTAAGTTATATTCATTATGGCAGACTGACCAAATGAATAAATTCACAGTTCATTCTGGTTACTTTTTTTAAAGTTTATTTATTTGTTTATTTGTATCAGTACATTTTTGCAGTACAAAATGATTATATTCCTTCTGGAGAATTGGTACATATATATAACACATCTTACTTCTTATTTTCCCCTTCTCTTCCTCTTCTCCCTTTTTTCTTTTTTCCAAGCATCAGATTTATTCATTTTTTATGTCTTCACCAAGGTAATTACCATAAACAAAGATTAACAGCCAAACTAACAGACATAAAACTTACAAGACACATAAGACAATTATACTAGATAAAGGTAAAATTTCAGATACATTGGCCATGGAGGATTGCAATAACTTTTTTCCTAGTATCTATCTTATTTTGCACTTTATTCATATATTATGTTTCTCATAAAAGAGAAGGTGGCATGTAAGCTTGTGTGTATGATTTACTTTGCTTAGCACTAAAACCTACTTGGAGATGATGTATGATCTCCTTTGTGATTTGTGGCATTCTCTTTAACAGATCCTTATTGAAGATTTTTTCATTTATGTTCATTAAAGAGATTGGCTTTTAGTTTTTTTGTTTTTTTTTTAGGTGGATTCTTCTCTGGTTTTGAAATCAGGATAATGCTTGCTATCAGGAATGACTTTGGGAGCACTTTTTTCTTTCAGTTACATAAAAAGTTTGAGGAGTATTGGCATTAGATCTTCCCTAAAGTTCTTATGGAATTTGGCAGTGAATCTGGGCTTTTCTTATTGGGTAAGGTTTTTTAAATTCTTCAATTTTCATTGACTGATATTGGATTATTCAGAATTTTTATATCCCCTTGGTTCAGCTTTTGTAGTTCATATGTGTCTCGGAATATGTCCATTTCTTCTTAATCTTCTATTTTTTTAGAGCATAGGTCCTTAAAGTAGTTAACAATGATTTTCTGGATTTTAGAAAAATCTTTTGTTATATCACATTTTCATTTCTAATTGAATGGATTGCTGTCTTTTTGCTTTTTTTTTTCAAAAAATAAGTCTTTAATTCATTGATTATTTTATATTAACTTTTGAGTCTCAATTTCAGTAATTTCTGTTCTAATTTTTAGAACTTCCTTCCTCATACTAGTTTTGAATTTGGATTGTTCTTGTTTTTCTAGGGGAGTGGTGTCGAACCTATGGCACACGTGCCACATCAGGCATGCAGAGCTCTCTCTGTTGGCATATGAGCCAAGTTGACCTTGCAGCTGAGTATCAAATATTTAACTTTAATTGCAGTGTCGGCATTTTGTTATAAATAAGTGGGTTTTGGGTTGCGGTTTGTGCAATTGGTCTCTAAAAGGTTTGCCATCTCAATTCTAGGACCTTGAGGTGGATCATATGTTTATTTGAGCTTACTCTATTTTTCTGATGTGGGGATTCATAACTATAAAATTCCAACTTATGACTGCTTTCATTGTGTCCCATCAATTCCAGTATGTAGTACTGGTGTTAACTTTTGATTGTAGGCACTGTCTCCTTTCTTACTTAGTTTCATCTGTGACTTATTGATTATTAAAGAGCTTATTGTTTAATTTCCATGTGTTTGCACAGTTTCTGCTTTCTCAGTTACAACTGATTTCTAGTTTCATTGCAATATGATCTGATAATATGCATGGGATAATTTCAAATTTTTTGCATTTACTTAAGCATGCTTTGTAACCTAGTATGTAGCTTATTTTGTGGAAAGTCTCGTGTGCTGCTTTTAAGGCTGCACATTCTGTTATTGGGTGGAACACTATGTAGATATTTATTAACTCCATTTGTTTGAACATTTAGTTCAACTCTGAATTTTTTAGTCTAGTTAATCTGCCCATTTGTGACAGTGGGGTATTGGTGTTTATTGTATTTCTCATGTAATTAGTGTTTCTTTTATGAAGATGAGCATGCCAGTATTTGGTCTATGTAAGTTTATTATTGTTAACTCTTGCTGCTGAATCATTCCCTTAATCAATATGTGGTGATTACCTTTTTATAAGAGTAATTCCATAAATAGTATTACTCTTCTTTGATTTACAAGTATTCAATATGCATATGTCTACATCAGTCATGCATGTAAGTATGCTATGTATTATGATATGGTAGAAGTAGTGATATTAATTCTATGTTGATTTCACATATTGAATATATAATTAATACATATTGATTTTACAATATACATGTGCACTACACATTGATTATATAATTTACATATATAAATTGATATCAAATTACCAATGTAATATTTTCATTGTTAAATAATATACAGATAATATATCTATGCAGCATATTATAAATATTATCTATATAATCCTAAATCCACTTTGAATTAGGGAGATGTCATCTACAATAATGTGGTAGCATATTTCTATACATTATTCCATACATTGAAAAATGTATTTTCATTAATGAGGAAAAGATTGAACAATATCAATAACTTGTGGATTAATTACATATCCTCTTTAATTAAGTATTTAAGAATTCTAAAATTTAAGTATGAATTCACAAAAATGTTCTTTAGAGATATAAAGCTCTTTCCATGGCAAACAAACAAAACTACAAGCAGAATAATAACAAATCTTCTATGCTATAAATTTCAGAAGTTTCATTGAGGTACATAATATTCAGAATATTGTTTTTTAAAATTTTAATGAACATTCTTAATGAAAATATAAATAACTTGCATGTTATATTGTCTAAAATAATCCATATATGAGTAGTATTGGTAAGTAATAAATCTGGTATATTTTTATTGTTTGTTTTAATGATTCAGTGTTCATGTATGCATGCAATGCATAGCAAAATAAGAGGCAAATTAAAAAAATTCTGGTGCCAGCCCAGAAAGGACAACATTCTGTAGTGTTTATATTGAGAACCACAAATCATTGTCAGATGTCCAGAAACCCAATTTTCTTCCTGTACTGAGAAGTGGAGTGGGATTTTAAGCATCTTCAACTAAGGAGACTCTAGGAATTTTCAGCTTTTGTAACCTACCTTTTTCACTTGGGGACATAAGTGGAATTTAGGAAGTCTATAACTTCTCTGAAACACTGCATAATTCTGAAGAACTAGTCAAGGTTTCAAAAGTCTTTTAAAAAAAGAAACTGATCAGATTAGAAATAGCCTTGTCTCCCACCCAGGTGACTATTTGGTTCTCTATCAGTTTTTCTCTGCTTGTCTCCTCTCATGGTTTCTTCCTCAAAAATTTTTATTTAATTAAGTTTTCTATTAACAGCATATTGTCCTAACCATGTACAATGTAATTGCTAGGTTTTTTCATTGTTATATTGTAATAATAGATTATTAGTAATTTATAGATGGTGCTTTGAAAACTAGCCATGATTGTGTATTTTGGTCTGATATATCTTTGATGAGGTAAGCCATGTTAATAATTTATTAGTTTTTAATAATTTTCCATTGGGTTTGTAAGCTATACATATTATTAATATTGGTAAATTATAATATCAAGTACATTTACTGTTTACTCAAATTTACTGTTTCAAATGTATGGATAACCTCATTTATTAGTATTCTGATGAATTTCAATTTTAGGTGTCATTTGGTTAACTTTAATTTTTCCTCACAGAGCTATTTTCTATTTAACACAAAATGAATTATAATATAATAGTTTATAGCCCATGTACTAACTACAAAGATTAACATTTTAATGCTAAATTACATTATGGTTTGTCTCTAGATAGGGATGACATGATTGATTTCTTTATGTTAAACATAAAATCAGAAAATATAGGGCATTAAGTATGTTATTTTAATCTAATTGGGAACTTTTTATTGATAATAGATAAATATTGCTTTGAAAGCTAACCATGAAAGTGGACTTTGGTCTGATATAACATTGATGAGTAAAACATATTTATAATTTATTATTTTTGATAATTTTTCATCAGATTTGTAAGTTGTACATACTGTTTTTGAATCATACAGTCATGGTTTAGAACCAGAAGTCACATAGCAAATATGGAAAAATATTTTATGAAAATTTAAATCAACTCTCTTACATCATATATACAGGGATAAACTAGCAAAATTTCTAGCATTCATATGTCATAGGTAACTGCAGTTTAATATTGCATTGAATAATAGCACACTGATGTAGCAATAGGCAAGATGTTTTACTTTTCCCACACTGAAAGTATCAGAACATATTATTTGTTCTTGTGGCATTTACTGTTGTATTTGTGTTTCCTCTAACTTTTCTATTTGTTTCTAGACTACCAGAGGGGTCATGTCAATGCTTCTGTATATTCAGAGTGTGTCATACAGTTGCTATTCTTTAAGTGTGTATTGAATAGAGTAAAATTGATTGCTATCTTCTTATGGGACTATCCTTTTCAGTGCCACAAGAAAGAGGTAGACCCATAAACTTCTTTTAGCTACGATTTCACAGCTATATTTTTCTTAAGGAAAAAATAGAGAAAACTGATTAAAAACACAGAAAACCTAAGTTAAAATCCTGGCTATAATAATCCATTTATTTGAAACCGGAGAAATTAGATTAACTATCAGACTTTTCGTATCTCTAAAATGGGAATAATATTTTAAAATGAGTTACAGCTCAAAAGCTCAAGAAGTCATTCACAGAGAAGCAGAAATGGGTAAACTATGGACCAGTCTATAACCAGCCAAATGCCTGTTTATGAAGTTTCTTTAGGGTATAACTATGCCTATTTTCTTAAATATTGTCTGTGGCTACTTTCAGACTACAATGGCAAAGTCGAGTAGCTGCAACAGACTTTAAAACCTGCAAACACAAAATATTTTCAATTCGGCCTTTATAGAAATTTTGTCAACCTGTGACCTAGCCTGTTTTACCTAATTTACAGAGATCAATTGTTTATTTCTTATGTTTTGGTTGCCCTTTATAGAAAATTTGCCAACCTGTGACCTACCCTGTTTTTACCTAATGTACAGAGATCAATTGTTTATTTCTTATGTTTTCCTTGCTAATAACACTTAATAGCCAAAGATATTGCTTTGTTCAGTATCTCTAGGTCATGATGTAAGTTGTTATCCTGCATTTCCCCATCATTTCATACACTAGTGCTATTCTGCCTTGCCACCTGATGCTGTATGTTTCACTATGGTTGATTTAGCTCAGCCTTCTTTATACACCTTGTGTACCATGGTAGACAATATATATGAGACAGTCAACAATACATCTGGACAATTATGTCTCAAGATTTCACTGAAATGCCTTCATCTTTCTCACAAATATTTAAAGAATACCAGAAAAAGTAAGTCCTAAACATTTTACCATTACCAGGCATACCCATGCTCCACTCTTGTATCCAATAGCTGAAAAAAGCCCTGTGATGACTCTGTTTATCTTGTAATACTTGAGTCAAAAGGACATCAGACAGTGTTATAAAGCTTGCAGCACAAATAGGAAGATAGACAAATATCCTACTAATATTAACAAGGTTAAACTTAGAGAAGAAATAGCACCTCTGTGATTAACTTAGATAAATTGGTCATTCAGAAGGACTACAGGAGTGTAGCCTTTTGCTTCAGTGCTACTGCAATTGCTGGTATTAAAGAGGCTTGATTTGGTCAAGTCCTCCATGCTGTGGTCAAAATAATATCATAGATATCACAGGAATCATAAACATGTAACTTAAGAAGTTGCCTAAAAAGCCTCATTTGAGTACACAGAAGCATCAATAGACAATATTATAGTCAGCAGATATGGTATCTATGCATAAGTGAGGATTTATTCCTAAGTGAGGATTTTTGTTCTTATATACCTAGTTGTTTTCTGCTACTTTTGCCTGTCAGAGAAACACAAATCTTGAGTCCAAACCACCTATGCTTCTTAAAAGTGAAACAGGAGAATGTACTTCTCCAAAATTGTTTACCCTTAAGCCATGCCATATCATTTTGAAAACTGAACGTGCTTATTTAATTTTAGTGGAACATCTGCCTTACATCTTTCATCATGTTCCTATTTTTATACCCTTTTATGGCAACCAACATATAAAATCTCTGCCAACTTTCACAAATAGAGCAGGCTTTCTTTCCTATTAATCCTCCTGCTATAAAGTGGAAAAGAAAGTTTAAAAACCTTTCTCTTTTTGTACATCTGGGTTGTATTCAAAATTTTCAGGATTTCTTGTTGGCCCTTTCTCCCTCTAAAAATAATACTTATAATCCTTGAAGTTACTGTCTTAATATTGTTTAACTATGTAGTGTGTTTTCCTATTTTAAGGAGTTCACAACTTTATCATCATAAGTAATGAATTATGGCATCTTGTACTGCTTTGGAGATTCTTTTCTAGGTTATAAACTCAAGTAAAGGAGACTAACTTATTAATTCTTATTTCTCAATCACCTACTTCAGTACCTGAAAATTGTAAAATGTAAAAATGTTGACTTTTAATAAAAATAAGAATAATGGTTAAACAAATGGGTTAATTTGGTCTGACCTGTGTCCCAGTCATGGGTTCAAATATACAAAATGTAAGTCTTTGACCAAGTTCCTTAATCTCTTTAAATATGTTTTCCCTAAGTATGAATTGGTGAAAATAAGTTCATCAACCTCAGTAATGTCTTTGTTAGTGTTAAATGAATTCATTCACACATACTAGTTAGCATAGTGCCTGACATGGTAAATACTCCACACATGTTAGCTATTAATGGCAATATTAAACATAATAAAGGTAAAAAGTGAATTTCAAAGTTCAGAATATCTTCCATAATCTATTCCAAAATTACTTTGTGTTTAAACTCTTAACATTTTTGTATTGCATGTATTGATCATATGGAGAAACATAAAACATTGCCATCTCATATGGCCTGAATATTTCTTTAAGAGGCGTGAGTGGTAGGTAGTCCAGTATTTCTGAATTTTAATGATATGCAGTAGAACTGTAAAATGACAGTACTGTACTATAACCATGATCAAAGTTTTCTATAGTTTAACTTTTTTCTATTCATGTAAAGTTTGTGTTTATATTTTTTAGAGTTCTATTTTTAATCCACTCTTCAACCTGGCCTTACAAAATTGTAAATTCCCTTAATCTCTCTCCAATATTTTATCTTACATTTTCTTTTCCAAAGAGAGAATATATCTTTAGATTCAATTCAATTTACATATTTGAGAGTATAATAAGGCTTATAATATAAAACTCCATGAGAGGATATCTAATGTGTTTGCTGATAAATAGAAGACAAATTTCCTGATTTCTAGCCTCTCCTTGCCAAGGAGGAATGTCTGCTTATGTGAGTAATGAGATTCAGAGGTCACTCAACCCGATGCATGTAAATAAAAATAAACAGTAATGTCTGCTTTCTAGAATTTGCTTCTCTTTAGGTGATTAAAAGTGAAAGTTATCTGGTGTTGAAAATAATATATTGTATTTGATGGTTTTGTTTTGGTCATTTCAATATTTTTTGAGTAAAGATAATTTTATTGAAGTTTTGAGCTTCTGGCAATAGATTTTAGGTGCAGTCATGCATTGAAATATGTATTAAGTATATGAGAGGCTCACAGGCTTACATATTGTAGATGATAAAAGCATAAGGTGAAATAAAAGCCTTGCCACTGTGGACCCAACTCTTTCGTAAGTTCTTACGATATGAGAGTAAATGATTTATTACCAATTGTGACAGTAATTGGCTATGGATCATTGTTGATCACGATAACTCTAAAGTGAAAAATGTACTATGGTTCAATTTCCTATTTGTTGTACAGAATTTTATTATATATTTATGAAATATACTGCCACAGATATGCTGCAATTATTAAAATAGAATTGTGGGATCAAGTCATCCTTTTTCCCTTTTAATGAGAGTTTTAAAATATTTATGAGGACTAATGCATATAATATACTATTTTAAGGCTACACCAGCTGTTCTTCACACTAACTGCTTATAAGTGCATATTTTTAGTTAGTATTCAAACTCATTATTATGTCTGGTAAAAACTAAGGAGATAATTTTGGAAGTTGTTTACAGCACAATGAGGTAGTCTGGGTGTGGTCTTCATCTTAATATGTAATGTTTGGTTTTCCCTAAAATTTACACTTACCACATTTTCCATTAAATAAGTAAGTTTTTCAAATACTAAAATTGTTTCTAGTTTGATTACTGAGTTGCTTATTTATTCTTTGTGTATAATGAAAGGTTAAGATTGAAAAAGTGCTTTCATAGATCTCATACAATCATCATCATAACCTGAGAAATAATTAGGTTAGGTGTCCCTCTACTAAGTGGGTAAGCAATAACTGTGGCTTCTCTCTACCTCTCCCCAAGTCTTCAAGTCTCTTCACTACTATTCTAATGTTTCTTAAACTCCAGTTAGAAATACTTACTGCTATGTATTTCTGTAAAGACTTTACTTTTCTGCAGTTAATTTACATATAAATGTGTGTTAAAATATAATAATAAGGATAAATAAGATAGAGGTGGTTTCTAATAAATATCAAAATAAAAATGAATATGTGAACATTTCCTGTAAATTTATATTTATAAAGTGAATTTATAAAGTCAGATAATTTGTTCTAAAAGGAGTTCCATATAAATCTTATAAATCTGTATGTGCAGAATCTGTGTTCAGAAAACTGTAAGTCATTGATCAAATAAATTCAAGATTGAAACAAAGGGAGAGATATCTCATACTCATGTATAAGAAGACGAAATGTTATAAAGAGATCAAATCTTTCAAATTTGATACATAAATTCAATGTAGTCTCAACCAAAATTTCAAAAAACTACATATAGATTCTGTAAAAATAGATTCTAGAATTAGGGTTCAATAGGGACAAATACATTTCCAGACACATAACCTACCAAAGTTGAACCGTGAACACACAGGAAACTTGAGTAGACAAATAATGAATAGCAATATTAATTATTAATATAAAATTTGCCAAGAATGAAAAGCCCAGGAATGGTTGGCCTCAGTGACAAATTGTATAAAATTTTTAAAGAACTAACACCAAATCTTCTCAAACCACTCCAAAAATTAAAAGGGAAATAACTCTTCTAAACTCATTTTTTAAATGTCAACATTATGGCACTAGACAAGGACACAGGAACAAGAAAACCACAGACCAACATTCCTAATAAATATAGATGCAAACAGAGGCAAAAATCATACGAATACTGGAATAGATTCAGTATCATTTCATATATAGATTCTGAATGAATTGGACTCAAAGGGAGAACTGACATTAAAATAATAATGTTTATATGTGACAAACCCTCAGGCAACATTGTACTGAATTAGTAAAAGTTAAAAATATTTTCTTTAAGAACTGAAATAAGACAAGGCTATTCACTTTCCCCATTCTTAACATATGATTAGAAGTCTGAGCCTAAGCAATTGAACAAGAAAAAGTAAAAAAAAATCATGCAAATAGGAAGGATGTCAAATTATTTCATGAATTTCTAACATAATTTTATGTGTAAAAAGCAAGGGTCCATCAAAAGACCATTAGAATTGACAAATGAACTTGGTAGAGTTGCAGCATTAAAAAATAACATACAAAAATGAGTATTTTTATAGATCAATAATGACCTTGCTAAAAAAAGAAATCTTTCAGAAATTTGATTCACAATATCTCCCAAAAATAAACTGCTTAGGACTAAATTTATCCAAGGAAATAGATAACTTCTATAATGAAAATTACAAGACACTAATGAAAGAAATAACAAAAGACAGATGCAGAAAATGGAAACACCTCTCATGTTCATTAGTTTAAAATATTAAAATATACTCAAGTGACTTACAGATTCAATGCAATCACCATCAAAATACCAGTGGCATTCTTTTTTTTTTTTTTTTTTTGGTGCTGGGGATCGAACTTGGGTCCTTGAGCTTGCGAGGCAGGCAGCAGAACCACTGAGCTAAATCCCCAGCCCTGGCATTTTTAACAGATGCAGAAAAAACAATCCTAAAATTCAAATGGAAGTACAAAAGACCCCAAATAAAGTAATCTTAAGCAAGAAGAATAAAATTAGAGGCATAACAAAACATGATCTCATGAAGTACTGTAGGGCTATGATAACTATGTATAGTTTTGGCTTTAAACTAACACTTAGATGACTAGAATGGAGATTCCAGAAATGAATCACTGAATCTTTAGTTTTCTGATTCCCAACAAAGGTACCAAAAATGACACCTTTCTGATAAGCATTATTGGGGAAACTGGATATTTACATGTAAAAAATGTAAATTGGCTCATCTTTCCCTATGCAAAATGATCAACTCATTGTGGATCAAAGACCACATGAAATTATGAAAATGCTGGAAGAAAATATACCCAAAACACTTCAAGACAGCAACAACACCGGTAATGATTTTTAGGATAATTCACCAAAACCACAGATAACAAAAACAAAAACAGACGTGAAATTATGTCCAACTAAGAAGTTTCTGCACATGTAAAAACTTTAATTAATTAAAAAAATTGACTGAAGAAAAGTTAGAGTAGGAAAAATTTTCAAAACTATTCATATGGCAAAAGATTGTCATCCAGAATATTTGACAAACCAAAGAAACAATAACAATAAAACAAAATATCAATTAAATGCTTTTAATATAGATTATATAAGAACAGAATTGACCAATGAATCAGTGAGAAACCACTTAACATTACTAGCCATCAGAAAATGCAAATCAAAATAACAATGAGGTCTAATTCCATCTATCAATAGTTACTATCAAAATACATTAAATAAACATACTGCCAAGAGTAAAAAAAAAACTGAAAATGCTGGCAGAAATGTAAATTATTATAATCACTATGAAGAACAGTATGTAAATTCTTCAAAAACATGCGATGTATTTATACCATTCTGGGTATATATACCCATATTGACCATGTATGGGATGTCTTGAAAAAGTGAATTAAATTATACCTATCCTCTTTTAAGTTATGGATGGTGAATGTTGTGTCCAAGTAACATGAAACCTAATACAGAATCCAAACATTAAAAATGATAAGGAAATAGAAATTATAATTATGATTATTTGATCAGCATGAATTATGTACTTATATTGAAATATTAAATTATAGCACAATAATATGTCCAATTATTATTTGTTATTTAAGAAAACTAGGAGAAATTGAAGAATATATTTTAAAACTCTTAATATTAATCAAAACTGCCAAGGTATTCAAAAACAAGGAAAGTGTGAGAAACTGTCATGGCCAAGAAGAGACTAAGGGAATATTAAGTACTAAATAGTATGTTGCATCCTGAATGGGATACTGGAAATGAAAAATTACTCCAGAAAAAAACCCTGGAAATCTAGATAAAATTAAGATTTTCTGTTAATAATAAATTTATCAACATTTGTTCATTATTGTGACAAAAGTACAATTCTAAGAAGGTAGCTGGATTTGGATATATGGGAAGATTCTTATGGTTTTTCAATAAATGTAAACAAAATTAAATGCTTAAAAAGGGTTATAATTTTTATCAAAGAAAGTGTAATTATTAGTACCATTTATAGATACTAGAGAACTTAGTGAAAAAAATGAAACATACAATTTGGATGAGCTCAACACAAATCATACAAACTTAGCTATTACATATGCTAACTACCTTAGTCAACTAATTTTCAAACAAAAAATCATGATGAAATTATTATGATATATTACCACAGTTATAAATTTTATCTATCTATTCAGGTTGAATTCCTCAATTCAGTTATTTGATAAATTATTATAATAACTTTAGGGGGATTGTGCCCACTAATGTTGCTTATTCCTTTCATGATAGTTAATACTTGTAACTAATATTTGTTTTTTGTCTTATAATAATTTTACAAAACATAGCATTATATAAATTATTTCAAATAATTCAACAAAATATGTTTACAGTTTAACATTATTCAACAGAGACTCACATAGACAGATCTCAAATATTTTCATCTACCAAAAAGGTATGAGACAAATACCTTGCCAAAAAAACAGGTGATTAGTATTTACTTGCACAGTATATTTATATTTATAGGTTGTTTATTTGATGTATTACTTAAGTGTCTTTTACATGTCAGGCACTATACTATCCACTAGGAAGGAATCACTAATAAAGCAGGGCTATACACTTCCTTGTATAGAGCTTATGTTTTGGTGATAGAGTTGATTAATAAATGAATAAATAGAATTTTAGTATGTGATAAGTGGTTTAGGGAACAAGAAAGTACAGAAGGCTCATGGGATGTTGAGAATTTCCATTTTAAATAATAAAGAGAAGTATTATCAAAAAGTTGGCATTTACATAAAGATGTGTTCAGGTAAGAAAATGAGCCTTGTGGAAAGATGGGGACAGAGTATTCAAGAAGAGGGAACAGAAAATGGAAAGGTTCAAAGGCAGAAATATGGATGATGTGATTGAGAAGTCATAGGAAAGAAGTGGAGGAGGACACTGGGATGGAGTAGAAGATGAGGTCAACGAGATCACAGTGGTAATGATATGGGAGGTGTAGATCACATAGGGCTTGAAGATTGTTGTAAAGATTTTCCACTTTTTAAATTTATAAGATAAAAATACCTTCAAGCAGGAAATTGTTAGGGAAATGATTGAAGCAGAAAAGGCAGTGATAAAGCTGTTTTATAATTGATGCAAAAGATGATTGTAGTTTGGACGAGGATATGGCAATGGAGGGATCACAGATGGCAATGGAAGGCATCAGATAAATT
Organism: Heterocephalus glaber; assembly: GCF_000247695.1. Next base: position 41,872,293 of record NW_004624735.1, read on the forward strand.
ATGTGTTTTGATCACAGAGTCAATATGATATTCTAATGAATTTCACGTGGGTGTGAGAGAAGAGATAGTTTGGAAATTGTATAATTTACCTGGAAAAATATAGTTGTCATTAATTAAGGCTGAGAAGTTTGTAGGTAGAAAGAACAGGGTGGGTTAGGGAGAGATAAGAGTTTAGTTTTGGACATACTAAGTTTGTTATTCTTTTTATATACCCAAATGTCTATGCTGAGTAGATAGATATATGAATCTGTATTTAGAGAAGAGGACTGAGCTAGAAATAGTGGTTTAGGAATTTTTAGCTTCAGATGAAATTTTTAGGCATAAAATTGAATGGCATCCTCTCAATAATAAGTACAGTTAGAAAGGAGAGTTGAGGTAAAAACTATCACAAGTTTTAGGAGGTCAGGGATGTGAGGAGATACAGGAAAATTAACTTTAAAAAGAGGGGCCAGATGGCGTATGGAGAAAACCAAACCAAGTGTTTTACGGAGGAGTAAGTGGTCAGCTCTATCAAGTGTATATAAATCAATCAAGAGAAAAATTTTAATCTGACAGTATTAAAAATAGTGAAAGTCATGATAAAAATAGCTTCATTTTGTTGTAGTATCAAACAAAAAGGCTGGATATTATTCAAAGCTATTACAATGGGGAAAAGAACCCTCAGTATAAAACTGCGCTTAGTTTTGTATACAACATGGACAACTCAGAAATTACAGCCAAGGAGTAGAGTGAGGTTCAGGTCACAGAAAATCACTGAGAGGAATCATCAGAGGTATAGGGGCCTTTTCACTTTACCAACCCTGAAGACAGGTCAGAGTGAATCAGCCATCAAGAGAGGAAGGGAGATGGTAGTGGATGAATACCTGATTACTTATATATAATTCTTGCTAAACTGACTTGGTAGGATTCTTACTAAAACAGAATTTTACCAGGAAATTCACAGAGAGGACTAGAAGATTGAGAATTAAAATTTGGTCAAAAAATAATCTTTATGAATATATAACCGTTGACACAACACAGATATTTTAAAATATTTTCTTCAGTTTATTTTCAGAGCAACCCTGTGAAACCTTTTACTTTTTAGCGATTAAACTGACAAAAATTGAAATATTTTCCCAAAATGATCTTCTTTAAAAAGCCATAGTCTAAATATATACAAGTTTACAGCATATACATATGGTGAGATAACACTTTTTCAGAGATATTTTATGACACATGGTTGGTACTCAATAAATTTATTTTTTTATTTGCTTTTGGATAATATTATCCTAGTAATACCAGTACCAAATGATGTTGAAATAAATTATTTTAGTTTTTTAAAATCTAGTTTTTTAAAATTTATTTTTATGTGGCAGTCAGTAGGGTTGGTGCAGGAAAAACAAAACTAAATTATAATTACACTGAAGAATCACAGTAGTGTAGGTGAAACATTTGTACTACATGATACTAAGGACCATAGAGGGGTAATTGGAAAGAAGTATTGTAAAACCAGGAGAAAACAACTAATTCAGTTTGAATATAGGGACTGAAGTGGCATATCGTGGCAAAAAGTCAAAATCATTGAAAACAGATGGATAAATATACTGTTCTCCTCAGTTTGAGCACAGGCTGTTCAAGCCTCAAGGTAGTTATGACTGCTCACATATCCATCACAGACTTTTTCTGACCACCAGACACACCAAGGTCAGCACAACAAGGAAACATCACACATCCAAGTGAGGATCAGCATTGATGGATGACTTAATTATCTTGGTCCACTGATGAATGAATACTGTAACTATTCCCAGGAGCTATTTTTAGTCTTCAAGTTGGCAATCCCTTAGTTAAATGGGATACTACAACCATGATCTGATGAGATAAAAATGTTTCAAAAACTATAAGGCTTCAGTAGCAAAAATAAAGAGAGCCAGCTTAAGAGTGAATGTCACTGGTATCCGTTTGGAAATGGTATCAAAGAAAGATGTATGTGTCATTTGCTACAGTGAAAGTTTTGTTAGAAAAGTTCAGCAGAAAGGACTGATTAATTGAATGCCTAGTTTGAAATATATATACACAGACATATACAAACACATTATTTTAGTTACTAGAAAAAGAGTAAACACTGTCAACATGATTTGCCTAACATCATTCAAAATATGGAAATGTCAATTAGCTTTTAAAAGTAGGGCATTTATATCACCTGGAAATTGATAAATGTTTGTTCAATAATTGGGAAAAGGTTATGTATGTGGTATACATACAAGATATTTTAAATTCATTTAAATTCCAACTTAAAATATCTCTATGGTTACAATCACTATCCATATATATGAATATATATGGATATATATATCTCT
>NW_004624735.1:41879034-41891213 GCF_000247695.1 Heterocephalus glaber
AAAATGTTAATGTTAAATAATCTTTCAAAACTCAGTGGACCATATATGTGTGGTTCTGTTTCTAGATTCTCTGTTTTATTCCAATGATCTATATGGCTTTCCTTTTGCTAACACTGCCTTGATTACTGTAGCTTTAGAGGAAGTCTTAAAATTAGGTGCTAAATGTCTTCCAACACTGTTTTTTTTTTCTTTTTACTTTTCTGGGTCCTTTGTACTTCTACATAACTTTCAAATTTCAATATCCAATTCTTTATTTATAGCAAGTATACATAGACCTGAATTTTATATATAACTTGTTTCCTAATCCTGCTAAATTCAGATACAAGTTCTAGGGTCTCTAGAGATTTATTAGTATTTTCTCTGTAGATGATCATTTCATCTTACATATAAAGATTTTACTTCTACCTTGCCAATCCTATGCTAATTGTTTCTTTTTATTGCCATACTATTTTGATTTGGGCTTATGTTTCAAAGTTTAACAGACAGATGAAGAGTAGGCCTATCTGCCCTTGTTCCCCACCTTAGGGAGAAAGCATAGTATCTTTTCCATTCATATAAGGCATTTTTGATGGAAGTATGGAGTACATGTCTTATCTGTTGAGAAGGTTCTGTTCTTCTAGTCTCCTGATAGCTTTTACCATGAACAGCTGTAGAATTTAGTCCAATACTTTTTCTACAACTAGTGACAGGATCATATGGCTTCTTCCTTTCCTCTGTTAAAATGTTGACTTATGGAGGTGCATCATCCAATGCTGAACCAACACTGCCATCCCTATAATAAAACCACTTTTTACCTACTACCAGATCTGCCTTTTAATAGTTTGTTTTCATAAACAAATTTCTATCTATGTTCATACTTTTTTCTTCTATTATCTTTATCAAGTTTTAGTATTAGCACAATGTTGATTTCCTAAAGTGAGGGGAGAAGTGTTCCTTCATTTTTCTGCTTGAAATGTTTGATATAATTCATCAGTTAAAATGTATATCAGCCTGTTGTTGTCATGTAGGTAAGTTTTCAAGCTCGGAATGTACTTTCTTTAATAGGTGGTATTCAAATTTTTTATTTTCTCCAGAGTCAGTTTCATTAATTTGTCTTCCAAGGTACTTCTTAGAAGTTGTCAATTTTATTTCAAAAAAGATTTTTGTAATATGCTTCCTATATCTTATTAAATTCTGTAAAATCTGTAGTAATGTCCTCTAAATTTTGATATTGTAATTAAAACAATGTATAATTGATATTGTGTAATAGGAAGAAAAACTAAAGGAGTAGGGGGAGTGGGAGGAGTAGGGGAAAGGAAAGAAGGGAAAAGAAAAAATATGAGAAAAAAATGGAAACAAAGTCTTTGGAAATAGGGATGTGTGGAAGGGGTGAAGAGAGGGCAGGGGAAGGGGAATAAATAAGAACCAAGATGCATCATGTAAAGGTACAAGATCCCAATGATCAATGTAACTGTATTTTATACCTAAAATATACAAATAAACAATGGAAAAATAAAATATTAACATTTATTATTTTATAATTCCTTAGATGGAAAGATACAGGTCTCATTGGACTAATTAAGATGTTGGTAACTCTTTTCCAGAGAACCTGGGGGAGAATGCTGTTTTCCACTGTTTCAGATTTCTAGAGCCTGACTGCACTTCTGGCCTTGTATTGCTCTCCTTCTCCATTTTGAGAAACTCAACAAGTTAAGTCCTTATCTTTCATGCCTGTGAAGACCCACCTTTCTACCTCTTTTTTTTCCACTTTAAAGAGCTGATCTGGTTAACTGGGCCCACCTACATAACACAGGGTGTTCTCCTCATCTAAATTCCATATTCTTATTCATATCTGCAGTGTCCCTTTTGCCATGTAAGATAATACACTATAAACAGTTGCTAATTCCATGGATGGATATATTTGTAGGGTCGCTATTCTGTCTATCCCAACCCATTTTTGTTTTAATGATGGTAGCATTTAAGATAGACATATAATAAGTGCTTTTTAAATGAACATATATTTTTCTCTATCGTTTTACTTTATTGTGAATCAAAGAGCACTACTTTATTTAATGAAAAACATCACATTATGGAGGCTAACTGTAATAATCATGTAACCACACAGATTAATTTTTCAACTTTAAATCTTGTGATGTATGGTATATTGAACAAATGTCTCGGTTCACTAAGCTTAAATTTCTGGAATTTTGTAATGGAGATTTTAATAATAGTGCCTATAAAATGCAATTTTTTATATAGTTCATGTTAAAAACTTTGTATGCTCTAAGTATTCAATAAATATTTGATACCACTAAAATGTTATTCAACATATGGAAATATTTATGTACCTATTAAGTGTTGGGTAGTAGTCTCAGTAATTGAGATACCTCAGTGATGAAAATATGGAAGCATACTGTCACAGAGGCTTTATTCTAGTTAGGAATGTGTCACAGAGGCTTTATTCTAGTTAGGAATGTGGACATGTTATAGACTCATACTTAACATAAAAATAAGTGATAAAATACCATGGCCTAAAGTGTAACTCCCCAAAACTTTATATGGAGTCCTAAACCTCCTAACCCTCAGTATTTTAGAATGTAATCATAATTGAAAACATGGTTCTTAAAGAAGAAATAAAATTAAAATAATGTTATTAGAATAGGCCCAAATTCAACATATTTGTCTTTATAAGAGGATTTTGGGCACAAATAGCATGCCATGACTTTGATGCCTTCTTTCAAGTGGTCCTGGTCTGGCCAAGAAGGGCTAATATTATTCTGTTATTTTTCTTATCTAACTACTAATAAGTATTCATGTAAGCATTGCTTTCAACTTAAGAATTACTAGTTTTTAAAAGTTTGTAATAATTTTGAGTACAAAAATCAATATTCTGTTGGAAATATTTTATATTTCAACGACAACATTCCCTTAAAAATCAACACAATTGACCAAATTTGTTTTCCTAATTTCGAATCATTCCCTGTGGAGATTCTAATGGCTGCTTGATTAATTGCAAACACTACCCTGTGGTTAAGATAAAACCTGTGGTTCTTTATCTCAGGTTTATCAATAAATTTTTGGTAGTATTGTGATTAATAGGAAAATTCCTGTGTCCCATTTTCTTCTGTGGTAATTTTTATCAGGTGTCCATGACAAATATTATGGTAACTGTTTCCAATTTATAAATTTGATTGCTTATAAGGTGACCATTTAAAATTTAAAAGTGAAAATTTATTTGTAAACAAAGTTATAAATATCATATTCTCTGGAGAATTATAGAATATCATACTTACATACTTTGAGCCTGAATTATACTGATGATATTCACTAAAATGGCAACTATTCCAGCTCTTGAAGATTAATTGAATCTAATGTGTGCAAAAAAAACTTTATAGAAATGAATATTCATATGATTACCATCATAATTATTTTTGGAAAACCTATAGCATGAACTAGAAACAATTTCCTCTTTCTGAATATTTCAAAATGAGACAATGTTCAGTCTAAGAAACTTTGGGTCAGATGGGATCAGTTATCATAAGAAAGCTTAAATTCTCTTACCATTTGTTGTGGGTGGTCATCTGTGCTAATCTCTGGATAATCCTATTATGCCATCTAATCTCTAATTAAGAAGTTCATAAAATAAATCCCATTCTTACAAGTTTTCCATTCCATCTTTGGATAGCTATTTTTATTTTTTCCTTTAATGTTTTTTTCCCAATAGACTTAAATTTTTAGAATAGTTTTAGATTTCCAAAAACAAAAAAAAAAGAAAATGGGAAAAGTGTAACAAATGTTCTCATAAATTACTGACAAAAACTTTGTCCTTGGCCAAAGTTTAGTCAGATGTCTCTGAACTCTTTCCTAGATTAAGCCTTGACCTTGTCTTTCTATGTCCATCTTTCCCCAGCCATCTGTGGCCATCCTTGTTGAATCCAGTTTTACACAGTCCAGCTCAGTCAGTTGGGAGAGAATCCCCCACTCTTTGATAGCTAATCAACCTGCTTTCAGCAAGAATCTGTTAAGTGGATGTAGCAGGGATTTCTCTATCGTTGATGTCTCTCATTATTAATTTTTCACCTAGTGATCTCCTTAATTTTGTTCTTTGGCTATGTATCCTCACTTAATACTAGTTTTGTTTGGAGTTGAGCCTGATTCCTTTATTGCAGTATTCCTAATGCAATAGTCTATATAAAGTCTTCTTTACTGCTTTATAAATAAATTATTAGAACAATTAAAAATTGTTGGAACAATCTTTAAGCTTAACACATTTCACCTAGTTTCCCCTATTTACATTTTACATGAATACTTGTAAATAATAAACCAGTATAGATGCATTACTATTGTTTTTTTCAAGTTTCCTTTGTTTTTACCTGATGTCTTTTTCTATTAGTGCTCCAGGATCCCATGGGGATGTCATATTAATTTTGGGTTTTGTATCTCATTAGACTCCTTTTGGCTGTGGCAGTTTTTCAGACTTTCCTTTTTCGATCCCTTTGAGAGTTAGATTACTACTGATATTTTATAGGAAGATAGGATTGGAATTACTGCCTATTGAGAGGAAAGCAACAGAGATAAAATGCTATTTTAGTGACATTGTACAAAGGAAGAATATAGGAATGGTTTATGACTTATTTTTTTCTTTGTACCAGGAAAGAACTTGAGTCTTTGCATTTGCGCAGCAGGCAACGAAACCACTGTGCTAAATCCCCACGCCTAGTTTATGACTTTTGATGTTGGCCTTGATCACCTACCTAAGATAGTGTTTGCTAGGCATCTTTTCTTTCCATGTCTTATTCTTTGGAAAGAGCTACTTTGCTCAACACACACCTAAGGAGTGTATAATTATGCTAACTTTTTTGAGAGTGAAGTTTCTCTCTAATTTATTTGGAATTCTTTCTAGAATGTTTCTTCTCATCTGTTTATTAAGGAATTCAGTCATTTATTTCAATATGGATTCATGAATGTTTATTTTATATTGTGCATTAAAAATCTAGTAATTCTTTATTCTGTTTTCCAAATTATTTCAGCTTTTCTTACTAGAAGCTCATATCTATGTTTTCTTTTCTCTTCCTCTTCCCTCCCTCCTCATATATCTTCCTCTCATCTTCTCCTTTCCTCTGTCTCTCTCTCTTTTTCCTCTTTCCCTTCCTCTCTCCCCTAAGTTGTTTTTTCCCTTTCACAATTTCTTGCTTTGTGTTACTATGGGTTATCCCAAGGTCATCTTATATATAATCTATCCCAGTATGAGCATCAAACTTTTTTCTGAAGAGCCTCGTTTCATTGACTGAAGATTGCTATTAAACATTCAGATTTTCTAGTACTATATATATTTTTTACAAATAATAAATCATTTACTTTACGTGCTCTTGGCTGACAAAATACAGAAAACTGTGTGTGTGTTTGTGTGTGATAACTGTATATAAATATTTATATATGAGACTATCATTACTAACCAATGTGGGATTATATATATACCTCTAATTCACTATCACTTGGATTTGCTTTGCTGTGCATTTCCTCTCTAACAGTAAGAAGCTGGCATTTATTTAATTGCTCAATTCCAGTATACTTGCAGAACAGTATCAGAAGAGGTAACCAGTAGTGCCTTATGGAAAACTTTATCAACTACATTGTAATGTTTATGCACAGATGGTTTTGCCTTAACCTTAAAGACTATTCATTTCCAAAATATACAGCCTTTTGACTGGATTATTTTGCTTACTAGTATTAATTTAATATTTATCCCTGCATTTTCCTGGCTTGCCAGCTCATTCATTTTATTGCTGATTATTATTCCATTATATGAATGCACCTCATGTTTTTCAACCATTTATATGTTGAAGGACAACTCAGTGACTTCCACTTTTAGCTGCTGTGAAAATGTTATAACAAACATCTGTACACAATTCTTGTATGGACACATTTTGAAGTAATTTGGGTAAAAATTTAGGAGAGCAATTGCTAAGTTATATGGTAAGACTGTGTTTAACTTTGTAAAAAACTGTCAAACCATATTCATAATGGTTATACCATTTTGCAGTCCCACCAGCAAAAAATTGAGTATTTCTGTTCCTCTGTATTATGAACAATAATTTCATGTCAGCCTGTTAGAAATTAGCCATTTTAATGGATGCATACAAGTATGCAGTGTTGTTTAAATTTGCAGTTCCTTTGTGACCGATGATGCTCACTGAGCATATTTGTATTACTTATACTTTCCACCATCTGTTCATACTCTTTGGTGATGTGTCTGTTCAGATCTTTTGACCATTTCTTGAGTGACTTTATGTTTACTTATTTTGAGTGTTTTTGCATGTTTAGATCCAAGCATTTTATCAACTCTATAGTTTGTAAATATTTTCTTCAGTCTTCATTTTCTCAATAGTGTCTTTACTAGAGAAGATGATTTACTTTTAATACAAGTCTAATGTATCCATTTTGCTTACATTGATTATGATTTTGGTATTTTATGTAAAAACTCATTGATAAATATAAGTTTGAGGGCCAGGGCTTTAGCTCAGTGGTTTTGCCACCTGCTGCACAAACGCAAGGACCCGAGTTCAATCCCCGCTGCCAAAAAAATAAAAAGAAATAAATATAAGTTTGATTACATATTCTCCTTTGCTTTGTTTTAGAAATTTTGTATAATTGACTTTATGGTTAGTGTTTTGAACAAGTTTAATTTTGTGGAAAGTTGCAAGGTCAGTTTCTAGAATATGGCCCATTTTTTGTACCAGGGATTGAACTTGGGACCTTGCGCTTGCGAGGCAGGTGGAAGAACCACTGAGCTAAATCCCTGGCCCCTATGTTGTCATTTTAATATGGATGGTACCAGTAATAATGACTCATTTTTCCCTTTTGATGTTGATACTTTCTCTTTTATGTCTTCTGTGATTAACATAGCTAAATGCTGACAATGTCTAACTTCTTTAAGAATCAGCTTTTAGTTTCCTATTTTCAGTTTCACTGACTTATGCTTTAGTTTTAAAATATTTTATTCTACTGACCTTAGTTTTAAGTTATTCTTTTTTTATAGTTTCTTAAAGTTTAAATTATTTATTTTAGATTTCTGTTCTCTAATACATGTTTTAAATGCCATGATAGTGTCTGAAGCAGTTTTGACTGCATTCTACAGATTTCAAATTACATCTTCATTTGGTTAAATACGAACACTAGTACATGTTTTCTGTTGAGAGCTTTTACTCATGATTTTTAGAAATATATCACTTAATAACCAAAATTCTTGTGGATATTTCTGATTCTGTTATTTTTTCTATTCCAATTATATTATGATTTGAGTGCATACTTTGCATGATTCCTTTTAAAGTTAATCAGATTTGTGTTATGACATGGAATGTCTGTTTTGGTAAGTGTGCTGTGCGAACTTGAGAAGAATTTATATTATGCTCTTGCTGGATCCAGTATTTTTCTAACTATCAATTTGAGTAAGTTGATTGATGGTGCTGTCCAACCAATGATATCCTTTATGATGTTCTGTTTCCTTGAATGGTCAATAGCTAAAAGACAGGAGAAGAAATTTCCAACTCTAGCAATACCTTTACCTATCTTCCCCTCACATATTTTAGTAGATTTATGCGAGATGTGTACAAGTTCAAAATTTTTTCCTCTATTTGAAGAATTGATCCCATGAGCATTATCTTATATCCCTTATCCCTACTATTTTCCTTTGTTCTGAGGTTATATTTGTTTGATTAATATAGGCATGTCAACTTTGTATTACTTTTAGCATGATATATCATTGCCCATCTATTAAGTTTTTTATCTTGTTTTGTTTTATTGTAGGCAAGGTCTCCTTCTGTTTCCCAGGCTGCCCTTGGATTTGCAATCTTCCTGTCTGAATCCCTTTACTAGGTGGGATTACAGATATATATCACTGCACTTGCCCTATCCTTTTAGTTTTAACCTACCTGTGGCTTTAAAAAATGAGTTCCTTTTAGATGACATACAATGAGGTCTTGTTTTGTTTGCATTCTGAGCCTCTGTATTTTAATTGGTGCTTTAATATCTTTCACATTTAAAGTGATTATTTTTTAAAGTTTTTATTTTTATTGGTGCTTATTTGCCAATGATTATACTAATGATTAAACTCTTCATGGGGAGTTAGTGTGTGTACATAACACATCTTATATATTTTTTCATCCCTTTCACCTCTCATCTCTCCTACCTCCCTTCATCTCTTGTTTCTCTTTCATTTTACAAAAAAATCTATGTCCTTATTTCCTCTTATCTAAAAAGATTATTATTGGGACTTGTGTATACTGTATAAGTAACATTTTTGTCTATTTGTTACCTGCATTTTTATTTATTTCTCTTCATAACATATGAAGTATAGTACTTTAAAATTAGTGTTTCATGTAGCATTTGCAATATACATTTACTACTTGAGTAAATTTTTGAATAATAGTGTAACATTTTACAGGAAGTACAGGTACAGATTACAAAGCATTATCAATTACTTCCTCCTGTCCAATAGAACATTGCTTTTATTCATTTGACTTATCTGAATTATATAAGCATCTAGTGCATTTTTATTATTATGGCTTTAAACAGTTCAATATGAGATAAAATAAGAATAAAACATATAAATATTATTTGGTCTCCATTTATTTCTTCTATGACATCCTTTCTTTTTTATATAGGTCTAATTTTCTGACCTGCAGCTTTTCCTTTTTCCTGAAAAAGTCTAGTTTTACATCGTTTAGAAGAGGTCTCCTAGCAATGAATTCACAGTTTCTTTTAATCTGAGGAAATTTAATTACTGTTTCACTTTGCAAGATAGTTTTATTAGACATAAGGCTCAATGTTTGTAGTTTTATTTTTTACTTTCAATGCTTTAATTTTTTACTCCTTTCTTTTTATACCTGTATTGTTTCTGACAAAAAATTTAATGTAAATTTTATACCTGTTTATGTATATGCATTTTTTTCTATAGCTGCTGTCATAATTTTCTCATTGTCTTTGTTTTTCTGTAATTTAAATGTTATATTCCTCCTTGCTTTGGGGTATTTTTCTTAATTGATGTACCTTCAGTTCATAGGTTTATGGTCTGGGAAACTCTTTCTAAAAAAACTTGAAACATTATTTCTTAAAATACTTCTTTTATTCTATTTTCTCTTACCTCTTTTGACCTTTTGATTATGCCCATGTTTCATCTTTTGTAACTGTCTCACTATTCTTGGTTATTCTATTACACTTTTCATACTTCAAGATATTTCTCTTGATGCACCTTGAAGTTTACAGAATCTTTCATTTAATGACTGCAGTTTGTTGATAGTCCATCAAAGCCTTTCTTCCCTTTGATTTATAGCATTTATTTTTTTTTTCATAGGATACTATATAGAACTCTTGGTTCGTTGTATGTCGTATCTTCCCGTTAAATCCTGTAATGTACAAATCATGATAACTTTTAATTCCCTGTCTGGTAGTTAAAAATATAACTGTGAGATATGTGAGTGTTGTTTTGTTACTAGTTTTGTCCATTGTGCTCAGTTTTTTTTGTCTTTTGACCTCCTCTCTATATGATGTATTTTATAAGAATTGAGGTATATAACCTATCTGTATGGTTTTATGAACTGATTAGTAGATGGTCTGCTTAATGTTTGCTGTAGTTGTAGGTACTAAAGTATTTTTGTTTGTTTCCCATGATATCATTGAATTTCTCTACAAACTCTTCCTTAAGTGCATTCTGACTCCTCTAAGTCTTTCTGCTATAATCTAATGTTACTTTACTGGAGCTCTTTGATATTATGATAAGGGGCGATACAGTGCGAAAGAGTTTATGATCTTGTGATTAAAACAGTCTTTTGGTTACTTGTGTCTCTAGTCTGTAACCTTAGCATGTGTTTCTCTACTTTCTTCCTTGTTCTGCTGATTTAGGAAGACTAGAAGCCCCTTGAGTTGGGCATTCCCCTCTCCCAGGTCAGATAATGGCTCTGCTTCCCATGCTGAGTTGGCTTTCTGTATGGTGAGAACTCTGGATACTCATTGAAAAGGTTTACTGTTTCTGTCTCCTTCACAGAAACAGAACTTTTACCTAGCTCTCTAGTCACCCTGAGAATCTGGTGAAATCACTGGATGTAAAACTAATGAAAGCATACTTCCCTACCACAAAAAGACTTCATCCTCCAGGAATTGCTCATTCTGCCAATCCTTATTTCATCTCTAACTATTAAATCAAAGTTACATTTGTGTTTCTGCTAATTTATTGTTCTAGCATTTTTTCCTCCTGGTAATCTGTTCTCAACAGTGATTCTCTGTGTTTGGATGTCTCTCCAGGTTCTGGAGTGACAGTGTGTTTTGTGACTTTCATTTTTTGAGGAATTTAAAAAAATTCATCAATTTTTAGTCTGTTCAGCTTTTCCTTGTAGCATGCATGACAACTTCTAAGTTATATATATTTGATGCTGAACCCAGTTGTTCTTTTGAATACAGAGTCAATATATTGGTTTTGTAGCTTGTAAATACAAGCCAAACCTTAACCATTACATCCCCACGAAAAACCAAAAATATTTTTATGCGTAAATTTTACTGGTAGCCTGAAGGGAAATTAACTTAAATGCATAGTATATTTACTATATCCCTGATACTCTTTTAGAAATAAATCTTTCCATCAGAAATTAATATCACCTTCTCAAAGTAGATAATATAATGCTTCTTTTGCAGATATAAAAAAAGATAGTTTAAGAAACTGAATAACTTATTCAACAAGACAACTTCAAAGTGGATTAGAACCTTAGCTATGTTTATTCCTGAACATCAGATTCTTTGTTTTTCAAATTATATTTTATTAGTGCATGTTAGTATTACAATATGATGGGGCTTAGTATGGGAAGTTGGTACATGAATTGAACATACTTAGTCAATTTCAATTTCTTTCTTGCCCCTTCCATTTAACTTGACCCAATTTTAAAGCTGAAAATTCAAAAGTAGAAGAATCTGAGCATCACCTTTTTCTAGTGAATACTGGAGAAATAGGCAGCCATTGCCTTGTTTTGTCACCATAAGAACAAATGGCAGAGAATCCCTGTGAGAAAAAAGGACAGCTAACAGAGTAAACAGCAACAAAAAGAAAAAGTAGATGTGAAAGCTCCATGTGGTGGTTAACATAAAATTCCACATATTTACATTATATTTGCAATATTAGAATCTCAATTTTGAAACATCTGTGGGTTCTGTTCCATGTTAATGAACATTTAAGGTAATTAATGGTAGAAGACAGTCTTTCATAGGATGTTTAGAATAATTGCCCCAAGATAGTTCTTGACAAAGAAAAGTTTGAAGGTTAAATATCTTTGAGAAATGCACTTAAATCCTACTCTTGAAGATTCACAGTGAATATCAGCATAATAAAACTCCTGATAAGTGTAGAGATCTATTTTGCACAATTTAACTTGGGTTTCTTGAGATGTTTTTAGCTTAGACTTATAGATCCTCTCCTTCTTTTTCTTAATCTTTGCAATTTTGAGAAATGACTGAAAAACTAATCATCATTCTGGCAGTTCCTTAATAAAAAACAAAGTCTTTCTAGAGGAGAGGGATTGTGTCAGATATTTTACAACCAATCCTTTAAAATGAAATAACAATAAAGATGATAATAAAATATAAAACTTCTTCTAGGTTTTCATGCTCATTCAAGAATAGTTAAGAGAGCAATCATTTTGTGGCAGAACTTACGCAGGTGTTGTAACTGAAAGCAAACAATTATAATCAGTTGTGCACAGGGAAATGTATAACAATAAATATCCTTCAGATTCATAGATTCATCTCAAATGCTTTGGCCTTAGTTTGTTTTTAAAGTAATTTAGAAAGCCAGAGAAAGTTGTTTTTGGAGAGTCCACCTATTCTACAAGTTCCAGTCGGACTTCTCTCAGGAGCTTAAAAAATGTCCATGCAGTCTCTATACTTCCACAGGTCAAAATCTCTGTTTGTTAATTTTCATTTTTATTACTATGTGTTTGCAGTGCATAATGATTACATCTATTGTGGGGAGTTGGTATATGTACATAATGAATCTTAATTCTAGTTACATCTCCTACTCTTTCCCTTCCTCCCAGCTTCTTCTTCTTTTTTTTTTTTTTGCTTAAAATTATTTTATTGGTACATTTTAGGTATACAATACATTTACATTTATCATTGGGTGCTTGTACCTGTACATGATGTATCTTGGTTCTTATTTT
>NW_004624735.1:41896790-41947848 GCF_000247695.1 Heterocephalus glaber
TTTTAGGTATACAATACATTTACATTTATCATTGGGTGCTTGTACCTGTACATGATGTATCTTGGTTCTTATTTTTTCCCCATTACCTGTGCACACTTCACTCCCTCCACCCTTCCCTATTTACATAGACTTTGTTTCCCTTTTTTCCTTTTCTCATAATTTTTCCTTTCCCTTCATTCCTTTCCCCTTCCCCTCCCATTTCCCCTACCCTTTTGGATCATTTCTTCCTTTTTCAAATTATCAATTATTCATTTTAATCATTTTAATTCTTACTTACACTTTCAATTTCTCACACTACAGAAACTATTTGGTATTTACACATGTGTGTCCTATTTATTTCACTGAAGAATATGGCCTCAATATGCATCCATTTAGCTATAAATGTCTCTAGTTTCTCATTCTTATGGCTGAGTAATACTCCATTTTATAAAAAAACCCACATCTTCCTTATTCAATTTCCAGTTGATGGGCACTTGGGCTGTTTCCAAGCTTTAGCTATTATACACTGGTGCCGCCATAAACATGGGAACACATATATTTCTGTGGTATGATTCTTTTAATTCTTTTGGGAAGATGCCCAGCAGGGGAATAGCTGGGTCAAATGGGATCTCTAGTCCTAGTCCTTTGAGGTATCTCCATACTGATTTCCACAGTGATTGCACCAGTCTGCACTCCCACCAACAATGGAGAAGGGTTCCTTTCTCCCCACAACCCCTCCAGCATTTATTATTGGTTGATTTCTTGATAGCAGCCATTCTTTCTGGGATAAGGTGGAATCTCAGTGTGGTTTTCTTCTGCATCTCTCGAATGATCAGTGATGTTGAACATTTTTTCTTATGTTTATTTGCTGCTTTTACTTATTTGTCTGAGAAATGTCTATTCATTTCAAGTGCCCATCTTTGAACTGGGTCTTTGTGGGGGGTCTGATTTTTTTTGAGTTCTTTATATATTCTAGATAGTAGTCCTTTGTCTGAGGAAGAGCTGTTAAAATTTTTTCCCACATTGTAGGTTGTCTCTTAGCTCTGATGGTGGTTTCTCTTGTAGTACAGAAGCTTATTAATAAGATAAGATCCCAGTGGTTGATTCTCTCTGCTAGTTCCCATGCTACTGATGATTTGTTCATAGTCTTCCTATGCCAATATCTTCAAGAGTTCTCCCTAACTTATCTTCAAGCAAGTTTGGTTTCTGTTTTAATATTTAGATCTTTAATCCACTTCAATCTTAGTTTAGTGCATGGTGAAAGATAGGGGACTAGTTTTAATCTTTGGCAAATTGAAATCCAGTTTTTCCAACACCATTTACTAAAGAGGCTATCTTTCCTCCAATGAGGGTGGTTGGCTCCTTTGTCAAAGATGAGGCGGCTGAGTATGTCTGGAATTGTTTCTGCATCTTCTAATCTATTCCACTGATCCTTGGGTCTGTTTCTTTGGCAGTGCCATGCTGTTTTTATCACAGTAGATTTGTAATATAGTTTCAAGTTAGGGATTGTGATACTCACTGCCATGTCTCTTGCCTAGAATTGCTTTTGCTATCCTAAGTCTCTTCTGTTTCCAAATGAATTTTTGGATTGTTTTCTCCAGTTCTGTGAAATATATTGTTGGGATTTCAATTGACATTGCTTTAAATCTATATAGCAGTTTTGGAAGTATGGCCATGTTCACTATATGGGTTCTTCCTACCCAGGAACAAGGGATGTCTTTCCATTTTCTTATATCCTCTTTGATCTCTTTTTTCAGAGTGCTGTGGTTTTCAGTGTAGAGGTCTTTTACTTCCTTTGTTAGATTAATACCTAGATATTTCATTTTTTTGGATGTTATTGTAAAAGGAATTGTTTCCCTAATGTCCCTCTCAATGAGTCTGCTATTTGTGTATAAGAAGGCTATTGTTTTTTGAGTGTTGAACTTGTATCCAGTTACTCTACTGAATCTGTCAGTTAAGTCTAGTAGTCTTTTGGCTGAGTTTTTTTTTCTTTTATGTAAAGTATCATATCATCAGCAAATAATGACAGTTTAACTTCTTCCTTTCCTGTCTTTATTCCTTTTATTTCTTTCTCTTTTCTAATTGCTGTGGCTAATGTTTCCAGAACTATATTGAAAAGGAATGGTGATAGTGGGCATCCTTGTCTTGTTCCTGATTTTACTGTGAAGGTTTTCAGTTTTTGACCATTTAGTATGATGTTGGCTGTTGGTTTTTCATAAATAGCCTTAATCAGGTTAAGATAAAGACCTTCTATACCAATTTTCTGTAGGGTTTGTATCATGAATGGGTGTTGGATTTTGTTGAATGCCTTTTCTGCATCTATGGAAATGATCATATGGATTTGTCCTTGGTTGTATTAAAATAGTGTATTACATTTATTGATTTATGGATGTTGAACCATCCCTGCATCCCTGGGATAAATCCGATTTGGTCAGGGTGTATGATCTTCTTGATGATCCTCTCTATTCTGTTTGCCAGTATCTTATTGAGGATTTTTGCATCTATGTTCATTAGGGAGATTGACCAGTAATTCTCTTTTTTGGTTGGGTCTTTCCCTGGTTTTGGAATCAAAGTCACACTTGCTTCCAGGAATGAATTTGGAAGCATTGCTTCCCTTTCAATTTCATTGATGAGTTTAAAGAGTAATGGTGATAGTTCTTTAAATGTCTTGTAGAACTCAGCAGTGAAGCCCTCAGGACCGGGGCTTTTCTTTGTTGGTAAATATTTTATTACATTTTCAATTTCACTCATTGTAAGGGTATTTAGAATTTCTATATCTTCTTCAATTAACTGGCAATTTGTATGTATCTAGGAATCTGTGGATTTCTTCTGTGTTTTCCATTTTATTAGAGTACAGGTTCTCAAAGTAGGTATTGATGATCCTCTGGATTTCTGCTGGATCTGTTTTGACTTCACCTTTTTCTTTCTTAATTGCATGGAATTGAGCCTTTCCTTTCCTTTTTCTTGATAAGGTTGGCTAAGGGTTATCAATTTTATTTATTCTTTAAAAAAAAACAACATTTTGATTCATTGATATTTGTATCATTCTCTTCATTTCCATTGCATGGATTTTTGCTCTGATCTTTATAATTTCCTCTCTTGTATGAACTTTGGGTTTGTCATACTCTTCTTTTTCTAGGAGCTTGAGGTTCAGTATTAACTTATCAAGTTCTCTCTGTTTTCTTAATATGGGCCTTTTCTGCTATGAATTTCCCTCGTATAACTGCTTTCATTGTGTCCCATAGATTCCTGTATGTCTTACTGGTATTATCATTTACTTGTAAAAACTCTCTCATTTCTTCTTTAATTTCCTCTGTGACCCAGTGGTTGTTCAGGAGAGTATTACTCAATTTCTATGTGTTTGTGGGAGTTCTGCTGTTTGTTATGCTATTTATCTCCAATTTTATTGCACTATGGTATGATAATATACAGGGAGTAACTTCAATTCTTTCACATTTACTTAAATATGTGCTATGAGCTAGCATATGGTCTATTTTGGAGAATGATCCATATGCAGCTGAAAAGAATGTATATTCTGATTTTGAGAGGTGGAACATTCTGGAAACATCTATTAAGTCCATTTGTTCAATAGCTTGGTCCACTTCTAGAATTTCATTATTGACTTTTTGTCTGGATGATCTGTCTACTTGTGATAGTGGGGTATTCAGGTCCCCCACTACATTTGCATTAGTGCTTATTTGGTTTTTCATGCCCATTAATATTTGTTTTGTATAGTTGGGCACATTTGTTTTTGGTACATATATATTTATGATTGTCATCTCTTCCTCTTGGATTGTTTCCTTCACAAGGATGTAGTGACCATCTTTGTCTCTCTTAATTAGTTTTGGTTTCAAATCTACTTTGTCTGCAAATAAGTTTGCTACCCCTGCTGTTTTCTGGGTTCTTGTCACATGGAGAACTGTTTTCCATCCTTTTACTTTCAGTCTAGGAATTTATTTTTCAGTTAAGATGTGTTTCTTGTATACAGCATAATGATGGATTTTGCTGCTTAATCCATTCTGCCAGTCTATTTCTTTTGATTGGTAAATTGAGGACATTAACATTGATGGTTATAATTGATAGATATTGACTCATTCTTGTCATGATGTTTTACTGTTGTTGGCTCTTTAAAATTTTTTTTTCCCCTTTCCCTTTAGTTTATTGCCTTGCCTGGTTGCTTCCCTTTGTTGGGCCTCATGGAGTTGTGACTTTTTCTAGGATATTGTTTAGAATTGTTCAGAGTGCTGGTTTGGTGTTCAGGAAATTTCTCAGGTGTTCTTTATCGTGGGAGTATATAATTTCTTCATCGATTTTGAAATATAATTTTGCAGGATACAACAGTCTAGGCTGAAAGTTATTTTCTTTTAGGGCTTGAAATACTTCACTCCAGGCTCTCCTTGATTTGAGGGTTTGTGTTGAGAAGTCTGCTGTGATTCTGATGGGCTTTCCTTTATAGGTGATTTGTTTCTTTTCTCCAACTGCTTATAGGATTTTGTTCTTCTGTTGGGTTTCTGGGATCTTGACTATTATATGTCTAGATGTAGATTTTTTTTTGATCATGGCTAGTTGGAATTCTATATGCCTCACTTATCTGTATGTCCACTTCTCTACCTCTGTCTGGGAAGTTTTCTACTATTACTTCTGTGAACAGTTTTTTTATGTCAGTTTTGTACTTTCTCCTGTTTTTATCATGGACTCCTATGAGTCTTATGTTATTCTTCTTTGCATCATCTAGCAGCTGCTGGGTTGATTTCTCGTGGTCCCTTACTGTTTTTAAGAAATCTCTGTTTTCATGGTCATTAACCATAATCCTGTCTTCTATATCTGATATTCTATCTTCAGATTCCTTTAATCTGCTGTGGATACTTTCAATGGAATTTTTAATCTCCTGGATATCTGTTTGAATCTATTTCATGTATTCCATTTCTTTCTTATATTGGGAGATTATGGTTTCCATTTCTTTCTTAATGCTGGCATTCATGGCTTTCAACATGTTTCTGACTCATCTGTTTTTTATCTGTTTCTGTTCTAGAGCCTCTCATCTTGTCTTTCACTCTGCTCACCATCTCTGTAGTTATCTGGGAAATTATTTCTGTTTTGAATTTTCTAGAGCTTCCTTCATCTGTTTTGTTACTTCTTATGCTATCGGTTTTTCTTTTCACTATCCCACCAGGAGGGCTGATAAAAATTAACTGACACATTTGTTGCTGTTGTCTGCCAAAATCACATGCAGTGGAGAAATCTTATGTTTTAGGAATCTTCAAGCATATTTTTTCCATTATTGTTTTTCAGCAAAATATTTTTTCTTTTGTTTTTTATTAAGTTTATTGGTACATTTTAGGTATACATTATGATCTCATTCCCCATCATTGGGAATTTATACCTGTCTGTGACATATCTTGGTTCTTGTTTCTTTTCCATTCCCCTTCCCTCCCTTCCACCCCTCCATCCCTCCCTGTTTACAAAAGCTTTGTTTCTTGTTTTTCCTTCTTTTCTCATATTTTTTTCTTTCCCATCTGCCACTTTACCCATCCCTACTTCCCCTTCTCCATTGAGCTTTTTCTTCCTGTTTCAGATTATCTATTATACTTTTTGGTCCTAATTTACTCTTTCAGTTTCTCACACCAGAGAAACGTTTCACTGTTTACCCATATGTGTCCTATTTATTTCACTTAAGAAAATGTCCATCCATTTAACTATAAATGTCTCTAGGTTATCATTCTTTATGGGTGAGTAGTACTCTATTTTATAAAAAAAAACAAAACCACATCTTCTTTATCCAGTCACCAGTTGATGGGCATTTGGGCTGTTTC
This sequence comes from Heterocephalus glaber, assembly GCF_000247695.1. The sequence continues at coordinate 41,902,583 of NW_004624735.1, forward strand.
CAAGATTTAGCAAATACAAACTGTTCACCAAAATGTTATACTCTGGATTTTCCTGTGATTAAAAGAAATGGAGAGATAGTGGTATGTAGGTTAAAAGTCTAAGAACCCTGAAACTGAAGCATTATCTACCATATAGAAATTAATCTTTTACGTAAAAGAGGTAGAAGTAAAATGCTATAGGACACTGTAGAAGGGATAAATAATAGATAATTTTAAAACCTGGGTAGATTAGCAGAAAGCATTATAAGGTATTTGAACTGGGCTTCAAGAAATATTGGGTTTGGTTGTAGGGAAATATAGAAATAAGACTAGAGTAAGCAAATGGAAAATGGAAATCACAGAGAAACATATATTTTTGTTTGTCTAGAGAAATATGTATTCAAAATTGAAAATTTTTCATGAATATAGAATCTAGAAGGGTTTATTTTGCCTCTATTTGTACATTTGTAGCTATTAAAGAGTATGATTATTACATGTATTGGTCAATCATTCATATCTCATTTATTATATAAATCAAAGTACCTACAAAAACACTCAAAGACCTTAGCTAGAGGGTTTTAAAAATTTGGGAAGCAATGTGACATTACATAAAGTACTGTAATTCTAAAGTCAGGAATTGGTAGCATTCTTTGTTGTAGTCTCCTCCTCCTCCTTCTTCTTTTTCTTTCTCTTCCTTTTCTTCTTCCTCTTTCTCTTCTCCTTCTTCTGTGTTTTTGTTTTATGATTTTGGTACTGGGGCTTCTCAGTAGGACCCTGTGCAAGCTAGCCCAGCACTCTACCACAGAGCTATATTTAACATTCTTATTATGATACTTTTTCATCTATAAGCTGAGTATAGGAGATCTATCCAATATTAGAATCATTTTGGGATCTGATTAGATGGATCAATTATCAGTAGTTATTTCTGTTACAGAGATGAGTTGTCAAAGTGAAATAGAAAGAGTGTAATAAAATCTGTACTTAGTGTTTATTGATATCTTGTTTCAACTTTGGTTTTTGTCTTTTATCCAGTGTTACAGAATTTTAAATCTTAAGGTTATGATAGCTGTAGATATTTACTTCATACCTGCCTGGATTTCTTGAATGTGTTGAAATGTCAGCAGCAGGAAATGAAGTTCATCTTTTCACTTTAAAATTAGACAGTAATTTAAAACTCTGAGCATTAATTGTCTGATAGAATTAGTTGTCTGTTACAATAGACTACCTAGGAAATAATTTTACAGATATTACATATACTGAAATGTCAAGTGTAATTTTTGGTACAGTAAATTATTCTGTATTAATTCATATGCATTTATGTTCACAATGCATAAAACAAGAAAAAATTGGCTAAAAGAAATCATGATGTATGCAAGCCTTTTAATATCCTCTGGCTTGCTGTGAAGTCCTCCAGAGAGCAGTGTGGACACTCATTTTTTCCCACGTGTTGATGTCTACAATTCTGTTTCCAACTGGAGAAAACTACAAGCATATATGTAAGAAGCAAGTGAGTGTGAGTGGACCCTTACATGAATTTCTTTTGTCTTTCTGGAATCCTAGCTCCTGTTACATTACAATCATCTAAGAAATATGCACACACAAACTCCTAATAGTTGGAATAGTAGGAGGAAAGATTGGATTGCCCAATAATTTTGATATGATTTATTCCTGTTATTCAATATTTGTTTGATATGTTTGTAAAGGTGTTTTATTAGGGCTCTCCAGAGGAACAGAATTGATATAAAATATATGCATGTTTATACAAAGGGATTGATTACATAGGGTTACTGGATCAAGGCAGAAATATCCAACATGGCAATCTGTGCACTGGAATGTAAGAGGATCCTATAGCAGTCAAAGGTGGAGGGTCCAGAAATTCATTGTAGGGTCACCAGTGCGACTCTGTCCTAGAAGACTGAAGAGACTGGAGACCACTGTCCACAGGTTATGGTGAAGGCTGGAGCACTTTTAATAAAAGGGAAACACTTCCTTCTTTCCTTTTTCATTCTGTCCAATCCACAAGATTAATGATTGGTATCACCGACATTCTGATGGGTTTTCCCCCAGCCCCCAGTTTTCTAATTTTTCTAAACTTCTTTCCTTCTTTAAGATACCATCTTTTCCTTTCTTACTTTGTCAAATTCTCATGTATTCTTTAAAATTTAGTTCTCTCCTGCAACACCACTGAAATGGCAGCAGAGATACAAACCTATAAAGTCAAAGAAAACTACAGAGGGGAAAGAGATTTCTAGAAACATTTCAAAGCTTGATATTGAAAGAAAAGTGATTAACGGGAAAGTCAAAGCAATTGCAATCTATAGCAGTCATGGTGATGAAGTGGAAGATGAATGTAAAGAAAAATGATTCATCCAGATAAATACAGGAGCTTCATTCCTGAAGGGACTGTTTACTGTAGGAGATGAAGGTGAAGCATGATACCATATTTATGTGAAGGAAATTCTTAGATAGTAGATAAAAATACAAAGTTGATGAGAGAGATAATAAAATGGAGCATTAATATTCATGCATCAATATGTAATTACTAATAGTTACACAATAAGACAACAGATGAAACAGAAGGGGTAAAATTGGCAACAAATGCAAGAATGTTTTTCAGACTGAAGGACCAGAATCTTAGGTTTAGTCAGAGAATCATGTGGGCTCATTTAATTTGGAAAAAAATAAATAATTATGTACATGTATATTGTGATATGTGTGTTGTTTCACATGTGTGTGTCTATATACACATGCATTTCTCACTAAGGTCCATCAGTGTAGAATTTTAAGCACTGAAGATAAATCAAGAAAAAAATTCAAGAAAAAAGCAGTCATAAAAAAGAAATCAATATATCACAGAATTATCTATAATAATAGGAGCAAGTAAAGAATAACTTAAAATTTTGAAATTCTGAGATGATTTTTTTGAAACAGTGTCTCACTGTGTGTACATCAGACTGCCCTGAAATTTGTAGTGATCTTCCTGTCTCAGCCTTCCAATGCTGGGGACTCGGTGAGATGATCAGTCATGTACTAATACTGTATTCTTTGCCTACTGAAGCTGGAAATTGAATTGGAAGTATAAAAATGTTTTTAAACATTTGAAGAGTCACAATTGATCTGTTCTTACATCTTTTCTTTTAAAAAATACTAGCGATGGAGCCCATCAAAACAAGCGCAAGGACCTGAGTTCGAGCCTCGGTACCAAAACAAAACAAACAAAACAAAACAAAAAACCCCCCAGAAATTACACAAAAAGCAAGAATGGGGTCATCATCTGATGCTGTGAAGACATGTGTAGAGGTTTCATCCTGCGGGTTCAGTACTGTGCCGGCCAGTTGATCTCTGCAGCCTCTTCTTAATAAATCAACAGACTCAGATTCATCAAAAGCAAATTTTAATGGCCTATTTTTATCATGATGGCGAGTAATTAGGTTTTATTTTTCAGAATGAATACCTACCTCTTGAAGTGATTATGTTATCAGTCAGTAGTCCCTAAGTACTTTTTGAATAGATGATTTTCCCACATAATTTATAACACTATATTGACAGGTGCAAAGTAATTATTTTTTCTTGATAGGTCATGTTGTTAAATAAGTAGTGGATCAAAACAGAGTACAAAATTAATAAATCCCATTATAGGACTTTCCAGTTATCAGATTTTCTCAATAATAAATTGATGTAAATATATTAATAAGAAGATGAATGAATTCAGGTTTCATCATGACAAAAAAACACTGATATGTTCAAAGACATAATATATCATCTCATAAGAATTTCTTTCTATGCATAATACTTTTAGTTCTTATTAACAGGGACAGCCTGTATGCTTTTTTTTATCAAATCTTTTATGTATTTTTTTATTTTACATCTTTTCTGGAACCTTTAAAAAAATAAAAATTAATTTTTACTATAATAAATTCTATGATAATGATATGAAGAGATTCTTTTCCACTGAATCTGCTTTTCATTCTTCTGTATATTTAGCAAGATCATCTTTCTTTTTTAATTACTTTGGATTCTCTATTTTTGGTGGAATTGAAATAACAAATCAAGATTTCCTCCATCAACTCTCTTTTTTCTATCTCTTTTGCACACACACACATACACACACACACAAACATACTTTAGATATCTTTGTTTTGTATTCAATATCTTTGCCACATTATAAGAGCAGCCACATTAGCAATTTTGATTCATAGTGATTTTACATTATGTTGGCCTCTGTTTCCATTAGTGGGAGTAAAACTTCATTAGCAGACAATCTTATTAGCATTTTGTCTAAGAAAATAATGCTTTTATTTTGTGTTAGTCCCATAATATGAGATAACAAATGACTACTTAAATTTTTTTCAGTCCCTGCACTTGAGCAATAGAGCATCTCCAGCATAGTGAGTAGGAGGTTCCCGTGCATGCAGCTTCTGCCTTCTTTCCAAGGCATCTTGTAAGAACAGTGACAGGCTGCCACAGCAGTAAACACTATGGATGTTTACTTGACACTATACTGTCTGTTTTCACCATTTTGAAAAGGATCTAACTTATACCCTAATTGTTTGTTTATCTATGTGATAAGGGCAATAAATAAATAAATAAATGGGACGTTTATGTCAGACTCTGAAGCTGTTTGGAGGTGGTTCTATTCCCATTGTACCACTGGCAAAAAACAGAGAGTGAATGTATTTCCAACAATCTGTATTGTTTAGACAAGTGTCTTTAAGTACAGGATCAAAGGAAAAAGAGCTCAGTGTTGTTCCAATAATTCATTCAGTGATATGAGAGACATCTATGTGAAATTTTTATTCGTTCTCTTCAAATTAAACTCAGAGAAAGTATATATAGAATAACTTCTAATAAATACTTTTTTTTCTTAATTGTCTTCTCAATTGCTAGTTCAAACTCTTTTAGGGTTGAAGTCATCCCCCAAAATCATTTAGTCCTATATTTTAATCTCCCATTTGATAATTTATCCCTTTGATAATTTATTGCCTAGCAGATATTTACCAGGGAAAACATATTTTGATTACTTCCTAACACTTTGAATAACTTAGATTTATAGTTGTACACCACTTCTATTTAGGACTATTTGTATAGAGTCTTTTTTCTCAATTTTTAATTTATATATAAGGAAACTTCCTCACCAAATTGATCTCTCTCACTCTAACTTTATTTTCAAGACAAATGGCATTTTTAAAAAGCATACTTCATACATAAAAGCAGGCAACATACAAAAAATAAATTCCTTAAAAACATTATAATCAAGTCTTAAAATGTTCAGAATTTAATAGAATATTATGAGACAAATGAGTTGTGCAAAGAGTAGACATTATCAAATAAAAACATAATCAAAGTGTAAAATATTTAGAATTTAATAGAATATTATGAGACAAGTTGTATAAAGAGTTCACGTTATCAAATCTCATCAAATTTTACAAACTAATATTAATAAAATTAAAATTAGTATTTGTGAATTTCTATTTGCATGAATTTTACTTATTTTATTTTTAAAAATATAAATGATTCAAGTTAGTTCCTGTTTTCTCCCTTGACTGTAAGTCAGATGTTAGATGCAGTATTGTATTCAAGGTGGAAACAGTAACTATTTTATATAGGTTAACAAGAGTTGAAAGTGGGTGAGTAAAGATAAAGGGTTTATGGTGGGAGAGAGGAAATTGGAAATACTTATGTTGCCAAAGTTGTTTTCGGGCACTTTGTCTTAGTCCCATCAAGAACACAATTCCTTCTTCAATTTCTATTTAATTTTGTTTTAGATAGCTTGTGTTAGTTACGAATTATCATTAAATACATTCTTATTATGGTTTCTAAATCTGTAAAATGCTTATACTGTAGAAAATTTGGAATGTTGACAGTCACTTAGTATTCATTTAGATGGATTGATCTATCAACAGTCTATGCTTTTAAACATTTCATCATATTCTGTTTTCATGCTGATTCTAGGGGAAATATTGAAATCTACACTTGACAAAGAGATGTGTCTTTCAATTTTGCTTTTCATTTCTAATTTATATTGTTATTCTATGGCCTATTTTCTAGACATCTCCATCAGGTTTCAGCTGACAGCTTTGCCTAACTTTAATATACCCTAAATACAAAGAGCTCAGTAATAGTTGAAGCCTGGACTGATGAACAAGGGTATGTTGGACTGAAAGTAAGAATTACAGGATCTAAACATACAGGAGGAAAGTTACTTGTTTAAGATGAAATATAAGAGCTAATCCTATTTGCCAGAAGGATTTCATAAATGGGAAGTGGGGATGAAATAAAGTTGTATTCAATGCAAGAACCAAATTGAAATTATAAGGTGAATGACTAACAGATATTACTGTTAAGAATGGTATTCTAAAAAAAAAAAAAAAAAAAAAAAAAAAAAAGAATGGTATTCTAGTCTATTGAAAGGAACACCATTTGCCCTCAGCAAAGTGAAAGTGACTTCCTACAGTATAATTGGGATGTGTCACTAAGGTTTATTCTCATTGGTAGCTGATTTTACTATGTTTTATTCCTATGGGAACTGCTTTCTTTCCTTTAGGAAATGTATTCTGTGTGCAATAGTTTTGTTCATGACCGAGAAGGGAAACAATAAGCTTTTCCCTTTTTGGTGAACACAGAAAGTTAGAAAAAGACCCTTACCACCTTAATCATAGATGTGAGGCAAATTTGCAAAGATGAGCAAAAGTAATTTGATTTCAGGAATATCTTCATGTAGCTCATCGTGTGTCATCTAAATTCAATAACAGAGAAGTTGGGATAAACATAAGTAAGCTAAAAGGTCTACCTAAACATCAAGCTTGGCATAAGTCATGTCTTTACAAAATACATTCATTTAAGTTGTAAAATTCTACACAGAACTTGATAATTGTGTAAGGCTTGCAAAAAACCCTTATAATGCCAAATGAAAATATAAATGTCATATTGTCTCATTAGCTATGTGTGCATCTTTATTACAATGTAATCTAAATCTAATTCAGAGTTTTTACATAATATATTTTAATTTTTGGACAAAATATCTGCGTTGTAATTACAAAACCTAATTTATTTGTTATACATTTAATGAAAAGTTACATAGATTTGTACATATCAAAATGATATCAAAGCTTACAGAACATTTAAGCTAAATTTTATCAGAATATTGATATTTGAATTCTCAAAATATAATATTGATATTTAATAGTGAAAATAAATACTGATGCTCTGATGTATGCATTTCATACCGGAGAAAATTCTTCAGTTCCTTTTCTTGTTCCTAAAGGTTGTTTAATTCCACATTGTCTATCAGGTCGTAAAAGACAGTCATATAAACTTGCAATGTAACTTTTCAAATGAAGACACTTTTGGTTAGATTAAAACCATAAGAAAGATTCATATAATTGCACTCAATTTAAAAATAATAAACTTTTGGAAAACTGAGACAAATTTTTTCTGAAAGGACTCAATTGCTGAATTAAAAAATGAGGCTGAGATGTCTGTCTACAGTAACCTCTGTTTCTCTAAAAACAGATTATGTTCTGCATGACTCACTTTGACTTTTGATGAGATACTAACTTGCACATTCTGAAATAATATCCTATAAGCTAAGTCACATATACTTCATAAGATAAAAAAAATATGAAAAGAATCCCTTCTTCATAATGTATAGGATATATTTTAACTGTGAAAATTAGTTTATTTCATATCATAAAAATTCTAAGCCTTTTACATACATAAACCTAAATACAATTTGTAACAGTTGTTTGAGGTAGGCATTATATTTTTGTCTAGTTTTTCTTCAAATGAGCAAACTAAAGCACAAAAAATTAAGATAATTTTCCATGATTACATATGTAGGTAGAGGTGGGAGTCAGGATTCAACTTGCAGAATTTGAAGCTAGCATATGGTATTTAACAGATTATTAATACTTTATGTAGACATACTTGCCTGATTTAGAAAACTTACATGGGAAGGTTTATAATACATTTTGAGGTTAATCTGATATTCAGAATAGTTGAGGGAAAATAATAATAAGACTCAAAATTTTAAAAGTTTAATAAACATTACATGCTTGGTTTCCATGTTGATTTCATATTAATATGCTGTCTCTCTTGCAGTGTGGTATTTGAATAGAAAGTGATTTTCAAAATGTATTGTTTGCTGATTAAAATGATTTAATGAGGGCAATGTAGAAATATGAATATTTCATCCCAAATCTAATCCTATAGAATAGACTAAAAATAAACTGACTTCTATTTAAAGCAAAAGCTATACCTCACAATCTGTGTTCTTGTTTCTTAAGCCTTTATGGACTTTGTAATTCAATAGAAACAAGTGGACAAAATTCTACGAAAGCAAGACTTCATGTAGCAGAAGCATGAAACCTGGAGATAAATGTTCCAAGTTTTCAAGCTAATTGCTCTCCAGCCTTTTGAAATGTCGTTGTCTGAAAGCAGATCATTTGCACCGAACCAATGGCAATATATCAAAGTGAAACATATTTCTTGTTGAAATGTAAATAATTAGACCCTGAACTCTTTCATAATATTTTTGGCATTATAGGATCTTTGGGGTCACTGTTTGACCTATACTAAAAATAAAAACTATACAGACAGATTCACCTCATTTTGTTGCCTGCAAACTATTCTTCTGGGAGCAGAGGTTAGACCTGGGAGAATGAATTTCTAGTTCTAGTGTGCATAGTGTAGAGACAGACCTATAAATGTAAACTAAACCCATATACTAACTACGTCCACTATGCATTTCTCCATGACAAGAACATTTTATATAGAATGAATTTTTCTTTTTCAAATGAAGTTTGCACCAGAACATGTATTTTATATTGAATCACTCATTTAAGTATTTCTAGGTGATTCTTAAGTCTTTCCATTAAATCAAGAGGTTGAAAATTGAGACTATGATTCATGTCTTTAAGAAATAAGTACATGATTTGAGTACATGTGATTTTCTAATAAATTTATAGGAAGAAAAATGTGAATTTTAGTCTTGAAAGAAAGAAATTGCTCACAGGCATTTGGAAGGGTATTAGTTCCTCCTGAACCATCTGCATGGTTGCATCACACTTCCCTATGTATCACAGAGAAGTAGGTTTTGATTGAAGTTCACGAACCTTATGTACCTGTGTTAAACTATTGCGCAGAGATACTGCATGATAATATTACTACATATATGCTTTTTCCTCCTCTTCTTCCTCTTTTTCTCCTCCTCCTCCTCCTCCTCCTCCTCCTATCATGGTTAAGCCTTTGATTTGCACAATGAGAAACTCTGTCTTTTGATTTCTTTCTCACTGAGAGGAGTAAGAGTATGGCTCTTGTACGTATGTAAGCTGATCCAGCCAGCCATCTGGCATTCCCTTCTTCTCTCTTCTACTGGGCCAATCTGTGGATGGCCACATCCCTAAATTTAGATTTATAATTGAGACAAAAGGGAATTCCAATGGACTAGGTAATTTCCTAATTTTGAAAATTACATAAAAAGCTTGGGTATCATTCTAGGTTTAAAAAAATCCCATTTGGTAATGTTTCTTATGTATTTATTTCTTAAATGAAATATAAAGAAAAAGATAACTGGATCAAGGTAGGGTTTATATATTTCTGGGATTGGTACTGTCTAATAACTCTTTACTCTCAAATCACTTCTAATTTTGTCTACCATTTTGTTTGGTATTAGTAGTATTCTAGGGCCGGGAATGTTGTTCAGTGACACGGCACCTTCCTGGCAAGCACAAGATCCTGAGTGCAATCCCCAGTACTGAGAAGAAAAAATACTATTCTAAGTACTGTAGGAGGTGAAAATGTATTCAGTTTTGTAGTTTCTAAACTTCATGCTATTTCACTATGTTTTCATATATGTTGGTCCCATGGAAATAACATGTGGCTTAGCTTTCTGCAGGATGTATTAACTATAGTTTTCTTCATTTCACAAGTAATAATAACCAACCAGTGTGTTGAGACTTTCTACTAGGAAATGGATGAATTATTGACTTGGCTTGGACAATAGTGGATCACTTCAACAGGAAAAGAGGTGAAACCCCAACTGGAATTGTCTTATGTAAATAATTGAGTAAAATAACTAGCTAATTATTCAATAAGGAGTCCTTTGACTTTCACCAAATAATAGTTCTTCAGGTTTTAATTTCTTCAGTTGTGTTGTTAGACTTTTAGAAAAAAATAGCTTTTGTAGCCCTAATGATGAACTTAAAATTTTTAACATGAATAACTTTTATTTCTTCTCCTGAATTATGTTTCCTGGAATAAGTGAAAAGTTAGTAGAAACATAGAAAGATGTGAGATAAAGGATCAATAAAGACAAAGAATCTTTGAACCAATGGCTGGATTAGAGTTCATCCACCTCAAGCGCATGCCAAACCCTGATTGAGGGTGCTGTTAAAGAATTAGCAGAACAGACAAAGAATCTCTAGGTAGAACAAAAGAAACATTGTACAAAAAAGCTATCTGGAAGCACCAATTTGCACTGTCCATTTCTGCACTATTGCTTTTAATAGCTGAGGTCGATCTATGCCAGGGGGTATTACATTAAAAGGTCTTAGCCTTCAAGAAACTCGAAGCCTTAGTCGTATTATTTCTATTCTCACTTTCTTCCACGATGTAAGTAAAGGAAAAGGTTTCTTTCACAAAATTTCTTTAAGAGGCTAATTGGTACATTTGACATGCTTGAAATCCTACCTAGGCAGTTGATGCCTTTAGCTTGAGATTTTGACTTCTGTAAAAAAGTAATCTCCTGTAGGAGAAGCATGGCTTTACTTCAAGTGTTTTTGATAATAGGTTTTTTTAAAAGGTGTCATCATGGAGATCAGGAGCCCTAAAAGAATATGCAGGAGTAAAAGAATCAAGAAAGCAGACCCATGGGCAAGGGCTATCCTGTTGGGGTTTTCCTTTCAGAAATCTTTCTAATTATCCCTGTAACAAGTCATGCTGCTGTATATAAGCATCTGTTTCATTCATCAAATCACCAAAGCAGGTTTTAATTTTTTTTCCAAAGAAAAATTACAACTTCAATGTCAGGTCAGTAAATGGTGTGCATGGCTATAAAACCATCATATATGCCAAGAGTAAATCTTTCAAATAAAGCCTGCTTCCCATTCAAGGTAGGGTTACAGCCACAATAGCATTTATAGACTTTATGAGTTGAACTGTGAAAGAAAAAGACATCTCCAGGGATGTGTTTGGCTCTAACTTGGCCCAGCATAAGTATCCTAAAATCCAATGGGGATTGTGGCTTTCCCTGTTAGTCACTATAAAGTTCAGAGAGTAAATGATATGAATTTGGATTATTCATATAAAAACATGTGTGGTGTATATTAAGAATGTGGAACTTACTAAAATAGAAGTTACTGTCTTATGTATAGATATCTGTACATAGATAGATAAAATAACAGATCAATAAGTCAAATATATTTATTGGGATCATCCTATAGTATAGTGCAGTTTTTCCACTGTATTTTTGCCATGATGCATGGGATAGGGTGCACATGGGTGCATAACATATAACTGACTTAGATTATATATTAGCTTATACAACAGAATTATATGCTATGAAAAATAGAGCATGAGAAATCTGTATCTTGAACTCAGGTAACAGCCTTTCAGTACTGTGTTTAAGCACCGTCCACCTGTCATAGAGTAGAGACTCAATGAATCTTACTGAGTCAAAGAATGTTTGTATGCCTCTAGCTTGTCACAAGCTGCATTAAAATATAAACATCTTTGCCATGAATTTGTTTAAAGTAGTGTTTACTTGACATCCATTATTAGTCCTGAGGTCAGTATTTCTCATTATCTTTGACTTGGTTCAAGCTTCCCCTCCCTATATACTTATGATAAAATCGATTCACTTGATCATCACCCCATGATTCCAACCTCACTCACACCTCAGCTGTTGATCATAATGAATCAAATAGGCCACACCAGGTCAAGTGAGTAAGTTTCCTTCCACATGTGCATGTTTTCTTTAAAGCAGCCAGAACACAACCACTGTAGGGAAGCCTAGGGGTAAGGCCTGTGAACCTTAGTAAAGGAGCCCCACAGGTCCTCCCTCTCTTGCTATGCACTCAGTGTTGGAGTGCCTTGCTGGCGCCAGAATTCTCATCAGCCTCCTGTCAACACTCCTGGCTGCTCTGGAAAATGCAAGTTTTTAATAAATTTCTTCTATATGAAGCATTTTGGTTTTACCTCTTCATTGTGTCTAACTTGAACAACACACTTGAACCTCTTTTCCCTGGTCAAGGTCTTCCTAAAGAAATATTGTCTATGCTTGTGAACACTCAAAAAGAACTTAAGACTAAACTAAAAGAAACAAGTGCAATGAAAATCACAACAACCTTCAAAGAGTATGGCTTTGTAGGATAAACTGACGAGAGGAAAAATAAAAGAGGAAAGGATTTCAACATAGTATTTAAAGCAGTGAAGAAATCTGCAAATTTGGACTGTTTAATATCATTTTAGTTGATTTTTCAACAAATATTTGTCGAGTATACCTAAAGTCAATGACAAAGATATGTTATTTCTCCTTTGTATTCTTAAAAAGGTGAATATGACATAAGCTTTTTAAAAGCAGTCTCATTTTCTTGGGAGTAATTGTCATATGAAAAAGAGAATTATTTAGTATATCAGCTCCTTTTCTAAAATCAGATAGAGTATGGCAGAGTAAAATGACAATTAGAATACCAAGTCTATATTTTGTAATCCCACAACTGGATGGGTACATTGTTACTTCAAGGTTTCTTCTTTGTGCTCTAATTCAATATTATTTGATAAATATCTATAAAAACAGAGATTTGGGGCATTAAATATATCTGTAAACTAAATTATGGACATATGCAGAGAGAGTTGAAAACTGTTTTTTGTTCAAAACAAGAACATTCAACATAATTGATCACAGAATATGCTGTATTCTTTATTCTTTGAAATTTCAAAATGCTACTGGGAAGTAGACAGATTTCGCATCCTCTTAGAGCAGGTTGATATGCTTTTCTGAACTCTAAGTGGCATGAATTTCTTTTCTATATGGAATCCAAGATGAATTTTTTAATGTCAGTGTGGCATTTAACATTGAGTACCGTATCTGTTGAGTCTATTAGACCTTTACAAGTCTACTTCCTGGAGCCTTTTTCAAAGAAGAGCCATAGATATTTGCACTAGGCAAGGAGGAAGCATGAATGCTGGAAAAACAGGGAGTAGTTAAATTGAAAGCATTATATTGGATAGAATGAGGAAAGTAATACAGTGAAAATGTCTTATCCTGTTGGTAACCTTGTGCAAAGAAGGGCAAGCTCTATATGAGTTCATCTCAGAAGGTCCAAATGAATGACAAAAATGAAGGAAAGCTGATCTTTTAAATCTGAGAAGTTTGATGTGGAAGCTTGTTTTCCTCAATGTTCTTCTTCACACATAATTTCCCAGTGTGAAAGATTAGAAAAAGTAACAACACTATATTCCTTCAGTCTGATTTTTAATGCACCTTTATAATATCAGTGTTTATAGAGAAATAACATAAACCTCTGCAAAGTCTATTCTTCCTAATAACCACATTTCTCCACTATTATTGAAAAAATACTGAATTGATTTTAAAAAGTACTGTATTTTGTCCCTTCCCATGAAAACCATCACTTACACCTGTCACACCTAGGGATTCCATAAGATATAAATGCAGCAAAGAAAGAAAGATCAAAACCAGCACCTAAATAAAATGCACTTAATCGTTGGAAAAGTAGTTATGGGTGCTGACCTACTATCTGAGCAGAGAGTGGTATTTGCTTAGTGTAGCTGACAAGCACAGTGTGTCTGTGTTACATTGTTCTCTAGTTATTGTCCAGACAAAGTATAATCATTTGCAAGTTTAGAATGAAATTCTCCTGTATTCTACAATGATGGGTAACCCAGTATATAGATAATATGATGGTGTGGTCTAATAGATACTATGGCTCTAATCACAGTGCTTTTCAGGCATAGATGTCAATATGTAGCCCTGAAATTGGTAAAATCGTGGTAGGTTCTATTCCTAGATTGAAGCAGAAACCCAAATTGGAAACATGTATGGGAAATCAGAAGCAAGGACAAAAGCTTTGTTAAAGCAGTAAGTCTTATGTACTAAATATTCAAAATATAAATCCCTTTAAAAATTCAAGCACTAGCAAAGCTAGGCAAGGCGTTACACATCTGTAATCCTGTAATCCCAACACTCTGGGAAGGCTAAATCAGAACCGCAAAATGTAATCCAGCCTGGACAACTTCACGAGACCTTGTCTTAAAAAACAAACAAAACAAAACAAACCAAAAACCCCCACAAAAATTGGCAATTTTTTGTTTGTTTGCTTTAATTTTAAGTTTGTGTCTCCCTAGTTGTTGAATGGTTTGTGCTGGGCTCAAACTTGAGATCCTCCTACTTCAGGCTCCTAGAGTGCTGGGATTACAGATGTGTGCCACAATGTCTAGCTGGGATGTTAAACATTTTTAATTAATTCAGAACTTGAGGCAGCCAGTAGCTCAACTAAAGACAATCACAAAAGAGGATTTTCAAATTTGCTTCAGAAAGTGACAAGAACAGTAGGATAAATGTGTTAAAAATTAAGGGGAATATTTTAAGAATTAATGGAAATTTTTTTACTGAAATAATTTTTTTTCTAATTTAATATTAATCCTATTGTTTTATCACACTACATATTTTATTGTTGGTTTAGATAGAAACAATATAAGTGTTACATTTGAGCCTTTAACAAGCTTGTGGACTTAATGGATCAAAAGTAAAGGTAAGAAATAGTAAACCCGACCCCCAAAGCCATATGATGAAACTCATGGTCTTGGTGAGATTTATCAGAATAACGAGTTTGTGAAATTAGTAAAAATAGTGCAGTCAATTTCCAGAAGAGAATTTTAAACAGAATCTAGCAGGTGGAATAGGCTGCGATTGGCCCCTTGACAATTTAGCTTTTATTTCACACTTAGACCTAGACAAAATTAGTTGACTTTCCTGAACCTGACAGCTGTTTGTTTGCCTATATATCTCTAATATAAATAAATTACATATATTGAATATATATCTATAGATATTTACAGATATATCTGTAGATAGTCAGACCTTATCTCACTATCTTCTACTAAGTATGGCTTCTATTTTGTCTTTTTCAGTGGTACCACCTCAAGTCAGAAATCTGATGTCAAACTCCATAATCTTTTGAATGTATTCCTAGAGAATACCTAGTAGATAACCACTTTTACTTTCTTCTTTCACCTTCTTTTACATTGTTTTGTATCATTATAGTATTGTATTTAGCAGAGTTAAGTATAGTGGTTCAGACTACAGATTTAGCAGCCAAAGTGGCTCAATGTATATCCTAGGCCCTTGTATTAACCTACCTACCTCAGTTTGTTAATCTGTAAAATGGAAATGACAATAATAATGAAGACCTCTGTAGGTTTTTTTGTATTGAATAAATTAGTTATTTTGACACATTCAAAATAGTGACTAGTAAGACCGAAAAATATTATGTTTTTACTAATTAGTTCTTACTAAATAATCCTATCATTTGGACCTCTTTAATAGTCTTCTCTCTCATTTCTCCAAATTTTCTATTTCATCAACCTCTATTATTAGTATATTTCTATCATTAAAAATCCTAGAATTTGCAAATATCACTTCATGGTCTGATTTTTTCATTTTCTTCAAAAACTTCTACATACAGGAATAGAAAACATATTGGTTCCTGTGTCTTTCTTTTCTTGCACAGAATTGCTTTCTGCGTTCCTCAAAATTCATTTTTTATCCCTAGAAACATCCCAAATAAAATGAACTTCTCATGCCTCCAATATATTTTATACATCATCTTCTCTCTAAAAACTGTAATCCTTTCTATTCTATCTCCCTGCTTTCCTTCTTTCTTTTTTTTTTTTTCATTTTTTTCTCCTGTTTTTTTTCTTTCCACTAATTTTTCTGCTTGTTTGGCAAATAATTCATTCCCAATAAAACCAAAATCTGTTGCTTAGCATGTATCCATTGTTCCTATAGATCTTTTGACTTGCCTTATAGCCATCATCTTTCTGAATTAAATGATTTTGTTGACATATCTGTGTTTGGAGTAGACTCTTAATACTATTATCTTTTTCTATCCTCAGCAACTGGCACAATATCTGACACACAACAGCCATTAAATATCTGTTGACTACCTCAACTATTCTACTCAGTATTTCTCAATTTGTGGATGAGGATACTGACAACCATCTAGGAGACAGCTACATTATGGAAGATCTGGGCCTATTACTGTAATTCCTGGATGTAGAATCTCATGAGTTACTTTTAGTTGCTATTAAGAGCTCAGAAATAATAGAACAAATTCTTTAATCATGTAAAGCCATTCTTGACATTTATACTTTTTTTAATTTATACTTTATTTTAATGCCTGAACTAGTTTGGAGTGAAGTCTTAAGGCTGAGATTTAAACCCATATATGTGTATGTGTGTGTTGAGGGTATCCATTATGAAAATTTAAAAGAAAGTAGCACATTGTAACCAGTGGTTTAGTAATTAAAATACATCAAATAGGAATGTTTTTATTACCTAAATTGTTAAGAACCACATCAATTTTATCAAATATTTCTTCAGCAATGTTTGGGAGCTAGCTTCTTTTGCTGTCTTTAATTCTAATTTCATAGATCGCAGACAAAATTAACTTAGAACATCTGAGCTGAAGTGTGCATATTCTCACCACATGAGAAATGTTCTCAAATGTGGGAAACAATTTGAAATTACCTTTATATTTTTTATCTGGAAATCCCCTAGAAGTAGTAAAACACATTGGCCCTGTCCTATATTGCCAGAATTTAATAGTTACTTCAGTAGCGTGAACACTTAGAATGTTTTCTGTTCACTAGCATCTATGTTAAGTGCTTTAAAACTAATAACTTATTAACATCTTCTAAACTTTTCAGAACTCCAGCAGTCCTCACCACAAAATCATAACATATATTATTCTGTCGACCATATGTTCACTTACCTCTAAATAATATTCTTTGCTGCTATTAAAATGGATGCAAGGGAAAGATAAATGCCTTAAATGAAAATACTTAAATAAGTGGCTTCACATAAATAAAACAAAATATAATAAATCTTTAATTTATAAAATTAATCCCATAAAAGGAAAGATCCCCCATAGAAAGTGGATAGTAAATAGCATAAATGTTTAATACTTTTTACAGATTGGATTTGGAGCAATTTTTTAAAAATTTCCATAGATATTCAGATACTAAATATTGCCCTACATCATCAGAGAGGCAATAGCTTTGCAGCAGGAATGAAGGTCATATGGAAGATAAATCAGACTTTTGCAAGAATAAGAAATCTAAATTGATAACTAACACTTGTGTATCTATGGATATCATTTTCTAAAGTAATTTCATTCTGGGATTTTCATGACATAAACTCAGATAATCAGAAAGGAAAATACTTTGCCATTTTTTGAATCTCTGTACACTTAGTCAAAAGCCCTTATAAACACTTTTCTTAAAGGAAATAGTGAATATATTTTTAAAATACTCATTTTAAAAACTGACATTGGTAACAAATTTGAATTAAAGATTGTCATTTATTTTCATTTAAAAGATGTGAAACCTCTGAGAAAGGATGTAACACCATGTGGCAAAAATGCTAGAAAATGTAAGTTTTACTAAGTGATAAATTATCCCTTTGGGAGTTTTCTCTTTCCAGATTGATTAGGACTGAATTCTTTATGTGAAATAGGTAGAACTCATAAACTGTATATATACCCTATTTTTCTGACATTTGGGATCCTACATAAAGTCATATGATATATAACCACTCAGGGAAAAGAAATTAAATTCTTTCCTTTGTAACTCAGTAGAAACTGGGAAATTTATGGGTCTCAAGTATTTAGAGGAGAAATCTGAATGAGATGCTATTTCAATTGCAAGTGACAAGATATCCATTTGTTTTTCTCTCTCTAGTCTTATTCTTGTCTAGTTTCTATCCTCTTCTCACCCTTATAAGAAAATCCTCTAAACCATGACCTCATATTACTTTGTTACTTAAATACCTTTCCTTTACCATATTTTTAAAAATTTGGTGTAGCAAGGGTCATATGAAGAAACTCTTATTAGAAAATTCTTTCTGAATTTTCTGTACACACTCTTAAAATTAGATTTCTTTCAAGTCAAGTGAAAGTCTAGATTAAAGTCTGTTACTCAAGAAATAAAACAATAACAGCCTTGTTTTCATTAAATTTATATTCTAGTACAAAGAAAACAACTTTAGTAATAGTAGATCAGTAATAAATAAAATACCTTGTAAGTTAAAGTGTGTTAAACGCTACAGAATGATGATCTTACTTGGAGGCTTTGTATTTAATAGCATAGTCAGTGAAGCCCTTAATGTGAAAGGAATATCTAAGTAAAGACTAGAAACAGGTGAGAAACAAACCAAGCTTATGTGTTGTGTGTATGTGTGTGTGTGTGTGTGTGTGTGTGTGTGTGTGATAAGGAGGTATCAAGGCAGCAGGAAAAGCAAAATGAGAGACCTGGGGCAGAAATACGGCTGCAGTATTTGGAACAGTGTAGCTGGAATGGAGTAAAGAAATGAAGGGTAAAAGATGAGGACAATGTCTGGGCACGTTTTTGATTCTCATTACGGGTGCGTGTGTATGTGTGTGTGTGTGTGTGTGTGTGTGTGTGTGTGATAAGGAGGTATCAAGGCAGCAGGAAAAGCAAAATGAGAGACCTGGGGCAGAAATACGGCTGCAGTATTTGGAACAGTGTAGCTGGAATGGAGTAAAGAAATGAAGGGTAAAAGATGAGGACAAGAAGGTTTAGGGTCAGCTTATGTAGGGGGCCTGAAAGGGCTTCAACTTTTATTCAAGCAATATGAGAAGGCTTCAGAATAATGAGTACAGAGAGTAATGTGATATCAGTTTCATTTTAGTAAGATTATTCTGGTTACTGTATTAAGAATACGTGAAGGGGCACCTGTGATCAGTGAGAAAAATGCTGAAATATATCAGATGAGTAGGATCAGGGTGAGAACAGTAGATACAGTAACTTTTGAATTTTGGATATACTTTGAAAATGAAAACCGTAAGATGGATGGATAAATTATGTGTGGTATATGAAAGAAAAATTGCAGTGTTTTTGGAATAACAAAGAGATGATTACAGTAAGCTTTTTATTTGATGGAAAGGGTAAAGGGTTAGAGGCAGTAATGAATCGAGGGGCTGAGGCGATCAGAAGTCCAGTCTGTACATGTGCTAATCAGACAGATGCTTGTTAGAAATCTAAGGGGAGTTCGTGAATGTGCAGTTGGATGAATGATTCTAGGGTTCAGAAGAGTGGAACAGGTTGAGGAGAAAAAGGAAACCCTGGGAGGTGCTGGATATGTCTGTTACTTTGATTGTGATGATGGTACTGAGGATATATGCACATATCCAAACTCATCAGATTGCACAATCCATGTATGTGCAGTTCTTTGTCTATCAATTGCACCTCAACAGAGCTTTTATGTTTCATAACTGTTGACTGTTGCACCCAGTGAGAGAGAACCAACCAGAGACCGATATTAAATCCACACAGGAATTGATTACCGGCCGGGACCTGAGCCGAGCATCGGACTCGAGCCTCGACTGGGGGTTGACAAACATGTTTTATACACCTTTGAGGCCAACAGTTTCTAGGCCCCCCTATGGGATAGAACTAGTAAAGCAAGCAAAAGGTACAGAAGCAGAACGTCCTGCTGTTAAAACATTTGTAAAACAATAGTTGATTGTTATTTCTAAAGAGACTTTCTAGGGGGAGGAGGTTTTTAAGCTTCCTCCTTCTGAGTTCATCTAAAGGGCAGGCAGGTGGGTCAAGCAACAATATGGAGTCTGTCTTGCTAACTAGGGTCCTTCATTGACAATTTTTTATATAAAGTCTTTCTTCATTTTTATCAGGCCATAGAAATACCAGGGTATTCCAGGAACTGTTTGATTGTTTTTATAACACTCCTTTTTAAATTTTCTTCATTTTCTGATCCTATGAATTTTAACTGAGGAAATAGAACCAAGTCTGTTTTAGACAAGGCCAGGACGTCATGTGCACAACAATATCAGGAAAATCATTCTGTCAGTTCTTCCAAGCACACATTTAAAAAAGACAACACCTATTACTGAAAAGAGTGATGCCTGACAACTTTTTTTCAAGCAATGACATTTTTTTTCTTATGTTCACAAGTATAGGAAAAAAGAGGGAAACAAGCTAAGTAGGCCTCCTCTTGGCCCTTGTTTTTAGTAGAAATTTCATAACTTTCCAAGATCATTTGATTTTTTCCAAAAGCAGAGCAGTTTAACTAGGTATATGGTAGCACACTGTTACCATTAGTTTGTTGATCTCCAGCAAGATAAATGTATTTCAGACTCTGTTGTCACAGTTTACACTGTTGCTGACCTGCTTTTAAAATAAATCATCTTCTGTCTCCATTTTCTTAATAAATTGTAATAGTTTTATGCACATGCACATAACTTGTTCCCACCTACTGTATACTGACTCACATATTACAAAGATTCTGGTTTCTTTCTATTGCCAAGGAAATGATCATGATTCCAATGGAAACATGAATTGCTTTACAAGTGTATCTTAGCCAAGGTGGTCTTTTGGGAAGGAGTAAAGAGAAATTTAACTTTGGGGAATGTTAAAATATTTATTAGAAAAAACAATTCTTGATAAAAAATGAAAATCTATTCCAAAATAATGGGTAAAGATTTTTTTTTTATAAAATGGAGTACTACTCAGCCATAAAGAATGAGAAACTAGAGACATTTATAGCTAAGTGGATGCATATTGAGGACATATTCTTAAGTGAAATAAATAGGATACACATGTGTAAATACCAAATAGTTTCTCTGGTGTGAGAAACTGAAAGTGTAAATAATGATTAAAATGAATAATTGGTAATGGGAAATAGGAAGAAAAGGTCCAAAGGGGTAGGGGAAGTGGGAGGGGTAGGAGAAAAGAAAGAAGGGAAATGAAAAATTATGAGAAAAGGAAAAAATGGAAACAAAGTCTCTGTAAATAGGGAAGGGTGGAGGGGGTGAAGGGAGGACAGGAAATAGGAAAAAAATAAGAAAAAAGGTACATCATGTACAGGTACAAGTACCCAATGATAAATGTAAATGTACTGTATACCTAAAATGTACCAATAAAAGAATCTGAGGGGAAAAAAATAATGATGAGTAAAGGGAAGCTCGTGTTTTGAACAGGCATGCTAAGGCTTGTGAATGTGTCAGGCAAAGGGAAAACAGAACTTGAGAGTAGACAAGAGGCTTTTACTTTCCTCTGTGGTTCTGGAGTTTGAATCCAGGATCATATACACACTCAGCAAATGTGCTATTACTGAGCTACAGCTCAAGCCCTTTTATTTGGAAATAGGGTCTCGCTAAGGTGTAGCCTCCCTGGTAGCACAGACTATGGGAGTGTGCCACTGTTCCTTACAACAAGATACTTTTTAAGAAAAGTTAGAGAACAGATATTTAGAGGTAAACTGAATATGTGTTTATAGCAACCAAGGTAGCTACTATTTACATACATACATTTTATACTTTGCACAAATATTATATAATTTACTTTATTTAAGCTTCTAATTGTGAATTATATTTTTATAGTGAGAAGAGTAGTGAAATCTAGAGTGTACAATTAAGTAGGCCAAGTTACTACAGCCATCAAGAAACACAGCAGGAACTATTGTACAATTCTGACATAGTATGAACAATTTTATTACCTCTGGTCTTTCCTCTGAATTGTTTTCATAAGCATATCATATTATGGTATATCTCTAAAAGGTTCCATATCTATATAATTGCTTCTATCTAGTTTTTTCCCACACACAAAAATTTCAAAATGAAAAAAGTAAATTACTAACACTAAGCAAAAATATGTGATGAAAGGTTAACTTGATGGTTTATATTACTTAGTAAATTCTTGAAATTATTTCCAGAATCTTTGTTTTTTTTATTGAAACAAAATCAGCCAATGAAAGGTTGAGATGTGGTTCTCTTAAGTATAACTCATATAGTATTTAAATAATTTACTTTAAATGCCCCATTAAATCATTCTTTGAAAGACTTTGGAAACCAGATTCCAATTCAAATATTTACTTCAAAATTCAGGAAATTCTGTTCTTGAGCTATTTCTAAGACATTCCCAAGGCCATTTTATCTTTTTTGTTTTAGGTAATATTTCTTAGGAAACAAAATAAAAAGTAAAGTAAAGCTAAGCATATTTAGGCATCCATTGATTCTAAGAAAGAAATATGTCTTTAGAAACTTAAAACTAATCAGAAGTTATCCTCTTTACTTTTAAAATACCTGTGATAATCAATGTACTGCTTTCAAACCCAAGATAAATGTGTGGTAATATAATTTTAAGTGAATGATCCTTGCCATGGAGTTGATGAAAAGATACTGTACATACCTAGATTGGATAGCATTTAATGAACTAACCAATTGCGCAAATTCTTCAAAGGTGAAGGAGTTACACAAGCTCATTTCATAAATTTTGAATGTAAAGGTAAAAAGAAAAGGTTGAAATGCTGATTTAATGAAGTTTTCTGCTTAATGAATAACCATGACTAGCCACAGCATGGGGGAGGCTTCTGTTAATGAGGCAGACTTTCCTTGATGCAAGTGAGCAACTAATAATGTCTACCTTTAGGGCAGATGAATCTATTTTTTTCAGTCCTGGTGAAAAACAAAGAGGAGGGATAGAACAGGGAATTTAATGTAATTACCATAATTGCCTCTCTTGAAGAAAAATCCAGAATCCAGAACTTCTGCTTTGGCTTCATAGCTATGCTTTTCTTTCTTTTTTGTTTTTTCTTATTTTTCTTTTAGATGAAGCATGAAGCCAGGAGTATTATAAAGTAAAATTAGCTTCCTCCCCACCATCCCTTCTTTTTAGGTTATCTTAGTTGAGTTAATCAGCTGAGTGAGTCCTGTAACTAAATCTCATTAATGCTAATTATTTCAATTTATGAAAACAATGTGCTTGTTTATGTAGAATTCTCTTTTTAAGTGTGAACTAAACTGAACATAACAAGGTTATAAAATTAAATTCCATTTTTGCTCAAATTCATAAAACAAAACAAAAAACTCAATAAAACAAAAGTATATAGCAAAGGGTTGGTTCAAAGGATAAGGGCCGGGAAAATATTTGGAAGAGATACACACTCTAAAACATAAAGCACTGTGGGTCAGTAGAAATGAATGGGTTCTAAAGTAAAGAGCCCTAGGTTTAAACTGCATTTTCTTGTTTAATATGTAAGTAATGTTAGTCAAATTTCTTCAGTATCTGGATTTTCCACTTATACAACAGAGAAAATACCACTAAAGAGAATTATTAGATAATATCTCTAAAGATTTTTTTTCCTTTCCAAATTATTTCATACTTTTACTTCATCATGTGTATCTGGCAATTTTCATTTTGTATCCTTGAGAAGAAAATGCAACCCACATATGTAAAATTGAGGTTCTCTTCACTAATTTTTGTTGATCTCTGTCACAGCCTGCCTTGCTATTCAAAGTAGTTATAAGCATAAGAGGAAATTAACCCAGCTGTCAAGCCATTTTGAATTCCTATGAGCTGCTTTGAGCTGAAGTAACAAAAGAAGTTGAGGTTAACCTAAATCCTGGTATCCTCTCTGTGTAATTACAATTTCAGCCTTAATGATATTCCAGCAGTTAATTTGTAATGATAACAAATAGAAACTGGAGAGTCTCAGAGATCTACTTAATCCTTATTTCTCATAAGTAGGACCAGATGACGACCCCTTACTTAGCAGATTTCAATCTAATACGGGAGTGTGCCATGTTGGTTTTATTTGATTATTTTCTTTTACTAAAGTTTTGATTAAAAATAAATGAAATTTTAATAGAGGTATGGAGTCTCAGCTGCTACAGTCAAAATCTAATACAGCTCAAATTGTTGAGTACTAAAATTTAAAATATTTTGAATATTAAAGGACCAAAAAGCAAGTTTGATAAAATTAGCAGTATATGCTATTTCTCTATTTCTTAAATTTTGATAATCTCAAAACAAACTTAGATTCCATGCTTGGCTGACCAAAGAAGTTGGCCTCCTTTCTAAGTTATTACACTTAAAAGGTGATTATCATGTCAGTCTTAGGACATCCATTGACAAGAGCCATGACATCTATTAGCTCATATTTGGAAAATTAAACTCCAGTAATGATTACGTCGAATTGTAACCTTGGCAACACTGATATGATTTGTAGTTCATGACAAGGAATCTTTGAAATTGTACCATGTGCTACATGGTTATGTTAGATCACAAGCTTGGATGTAACAATTATTCCCCACTGTTGATTTCAGAATGCTACACAATGAGTCACTAAGGTGCAAGTCACATGCTTGGTTACAAAAACATCTCAATTTTAGTTTCTTCTCCAGATCTCTCTAGGATTCTATGCGGAATGCTTACATATTTTGTAAGTTCATTCTGGTAAGTTGCTACTTGAATTAACTAGTAAGGCTTTGACCATTGTCTTATTTTTTTCCTGTGAGTTTTCTTTTGCTCACCATAAACTTTAGAAAAGTTCTGTCTGTTGTATTGCTTTATGAATTGCAAGATGTGGGGGCTGTTCTATATTTTCCTTAGACTTCTTTCTGATATTGGGCTTAGCTTTCTATTTCTAACTGAATTTACTTGAAAACTTGGCAAACTGAAGGGAATTGAAATGGGAAACTTTAAACTGGGATAATTCATCCAGTCCAATGTCCTTCATATGGATTTGTTCCTGGGATATTTTTCTCATTACAGCTGGTTTCTAAGTATGTTTCAGGAACCAGTCTATAAGCTTATTTGTCCAATGGACTAAGCCTCATCTTTTCTCCCTATAGTTCAAGACTTAACTTCTAGGTAGTAGTGGCAATGGAGGTACTTAAAAAAATTGTAATATGTTGAAAAGCATCTTTACACTCTACCCATGATGATGACAAATTTCATTGCTTTGCAGTTTGACTTTTCATTACGTCAAAGATCTATTCCAGAATATAGTTCTGCTTTATCACTGTTTACTAAAGTAATTTTACACATGTAAAAGGAAGATTGCAGCCATGGGGAAATAGAAAAATGTTGGACAAAATTAATAAGCAATCATCAAGACTTCATAAAGAGATAACTGTGGTCTAGAATCTCTTACTCAGCCTCTCACTTTCTGAAAACTTTTTCCACATCATTTGTATCCATAATGTCTGTTCAGCATTTTGATGCGCTTGTCTTTCCTTATCCTTATAGTCAATGTAGCACCAAGTAAACCTTTGAATATTTATTATCTAGACAAAGTAGATAGCTTTGAGAAAAATTATATTTAAATAATTTATAGAATCAGTTTCATTCTCCATAAATTAGAAATTAAAATGGTTGCAATTTCAAATTCATTGGTTGATTGTTTATCCCAATGTCTTTAAACCCATGTGTGTAATGCTGTGTAGTTCTCTGGGTTTGACTTGAGGATCCCTGTGTTAGATGAGTGTTACCATTGTTTCAACTTTTACTTTCCCTCTCCATCCCACCTTACTATCCATATAAACCACTGCCAATACTACTATCTTCTATGAAACTGGCAGATTAAGGATCTATAGAATGACTATAGATCTACTGATCTATAGAATTTAGTGTATAATTCATTTAAAGACATCTCTATTCATCTGAATGATAATGCTAATATCATACCTCTTTTAAAAAGTAAAGTAATAATAATGATAGAAATAATGTCAAATCAGACATAAAAAGCACTGCCAACTATATTTAGTCAACAGGTTCCAGTGCAAAATAAATGTAGTTATTGTTGATATTTCTAATTTAAAACTGTAACGTCCTTTTAGCTTTTGTTTATAAATTTGAAAACAAAAGTGACAAAGGTGAATGTGCATAAATGGTATATTTTCATATAAATATGTAGCAAATGAAGTACATAAATACATAAAATGCAAAATATAAATTTCACTAAAAGCCTATCTGATGGACTGCTTATCATGTATATCATAATTCACATTGATAAGTATTCTGTTTATGGTTGTTTAATGACCATGTTGATTACATTTGGAATAATGAGTTGTGTATGTTAGTAGTAATTGAACTTGCTTATTTAAACCCCTATCATTAGTAATTTCAGTTACCCAATAATGGAAAGTAAAGATTGCATAATTAAATAGATTTTATCAAGCATTCTTTGGGGAAAAATACTCATTCATTTTGATGTGAAACGGTTTTCATGCCAGCTGTAAGCTAACAAGTTCATTTTAAATTAAAAGACAATTATAATTTTAAAAAAATGCCTTTTAAGCAGATATGCCTATTCTAATTTGGAGCCAGCACTACAGGTATTATTTAAGAGGGTTTATATTTCTTTCTTCTAGGACTTCATGTTTTTAAGTGCTTTTAAATTGCTTTAAAGCTATTTATCACAATGATCATATATGGTGAGTTAAAATAATGTTTTCCATTTCACAGATGAATGTATAAGATGATAAAGGCAATCTTTTCAAATAATGAATGCATAAAAGTAGTTAATGCTAATATATGCATAATAGCTCTTTCCACAGAATGGTTAGCACAGTATTACATACACAGAAGGCAATCCCAAACTATCTTTATGGTGAATGAAATTTTCAAATAATGAATTGAGCTCCAAATGGGTATCTAATTGAAGGCTAATCTACTGACCTTTTAGTGACTAATACAGGTCCCTGGACATACTTTGGATTTAGGCTAGGCAAAATAAATCTATATCTTCACCTGTCACAGTGGTTCTTGCATGATTGTACCAAAGACCACACACAGTTCTGTAGGATTAAATATTTTCTCGCCCTTAGTTTCTGCATCTATAAGGTATAATAAATTAAAAGTCCTGTCTTTCAGAGTTGTGAGAATTAGATAAAATTAAGAGAATATAGGTACCTAGAGCAAGGTCTGGGGCACCCAGAGTACACAACAAAAATTATAGGTAGTATTCCTCTTCGATGATAATCAGTGATTTACAGGGAGGTATAAATTTACTTATTCAACATTTTAAAATCAGTATACACTGGTTAAGATTCTACAGGGTTGTACAAATTCTTGATATTTAGTACATACTAAACACATTTTAGGAACATATTTTTAGCCTGCATTTTTTTCTCTCCATATTCACATTGTAAGATTTATTTGGTACTATTATTAAAAAATTTACCAGTATTTTGTTTTCTGATCTATAAATCCAATGAATTTATTTTCATAAACAGTCTATGCAAAGTATTGTGTTTATTATTTGGGGAAATGTTTTACCCAGATATGAATTCTGATATCAAGAAATATTAACCTATTATCTGACAGAAGCATTAAATAGATAACTATGATAACAGAATTTTATATGTAGGAAATTGAGTAATACAAAGTGTAGTGAAAATATTTGGTGAATGCAGTGAATGTTTAAATTTAAAAATTTTATGAAAAGACACATTGCCAGTAATCCCCTCTCAAAATACTCCCTCTCGCTTCACACTTCTCCCATCATTCTTGCCACTTTCTGAAGCAATTTTGCAGGTTCTGCTTTGAGAGTGTCTATGAGATTTGATACAAAGCATAATGAATGCTGCTGCCAAATGCTAGCCAACAGGAAGGCACATATAAAAATATTAGCCTGTGTATTGTCTACCTTATTTACTGGCACCGTGTGACCTGTAGCTCTTTCCCAAAGTCAAAATCACCATGAAAGGTAAACTTCTGAGTCAAATGAGGACACTGAGGCAGTCAGAACAGGGCAACTGAAGACACTCATGAGAAAAGACTTGCAGAACTGCTTAGAAAAGTGGCAAGAATGATGGGATAAGTGGCTTGGATGTGTGAGGAGTGCTTTGAGAGGCAATAATTGCAATGTATCTTTTAATGTAATAAATTTTAAAAATTAAACATTCATCATATTTTTTTATCACATCTCTTAAATCTTATAGAATCTCAGAAAAGGTGTTAGGAAATTTGTCAAGGTGAGGATAGTTCTAAAACATGAGCAGAATTTCCAGGTTTGTCTAACAACATTTTGCAAACTTAGGAAGCCCTCATCCCTATTTTTAAAAATACTTTGTAGATGCTTTTGATGATTAGCCAAGATTTGAAATAACTGCTAGCCAAATTCTTGACTTCTGTCTTTGGCCAGAGAGTTCCTCAGTGCTAGATGGGATGGGAGAGAGATCTTACAAAGGAAAAAAGTAGAAATAGAAATTTTAAAAAAATGTATTTGTGTACTTGCTTAATGAGTTCAGTTTAGCTTTGGAAATGATTTGTCAAACATACAATATTACCATAAATACATTATTAGTCTGGGTTCTCCGAATAATCAGATTTTTTAAATTTATGCAGTTATGGACACTAAGTTTCAAAATTTTTAGTTAGCAAGCTAGAGTTCGAAGATAGAGGATGGTATATTTCCATCCTAAGTCTGAGACCAAAGGCAGGAAATGACTGAGGTAGTAGCTCAAATACAGACAGAGAGAGCGAATTCTTGTGCTAATCCTTTTTATTCTATGCAGGCCTTCATGAGATTGGATATGGAGGATTGGGGTGGAAAGTCTGCTTTACTCAGTCTACTGATTCACATGTGAATTCTATCCAGAAACACCCAGAATAATGATTAAACAAATACCTGGGCATCTCCAGTCAAAATGATGCACAAAATTAATCATCATATTTCTCAACATTCTATTCAGTGTTTATTTCTGTTCAGTATTTATTATGTATGCACTATTTATAATTATATGACTATATGAGAGTAAAATTCAGGAAATAATAATAAAATGAACACCATTTGGGTCCTGCATCAGTTTGGAAGAGTTGCCATAACACTGCACCACAAACTGTGGCTTATATAATAGAAATTTCTTATCTTACAGTTTCAGAGGCTAGCCATCTCAGATCTCAGTGTTGGCAGGGTTGGTTCTTTGCTTAAGCTGTGAGGGAAGAATGTTTTCCAGGCCTTTCTCTTTAGCTTATAAATGGTCGTGTTCTCGTCATCTTCACTTTTTTTTTTCACTCTATGTATGTGTCACTTTTGTACAAATTTTCATCTTTTATAAGGAAGTCAGTCTTTTGGTATTAGGATCCATCCTAATAACTCACTTTGACTTTACTGCCTCTATAAAGACTCTATCTCCAAGATCTTATTCTGAGGTACTGGCACTTAGAATTTCAATGAAATGTCAGGAGATACAATTCAACTCCTAATACCTACTTGCCAGTTTTTTATTGTTTTTATTCTACTCTTTCTTCTCCAGAGTTAACTACTGTCTTGAATTTAGTGATGACCATTCTGTTTTTCCTTATCACATTAATGAATATGTACATATGTTTCCCCAGATTAAAATATTGTTTAAATTGGAAAGATAATTTGTCTTTTCTACACTGAACCATTATACTTTGATGAATTTTAATGTCAATATCATGGTTCCTAAAATTGGACTCTTTTGATGTGGAGGCTGTAAAAATGTTATATCGTTATTTATCTATTTTATATTTGATTAATTTGGGGGCCTGAATTAAGTCTTTTTTTAATTTTTATTTTTGTGTATCCTTTTATTGGTACATTTTAGGTGTGCAACATAATGACTTTCATCATTGGAGATATGCACCTTTACATCCTCTCTTGGTTCTTATTTTTTCCCCCTTCCCCTGCCCTCCCTTCAACCCCTCCGTTCCTCCCTATTTACAAAGACTTTGTTTCCATTTTTTCATTTTCTCATATTAATTCCATTCTCTTCTTTTTTTCCCCTACCCCTCCCACTTCCCCTTCCCCTTTGCCCCTTTCGAATTAAGCCTTATTAAAATATGCCAAATAAAATTTAAAAACACACAAAAATTTGAAGGAGTTTCTTGACAAGAAATACTACAGAATATGTACTCAATTTCTGATTCAGCAAATCCATTTAATTTATGTTATTTTGTGTTTAATCAGGGTCGCAAAACTAGAAGTATTATGGAATATGAAGTTTATTATAGGAGTTTATCTTAAATATTATGGGAAATGCTAGAGAAATTAATAAAAAGAAAAGATCAGAGAAAAATTACTCATCATATGGCTGAAAAAGTTGAAAATTGAGAGAAGCCAGGCATGTTCATCTTTTGTAGTAGAATTGCAAAGGGGTTTTAGTGTAGAAGTCTATGGAGCTATTAAAAATAGGGAAGAAACCAAAATGTTTTACTCATTGTGTTATAATTTACACTTCTGACACCAGAAGTGTCAGAAATGTGTAGCATTTCTTTCCCCAAACACCAAGTGATTGAATTTCCAGTGGACACAAGCTGAATGTCCTACAATTTAGCACAATTTTCACACTATCTACCTGGAGATAGCATCAGGCCTCACAGGTTAAGAGCTCAGTTCCACAAGACTGTCACCATTTCAGACAGCAACTTCAATCTCCAGATTGTTTTACCTCTGTTTCTTTTCAACCTGCTATAAGTTGGGATTCTTATGATCTCCTGTCCTGGTTTTGTTGCCAGTCAACCTGGGGTTCTTTTACTTCATTCAAACAGAAACTATGAGTCAGCAAACTGCAGCTACGTTAGTACTCCTGATGTCACTAGATGACACCAGATAATGCTAGATGTCAACAGCTGGTACACCTAGCTGCTGGTCACTGCCACTGCTGGCTGGTGCTGGCTGGTGCTGGCTTGTGCAGGACACTGTAGGTCAACCCTGCAGGGTTCTGGCTTCTGCTGTTAATCTTCCTTGGCTGCTGGTCTCCGGAGCTCTTCAGTACTAACAGCTCTAGTGTTTATGCTCTGTCCCCATTACTCAGGATAAGAATCCTGAGTAGACTTACTGGACCAATAAATCATGAACAGGTTTAGAGAACCTCCCAAACAAGTCATTATTTTAAAAAGATTTATGATACAGCACAGCAGGATCGGTACACTGGAGGAAGCCCTTCTAGACTAACACAAAAAGTGTCTGGGGAGTGCTATTTATATAGTAGCTACAGGCCTGTGACTGGTCCAAGTACAGACCCCTGATTGGTGCAGGACTCAAGGACAGTCTCAGCTATCATGGCAGCAATCCAATGAGGGCACAGGGCTGAAACCAAGGAATCTTCTAGCAGGCTAGTTGTGGGAATTGAGGATATTTACAAGGGACCCAGATCTTTCCATCCCTTATCTTAACCATGCTAGGGTGCCCCTCCCCCTTCTATAAAAGGAAAAAACAGTTTCTAACATGGCAGAAGGAAGAGAGGGACACAGCACTGACAGTAGAGCTGTATTAGTGCTGGAGCAGACTGGAGAAGAATGGAGGCTAAATATCCAGGGGGACATGGAAGCAAGTTATCACATTCCATTGTGGGGTAGCAAAGGGAAGTGAGAAGGGTGGGGCATAAAAGCTACTAGCCAAGCTATTCTATCCTTCAACTGGTGTGGGGTAAAAATGGAAAGTCAAGAACTTCTCTTTCATTTTGATTAATTTGTTAGAGTGATGTAAAGAACTTGCTCTACTTACATTTTCAAGTTTATTTTAAAGGGCATTTAAAGAAGTCAGAAGGAAGAGACACACAGGGCAACCTACTAGGGACCCTGAGCTTCCATGCTTTCTCTAGGTGCACAACAATCCAAGAACTCCACAGTTCACCATACTCAAACTCAAAACCACTTCTCTTTGAATGTAGGCTTCATTATGTAGGCATAGTTGACAGACTCATTAGCCATTGGTGATCAACTAAGTCTTCAGCCCTTCCTTTCTCTCCAGAGTTTGAGAGGATAGAACTAAAAGTTTCAACATTCTAAAATTTTCACCTCAGCAACTACCCTCCATCTGGAGGCTATTCAAGAGCTCCTAGTCACTATTTCTTTCATACAAAGGCATCCTTACTACCTTGGAGATTCCAAAAATTTCCAAAAAGAGGTGTGTTAGGAACCAAAGGCAGGAACCAAATATATTTTTTTTATATCAAAATGTCACAAGAAGTATGCTCAGTTTTCATAGATGCTGCCTCCTTGACTTTGAAGAAAAACATTGGGCAGGGCTAAGAGAGGAGAGCTGGACTGAATGAGAAGCAAAGAGGACAAACAAACCTACTGGCATCATTGAGTCTGCTCCTCATAGACCAAATGACATGCAAATGGTAAATCTAAACATAAAGCATACAAATTCAGAGATTCACATTTCCAGATGGCTGAAATCGAAATAGCACTATAAAAATGCTACATAATTTTAAATAGATTTGCAGAGTTGTACTAATATACATCCCATCAGCAGTATTATATGTATGTGATTATTTTGCTTAGTTTCTTACTAGTATTTTTTCAGGCTTTTCTACTGCATATCCAATTCCAAAGGTTTTAATTTTTATTTTCCAGCTTACTGGAAGATTGAAAATTTTAAAAATATGATGCTCTCATATTTCTTTTTCTTTTAAGTACCTGTTCATATCACTTTTGCATTTTTTGGATTTGGTGGATTCTTTTTTCTTTCAATTTATAGAAGTTATTTTTATTTTAAGAGATAATGTAAGTAACAAATATCATAACAGTCACATGTTGCATAACGAAGTTTTAGTCAATGGAAAATCATATATATGAGAGTGGTCCTTTAAGGATATAATGGAGTTGAAAAATCCCTGTTGCCTAATGATATTTTAGCTGTCAAAACATTAAGTGCAATATATTACTCATGTGTATGTCAAAATGTGTGGGAGTAAAAAAACCTGCTATACTCTCAATAGTATAAAAGTACAGTGTATATAATTATGTGTATTATATAATACTTCAGAATAAATGGTGATGTATCTGGTTTATATATTTATTATAGATTTTATTATTTTTGAATATTTTCTTCTGGCTTATTAAGAAAAAACTACTGTAAAATAATATACTATATTTTCCCAGCAGCAGCCTTGTACACCTTGTGTTTACCACACTTTCTGATTGCATCAAGATACCACGTAGAGTGGTGAAACTGTATCTCAGTTTGTGGACATGCTGTGATGTTTGGATGTCTATAAAAATTGCCTGATGATGCTTTTCTCAGAATGTAATCCCATCATTAGGTGATGCCTGTTTGTATTGTTGCCTTCTTAATACTAATGAAGTCACATATCTATCTTATTTTCTGATTTGTGCTTTGCGTCTTTTTTATTATTTTGATGCTAAAGTCATTTTGAGACTTATAGTCAGTTTTATCCATGAAATGTCAGTTGATTTTTCTTTATTAGAAGTGATTAGAACCAGAAAGTTTTCAAAATTTGGAGTTTCTGGAGCATTTAATTTAAAAAGATTTGAATTTTGAAGTATTTTGAATTTCAAAATTCTGAATTGAAGGTGCTCAACTTGCACCCTTAGAGATGAATATGTTTGGATTTTTCCCCCCAAAAGTAACAGGACAATCTTCAAAATTTCTCTCCCATTCTGTTTTCTCTATTTTTTTTTGTTTTTAACACTGAGATTTTAAATTTTTTATTACTATATATTTGCAATACATAATGTTTACATTCCTTGAATGCAGTTCCAACATGTATATAAAACATCTTAATTCCTTTTTCATCCTTTTCTCTCAGCCCTCCTCCATCTCTTGATCCCCTTCCCATTTAAGAAGATTTATCTCCCTTCTTCTTTTTACCTAAAATCTTTGATTTTGCTATTTTATTTATAAAGAACACAGTTGGAAAGGGTCTTTGTGAATTTTATTATATTTGTGTATTTTTTCCTTATTGCAAGTTAACTCGACACTAGCCTTGTTTTCTGGCCTCTCTGTTGTTTGAGTGTACTAAAGTTGGAGTATAGTAAGGATAATTAAGAAACAAGTTATCTCACTTGCCAGGTTTTATCCTGGTTTAGTATCAAGATTTCTGAAGTTTGTGGAGGTTCAATGCCGATCATGTTTTATTGGGGTCTTAGTGGCCTTGGACTGTCCTTTTGAAGGTGCAGGTGATGTTTTGTTTTCTTTTTTCTATCTGGTTGCTTACATTCTTCTCTCACTCCCTGGGCATCTAGCAGTCCATCTTCTCCATTGAGATTACATTGCCTTACATCTCTGCTTAGGCAGTATCTAAGAGTTTCCAACCAATTTGGCCATTACTCTCACCCATGAGAAATATTCATGCATTATTTTCTCCTACTGTTGGTGGAAAACATAGCTTTCTCCTATTGCCATTTTCTTTCTTCTTTCATGCCTCAGACTAATAGAACAGTGTTCTCAATTTTATATTTCTGAAGAGACTTTCTTGATTAACATCATTGCCACATCCCTCCACCCCTAAAAGCCAAGTAATTCACAGAAAACTCTTGGTATAATTTCTGAAAATCTCTTCATCCCAATTTCAGGGGAGAGGGGAACCTTTTGTGCCAAGGAGAAAGAAATTTATAATAATACTTACTAAAGTAATCTACTGCTCCAACCTCTTCAAACTCAACTTATTTGTATTCCTGATTAGGTATTAGAAAACAATTCTAAAACCAATTTAAGATAGGTTTCAAAGATAAATCTTGTAAATCCTCACTTTAGAATTTGGGAGTACATGTCACAGATTGGTTTCTTTATAGCATTTGGTATCTCTATTCAAATCTGAGATAGAAAAATACCCATATTAACTTTCTAGAATATATTAATTATAAAAAGCACCTGACTTGTAATACACTTTCAGTGAATAGAATTCTTTAATTTTTGATGAAAATTTCATACAAAAAATATATTTAGGAGCTATGATATTCAAGACTACCAAGTCTTAATTTTTCAAGGATAATAAAAAATGTATCTACTGAAAACTACAACACTCTGAAAAAAGAGATATAAGAAAAAGGACATAAGAAAATGGAAAGATATCCCTTGCTTCTGGGTAGGAAGAACCAATATAGTGAAAAAGGCCATACTTCCAAAACTGTAACACAGATTCAATGCAATCCTGATTGAAATTCCAACAATATATTTCACAGAACTAGAGAAAACAATCCAAAAATTCATTTGGAACCATAAGAGACCTAGAATAGCAAAAGCAATACTAGGCAACAGACACATGGCAGGGAGTATCACAATCCCCAACTTGAAACTATACTACAAAGCTATTGTGATAAAAACAGCACGGTACTGGCAAAGAAACAGACCCGGGGATCAGTGGAATTAAAAATGCAGAAACATGGGCCGGGGATTTGGCTCAGTGGTTTTGCCACCTGCTGCGCAAACACAAGGACCTGAGTTTGATTCCCCGTACAAAAAAAAAAATGCAGAAACAACTCCAGACATACTCAGCCACCTCATCTTTGATAAAGGAGCCAACCATCTGCACTGGAAGAAAGATAGCCTCTTTAATAAATGGTGTTGGAAAAACTGGATTTCAACCTGCCAAAGATTAAAACTAGACCCATATCTATCACAACGCACTAAATTAAGATCGAGGTGGATTAAAGATCCAAATATTAAAACAGAAATACTAAACTTGCTGGAAGATAAATTAGATACAACTCTTGAAGACATTGGCATAGGAAAAGACTTTATGAACAAATCCTCAGTAGCATGGGAGCTAGCACAAAGAATCAATAACTGGGATCTCATCTTATTAAAAAGCTTCTGTACTGCAAGAGAAACCACCAACAAAGCTATGAGACAACCTACAATGTGGGAAAAAAATTTAGCAGCAGTACCTCAGAAAAAGGACTACTATCTAGAATATACGAAGAACTGAAAAAGGGCCAGGGATTTAGCTCAGTGGTTCTGCAGCATGCCTAGAAAGTGCAAAGACCTGAGTTCAATCCCTGGTACCAAAAAAATAAAAATAAATAAATTATGAAAGAACTGAAAAAAATAAGACCCCCGAAATTTAAAGACCCAATTTAATAATGGGCTTCTGAAAGGAACAGACATTTCTCAGACAAAGAAGTAAAGGAAGCAAATAAACACATGAAAAAATGTTCAACATTACTGGTCATTCCAGAGATGCAGATGAAAACAACAACAGGATTCCACCTCACCCCAGAAAGAACGGCTGCTATCAAGAAATCAACCAATAACAAATGCTGGTGGGGATGTGGGGAGAAAGGAACCTCCATTGTTGGTGGGAGTGCTGACTGGGGCAACCACTATGGAAAGCAGTGTGGAGATAATGCAAAGAACTAGGACTAGAAGTCCCATTTGACCCAGCTACTCCCCTGCTGAGTATCTTCCCAAAAGAATTAAAACAATGTGCACCTATGTTTATAACGGCACAGTTTGTAATACCGAAACCTTAGAAACAGCCAAAGTGCCCATTACCTGGAAACTGAATAAAGAAGATTTTTTTTTTTTTTTTTTTTTTACAAATTAAGTACTACTCAGCCATAAAGAATGAGAAACTAGAGACTTTTATAGCTAAATGGATGCATATTGAGGCCATACTCTTATGTGAAATAAATAGGACACAGATATGTAAATATCAAATAGTTTCTCTGGTGTGAGAAACTGAAAGTGTAAATAATGATTAAAATGAATAATTGATAATGGGAAATAGGAGGAAAAGATCCAAAGGTGTTAGGGGAATTGGGAGGGGTAGGAGAAAGGAAAGAAGGGAAAGGAAAAATTATGAGAAAAGAAGAAAATGGAAACAAAGTCTTTGTAAATAGGGAAAGGTGGATGGGGTGAAGAGAGGACAGGAAATGGGGAAAAAATAAGAATCAAGATACATCATGTAAAGGTACAAGTACTCAATGATAAATGTATTGTATACCTAAAATATACCAATAAAAGAATCTAAGGAAAAAAATGTGTCTAATTGCAATTTGGTCCATTTGAATGTTCGAATTCATCTTTAAAAATATTGTCCAGGAGATGATTTATGAAGGATTAAGTTTTCCTTTTTGGTCTCTGAATAACCTTTCTGAAAATAGAAAAATAAATCCCTTCTTCACTATTCTGCTACTGAACATTACTGAAACCTATCTCAACTACCAATTCCATTCAGAAAAAGTCAATGATTAATAGTCTCACTTTCTAAAACTAATATGCATTTTGTCTTTGCAAGCCTATCTAGAAACTGTCCTCCCAAGTAAATGTAAATGTAAATGTCCAGTTTTCCAATGTTCATCTGAATATTTGCTTCAATTTGGGCTTGGGCTAAAGTTTTTCTTATGAAATTGGTGGTTGCCTGTATGGTAATATTTCCTTACCCAGGCATTATTACTCTAGAGTAGAGAAATGTAGGGAAGAATGTTCTATGTTGTATCAGACTTATACTTGAGTCCTTGCTTAAATATGGGTTGCTTAAATATAAGGAAATTTTTCCCAAGATATACACTTTGTGAATTAAGTGGTTGCTTTTTATTTGACTCCCTCCTTTCCTCCCTCCACTCCTGAATCCATTCTCCGCTCACTGGT
This sequence comes from Heterocephalus glaber, assembly GCF_000247695.1. The sequence goes on from NW_004624735.1 coordinate 41,939,937, forward strand.
CTTCGCTTTGCTGTACATCTTCTGTAGACCGTGTCCTCTATACTCTATAACTGACTTTTGTTTGGGTTTAATTTAGTGGTGTACTGGATCCAACTCATCTTGGGAGAGGTAATCATGTGTATCCCATTCTAACTACCATTCAGTGGTATCGCATTATTTCACTGGAATCAGCCAAAGTGGGAGTGATTCTGTCATATGATTTGGAAAAATCAAAAATTAAGATTTTGTGGGGGTTTTTGTTTGCTTTGAAAAGTCATTTCTATAACATTTCATTGGCTTGCTAATTCTAGGTTAATGCTATGTACCTGCAGGAAGAAAGAAAGGTGCTTCTTCTTAGATCCTTTCTTGCTTCAATGCCTCAAAAATATCTCCTCAGTCCTTCTCTGTTGGTTCTATCAACAATCCCACCTCTGTAGACTCAGCTCTTACAGAAGACAAGGTAATACTATTTCATTCCTATATGTCTAGACTCAGAATTTCTGTTTGTCACTGGTTGCCTCCACTCCTTTTACACATTGCTTTAACACTGTCACAGCCCTCTAAAATAGTGTTAGCATTAATTTCATTTGAATTATCTGGCATGAATTTTATTTCCTTCCAACACAGGAATGATGGAATAACTGTGGTACTGTTTTCTGAAATGGACCAAACACGGCCTCAGAATTTTGCTAAATATCATGCCCCTGGCAGTTCCTATCATTGTATGTGTTATTGTGAATACTGAATAGTATAAATTACTTAGAATCTGTATGCTGGAATATGGGATCATGGTAGTTCCTTTTTAAAGTCATGCATATGGTCATTTTCATTTTGACTAATTGAAAGTTCAAAGGTCAAATGTTTGGCTATGGCCTACGTATTGGTGACATTCCTAGCCTAGGCACAGGTAGCATTGTTTTCTTCTAATTTCAAATCTTAATGATTTTCATTTTACTTCAGAATCTTAGAGAATTCATGGTTGTTACTCAACTTAATGTGCTGTCAAATAGCTGATTTTATTTTACTATGGATAGAAAAAGATGAAGAATATTTTCATTTTTTTAAAAATTCAGCTCTGATGAAAGACACAAAAGGGCAGTTAATATCTGCTCTTCCTTTTATTACCCATTAGTTATTAAAGAAATATTTGGGCCTAATAAATTCAAGATGCAACTTAATTCCCTCCCTCTTTTTGTTCATCTTTTGACAAGGCAGAGTTTTAGACAGTAGAAATTATATCTTTTAGCATCAGGTCTCCATTTTAAAGGTTGGTTAACTTGTCAAATAGTAAACTATACATAATTTATTTCTGAGTTTCAAAATACTTCATGTAAAGACTATATGTCAAGTGAAAATATTTTATATACTGACTCAAGATATTCATTTTCTTCCTATTTTCACTGCCAGTTTTATTTGATTCTCAGATCAACATGTTGCCACTTGACATGATACCTTTTGAAATATCTCTGTCTATTACATGCATCACAATTATATATTGTGTGAAATAACAGTAATAATTATTTATTTCTGGGTATAGGAATGAAAATATATGTCATTTTTCCAACCCAGAGTCCATAGTCATGTACAGAATGCCCTCCAACTTTTTACTACTTTATGCTTTGCTGCATTAAGAGAGATGCATAGGAAATGGATTTATGAGATTCAAATTGTGGGCCAAAGTCAAGATTGTTCCTCTGACTCCAATGTGTGTGTATGTATGTATCCTTTTTGGTTCTCTATCTCTGCAGAACCTTGATGAACATAGATATGGCAGGCAGGTAATATTTTTTTTATGTAGGTGCTATTGCTTTGAAAATACTGTTGGAAGGTATAAAATAATAATTTATAAATATAAGAATAATTAAATTAATAAACTTGAACAGCCTCAAAATTATAACAGTTTCTCTTTCAGTAGATTTTTAACTTTTGAACTTTTATAGGGTAGAGTTTAAGGAGCTAAGCTTAAAGTGGAAAAAAAATAACCCTCAAGAGTGATACTATACATTTTCTAGTCTGTTAGGATAAGGAAGCAATGAATCACAGATATGTCAGTGCAAGTTATGGAGGTTTATATCCTAGGAAAGGAGCAAAAAGAGAGACATTAAAGATGATTTAAAAAACTGTAACTCAAATCGGCATGGTGGTACATGTCTATAATCCCAATACTCGGAGGCTGAGTCAGGAAGATTGCAAATTTGAGCCCAGCCTGAGGAATTTATGGTCTTAGGGGGACTCTGTCTTAAAATTTCAAAAAAAAGGGCTAGGGATATAACTTAGTGTTAAGGCCTTGGTAAAATTCTAAAATATTAAAAAAAAAATTACAATTTCATCTCGACCTAACTCATTCCTTCTGAGATCCATGTAACCATCAATACAAATAACTACTTACTAGTGCATTGAAACATTCATAGTGAAAAGTAGAAGAAATCTGTTGATTATATGTTGGTGCAAGAGTATATGACATTTCATATAACAATAAAAAACAATAGAAACTTTGATTATTCAACTAGAACAGTGAGAAGATAAGAGTTAAAAATAACTAAGATTCGATATGACATAGTAAAATGGAGAAAGGGAGAAAATGGACGGAATGATGGGAATTATACTAGACAATTCATGAAGAATCTATGAAAAATTTATAAAAGTGCAAAAATTTACAATACTTAAAATTCAGAATTCAGGGGATAGTATTAGTCGCACATTGAACAAACCAGAAGAGAGAATTAGTCACTTAAAATCCTTAAGTGTAATGAAGCAGTAGCATAGAAATATGAAAACTCAAATAGATGAGTTTAAGAGTATATTATACTTGAAAGTGGTGATATATATCTATAGTTAGGGTCCCAGTAGCACAAAAGCAATATGATAGAAGTAACTTCCAAAGAAATAGTATCTGAAACTTTCTAAAACTGATGAAAGGTATTAACACTTACTCAATATTTTTAGCAAATTCTAAAGAGGAAAAATCCACATGGGCAAAACTATTGAAATCCAAAGATAATTATAAACATTGTAAAAGCAGTAAAAGAGAAAGACAATTTCAGTGCAAAAGACATAGCTGACTTATAAACTTAGATAATATAACTCAGAAAACAACAACACTCTGAAAGAAAATATTACCAACTTAAAATCTATATCCAGTGAATATATGTTGGTCGCTTCCAAGTTTGGACAATTATCCATAAAGTTCTTACAAAAATCCATGTTTACATTTTGGGTGAATCTGAATTTTCAGATTTCTTGGATAAATACTATTAATCATGACTGTTTAATCATATGAGAAAATATGTTAAGCTACTTAAGGAGCTATTAACTGTCTTCCAAAATGTCTGTCCAATTTTCCATTCTCATTAACAAAGGATGACGATTTGTGCTGCACAGTTTCCGTGTCAGCACTTAGGGTTGTCAGTATTCTGGATTTTGGACATTTTAATTGATGTATAATAGGATGTCTTGGTTTAATTTTCATTTCCTTAATGACATTCTGTAATGAAGAATCTTTTCATATGCTTTCAACATTTATGTATATATATATATGTATATACATATATTTGTAAATATATATATATATATATATAGCTAAGATGTTTTTCCTGTCATTTGCCTATTATCCTTATGAGTTGACTTTCTTACTCATGAGTGTGAGGAGGTCTTGTATGTTTTGTGTAACAGTATTTCATCAGATCTATCTTTTGAAAATAGTTTTCTCTGAGTCTATGACTTGTCTTATTCTTCTATTGACATTGTCTTCTGCAGAGAAACTAATTTTTATTGGGTGGGTTACTTTTTCAGCTCCTTAATTATTTGCTAATCTCTTTAAATGATATAAATTATAAAAATTCTTTGAAAACCAATAGAATCAATTGCTTTGTGGGCTGGGATTTAGCTTAGTGGCACGCACCTGTGTCACAAGTGTAAAGTCCTAAGTTTGATTCCTGGTGCTACAAAAACTTTAAATATTATCCCATATCCTAGGTCAGTAGGAGACTTCTCAACAGCTACCTGGATATAAACCTGTTTAGAGTTAGTTGCACTATAATTTTACAGCATTATCTACTCTACCAGTGTTTCTGAAAAAAGTATGGAATACTCTCTAATAAAACACTATCCTGAACATAGAAATTCATTATTCACATAATCCTCATGTTAATACTTCATTAAAGTACTATTATAACCACATATCTTTTACATAAAAGGAAACTGAAACATACAGATTTCAAGTACTTTGCCCAAAGTCTTAGAACTACTAAGTAACAGAGTATGGGTTTGAGCCCTCAGAAAGCAGAGCTCACTGTCTATTCTGTTTCACTTTTCAGCGTCTGGTAGTGACCATCATTCTTAAAATGGGAAACTTCTTACAATGTTACATATATAATATTTTGCTAGAAATCTTCACCATAAAGTTTATTATTTATTAAAAAGTATGTTATTATTGAAAAAAACTATAGGTAGACCAAAAGAAAAAGAGATTTGAAAGCATTTGACCCTTCATTATACAAAGCGAAAGATAATTTTTTATTTAGCAGAATGAATACATCAAGCAATCTGAACTGAATAAATTAGAAGCATAATTGTTTTTATTCCATCATTGCCTTGAATTATGCTATTTTAATATAATTGTCCAAGATTTAGTAATATTTTGGGCAGGTTTTTCTCCTTTTTTGTCATCTAAAAGAAATTTATTGTAGTATAGTAAATTTTTAGATCTCACTTTCATAACTATTTGTTAACTTTCTGTCACTATGTCACAGTGCCCCAAAAATTCAGCTTATAAAGATGAAAGATTTATTTTCATTCATGATTTCAAAGGTTTCAGTCTCTGGTAATTTGACTGTTACTTTTGGGCCTCTTCCAAGTCGGTACATCATGGTAGGGAGTATGTGATGGAGGAAACTGTTCACTTCATGGTAACCATGAAGCAGAGAGAGGGAGAGAGAGAGAGACTGAGGTCTCAACATTCACTTTAAGTGGATACATAGTTGCTTCCTCTGACTATGCCCCACCTTCAAAAGACCCCACTAACTCCCATTAGCACCACTGGTTGGTGATCAAGCATTTAGTATACAGACATTTGAGAGGGCATTTAAGATCCAAAACATCACACAATATAAATGGTTTTCTTGTCTTATGAATTTGTTAGGACTGTAATGCAAGGAACCTGTACTGGAGTAGGTGGTAGGTCTAGTCATTTTATTTATACTTCTCTCTTCTGTATCTTATAATCTCCATTTTGCTTTTGAGTGGCATGGACTGAAAAAAAGATATAGAGGGAAATAGGAAAATCTTCTACTTGCTCTTTCTACATTTCCCCCTTTACATTTGGTTCCTTCTGTGTCTCTAGACATATAGATGTTGGCTTACCATGAGGCTTTTATTTCCTTTTTGAGACACCCTCCAAGATCCCTATAAAACATGTGCTGCACTGACTCCTCATAACCATTTTCTGTTATTAAGAGTGTACTCTTGCCCACTCCTCAGTTCCTTTGACCTCACAATTTTCCCTCTTTGGGTAGAGTATTAAAATGTTAGTACAAATAATCAGACTGACTTTACATTTTCTCTAGAAAACTAAAGCATATTTGCCAAATGAGGGAAGAGAAATATACCTTGATGCTTCCCACTACTTGCTTTTGTCTCCAGATTTCTTTGTTTTTACTCAAGTGGGACTAAAAATATCATTGCTTTCAGGCCAAAGATCATCAGATATACAACTATAACTGAAATAACTGGATTTATTGTTCAATGAAGCGAAGGAGAATGTATTCCATGAGGAATTGTATCTTAAATTTTATCTAGGAGGAAAAAAACTAGGGCATAGAAAAAGCTTCATTTGGTAAATAAGTGTAGCATATTAGTGAAAGTAGGTGATATTTAGTCATTTGTGTGGCTTTGATGATGGTCCCTCTGGGTCTCATATTTATGAATATAGGAAATATTTGTTCATCTTCAGTGATGATGCTGTTTGATTTATATTCAGACATGATTACAAAGTGGTTCTGCTGTTATCTTGATCTGTCACCGTTACGTAACAGTCTTGTATGTTATTGATGGTCTGTGATGTCTTATAAGTTCAACAGAACCCAATGTCCAGGCTATAGTGTCATGCCAGCTCAAGTGGCACCAAGCCTCTCTGTCATATAGACTCCGATTCTGTAGGTCAGGCTGCTTGCTGCTTTGCTCTTTCTGAGGATAGATCAGTAAATTCAAAGCTAAAAGCAGATTTTACCCTGGTAATAAACTTCCGGTTACTCTTCTTGGCAAGGTTCTGTATTTTCTTTTGAGGTTTCCTTAATGTAGTTCATTAGAAATTTGTGATTATATCCAAATTTCTAACTTTATGTTTATACAGAAAATAAATGTAGTGGGGTGGTGATACAGACCACATTCTGCAGCCTTATAGCTAGCAGTGCTGAGATGAATCTGGTAACTTTAGTGTTGTCTTTGAAAAGGTCAGTTAAATAAATCTATGTGGGCTTTGAGATGATTTTCAGAATTAACATAATTGTAAGATAATAACAAAGAAATATTCAACTTCCTCTTATGTACACACATGTGCATACATACCTGTATTTTTATCAAAATATTTCACTCCAAGACATTGTATAATCTGTTTTAATCAGCAATATAGTTTGCATATCTTTCTATATATAAATAAAACTTAATTTTCACATATTGGAAAAATAAACTTCCTAATTCAAGTTACTGTAAGAGGATAAAGTAGTTTAGAGCCATTCTACCCTACTACTAGTCACATTTTCTTTTTTTTAACCTAATAACCAAATTGTTACAAAGTTTGTACAAATTTTTGATGTGAATTAATCCTGCTCACACTGTGCTTTTTTTCTAAATTTTCAAACAGTTGTATTAAGAAAAGCAATATTCTTAGATTATAATGCCATAGCTTCTTTCAGAAATGGTATCTCAGGATTAATGTGCAGATTAGAGCATTAACTTTTATAGATGACCAAAAAGGAAAACTTAATGGAATTCACTGGAGTGAACATTGGTGAAGAAAATTTTGTTTCATATATTTTATTTTTTGCACAATAAATAATTCATTGTGGGAAACTGTTAAATGTCCCTTAAATTCTAGATTAAAATACTTCATTTCCTACTTGGTAATTCTATTTGAATTCATAATATACATTTCAAATATAATATGTCCCAAACTGAACCGATGTTCTTGTCAACCTAGAAAACTTTCTCACCCTATCTTAAATGTCAATCAGTAGCATTTCTAATACTCCAGGGACACAAACAAAGAACAGGAGACTTTTTTTAACTCTTGTCTTTTTATCATACTTTAGACAACATTGGTGTATTAGTTACTTTCTCATCTCTGGGACAAAATATGCTATACTCAAAACTTAAAGTAGAGTGATTTATTTCACTTACAGTTTTCATGGTTGGCTGGCTCCAAAGCAGAAACTGTATGGTAGAAAGGAGCCAGAGGAGGGAGAGAGGCAGAGGCAGAGGCAGAGGGAATACCTCCAGGCTAGCCTCCAGTGACCCACTCCCCCAATCATGCCGATCCTCCCAACAATACATTTAGCTATAAATTTATCAGTGAGTTAATCCACTGAGGAGTATAGCACCCCATAATGCAAGCACCATTCAGTGCCCCATCTCTGACCACATGACACATCACGATTGCCCTAACAATCAGAAAATTTTGGCAATGTGTCTTTAAAAACTATATCGGGCCGGGATTTAGCTCAGTGGTTCCACCACCTGCCTCACAAGCAGAAGGACCCGAGTTCAATCCCCGGTACCAAAACAAAACAAAACAAAACAAAACAAAAAACTATATTAGGCTTCTATTCATTACTTACTTAACATTTCTTTTTTGTTGTTGTTGTTAAATTCTTTTATTGGTACATTGTAGGTATACAACACAATTACATTTCTCATTGGGAATTGTACCTTTACATAA
>NW_004624735.1:41952918-41990598 GCF_000247695.1 Heterocephalus glaber
TGAGTATCAGAGGGTTCCATCTCATTTCCCTTTGGGGTTGCTGTAGGTGATCTGGAAGTCTGGTTTTGAGACTTATTTACGTGTTTTCTAATTTCGCCTGGGGGTGTGTGGGGGGTGCTATTTGTGCCCACATGGATCACCTTCTCTGTGCTGGGAGAGGTGAGGCAGTGGCCGGGAGCGGGGGTAGGGATGGTGGCCCACAAGCCCCTTCCTCTGGACCAGGAGCAGTGGGACAGCGGCTCAGAAGCCCCTACCTCTGGGCCAGGAGCAGCGGGAGGGATGACTTAACATTTCTTACTGTGATTCCACTCTACTCTATTTGCTCCTGTTTTTCTTTTTCAGGTCATTTTCTTTACTAGTATGCGTGTGTAGTACATAATGTTTACATTTCTCGGGGGGAGCTGGTACATTCTCTTGACTACATTTTTGCTGGAAACTTCTAACCAGTTGGTCTTACGATTTTAATACTATCCTTAAAATCCACAGTCAGAGCAATCACATTAAAATGTAGGTCAGATATTACTAGTTCCTTGTTTGAAACTCTCTAATAGCTCTTTGCTGATTTTGAGCAGAAGACAAACTCTGCATAATGTCCTTTATTGCCTCACTCTCCACAGGCTGCCATCCTGTTTCCTCTGCACCCTCAGCTGAGGCTCATCAGCTCCTCTGCTGCTCACTGACTCTGCTGAGCATGGCCCCACATCAGTCTCTCCTGTCCTTTCTTATACTTGTAAGCTTTCTCTTCACAGAGCTGCATGACTTGCTGTCAAATCTTCTGTAACTATCCAGTAAAGCATCACATATTTTTTGTTACTTTGTATATCTTTTTCTCACTGCACTCCATAACTTCACCTTTTGTGCTTTTGTAGCATGTAGCATATTTTATATTTTAATTATTTATATTTTGTTTTTGTCCCACAAATGAATATAAATTCTATGAGAACAGGGATTTTTGTCTATTTTGTGAAACTTGTATTCACAAGTCTACAGAAATGCCTGACAATGCTGCTGATTGTGAATGATTATTTGTTGTAGTACATGAATAAATGAAAGTCTCGTTTTCAGTAATGTAATTTTAATCTTTACAATTTTTCTCATCTGTTTAAATAAAATTTGCACTGCTTTTTCTACTTATCCACTTTATTTTATTAAGTCCATCTCATATTGCTTTTAGTATTTTTTAAAAGAAAAATAGAGTTGAGATTCTATGTCTATGATGTTTGAATTAGGAAATATATAAAGATATAAATTTGTTTTATGTTAACACTTCACATTAATGATTTCTATTAATGACATTTTTATAATTTTTCCATTTTTGGTTTAAGCCTAGTAAAGAAATTAGTGGAATAATAATAAATGTTTTGATCATCAGTTCTTGATTTGCTTTTGGAACTGTTTGTACTTTGTGAATAATGGTTCTTAAATTCCTGATTATTTATAAATGTTTTTATTGTTTCTGAAATAGTTTTCCAAGTGTGAATTATAAAGACATATATACATGGTCTGAAAATACTTTATCTAAATATTTCCCAGAAAATGAATAGTAAAAATTTCACAGTATCACATCAACTTTAATTCTACCTAATTTAATTATAAATAATATATAAGCCATTGAATGTGAAAACATTTTCAAATATTGAAAGAATTAAATTATTCAAAAATATTGCTATTATGAATGCAAAAGGTAGTGTATTTCTCTAAGAATATTTTTTTTGAAATTGAAATATAAGATATCACTGTCTGTACATTCACCTCTATCAATTCCTAAGCCTTAAGAAAATAGCACAATCACTATTTCAGAAACAAATAGATTATCAACTTTAAATTAGCTTCTATCCTGCGCTGGAGTGTGGAGGTTTTTGTGGCTCTGACTCCAGTGTCAATGATTGCCATTGGCTTAATTCCTGGAAATGATTTCCCTCAAAGTGACCACCAGCTACTTCAAAGTGTATTAGCTAATTACTAAAAAGGTACTGGAGAATTGACCCTTGGATTCATTGGTGCAGGATTCCTCTCACATTGCTTTTTCATGGTCATAGTTGCTGTTAATCCACTGCATGTAGCCCTGGATGTTCTCTGCCAGAAATTAATCTGAATTTAGAAAGAAACAATTTAAGACATGAAGATATGAATCACCTTATTTTCTACACTCTTATCTTTCAAGGAGATCTCTCTGAGGAATAATAAATGTGAAATATAAAATACAATCATTGCACAGTGTTAGTTTCACACTAAAATCTCTTACTAGTATGACTCCAGCTTCTTTATGGACTTTTTTCTACCCATCCTCCAGCAGCAATGCTCTCACTTATAGGACATGGCTTCTGTGTTATATATCTCTTTCAGACAATTTCTGAGACTAGTCTTACATTTTTGACAGTCTTTCCCTTTTTGAAAGGGAAATTGATAATTTTTTGCTGGTAGCATTAATATCATGGTCTAAGAGGTGTGGCTGTTTTGCAACTCAACATAAAATTACTCATCTTTTTTTTGTTTTGTTTTTGGTACCGGGGATCTAACTCGGGTCCTTGAGCTTGCGCAGCAGGCGGCGAAAATTACTCATCTTTTAACACAAAGCCAACTCATTCATACTTTTCCATTTTGAACTCGTCATTGGGTTTAGTTGTGATTGGCTTTCAATTCCAAGGACAAGTACTCGTTAATTACAGTGTTACCAGATCTGTGATCCTGGTCTGAACAGAGGCTGGAGTCCTACAGGAGAGACACTCCAGAAGTCGCCAAAAGGGTCTTCTGTAGGTCCACCAAGGAACATTTTGGAACTGGGCCTCCTTGAAGGATCTGCAAAGAGAGGGCTTTATTGTACAAATACAAATGACAGAACAGATATAGCCAATAATTGAGAAATATCTGAATAGAGCTAGATATGTGATCTCTGGGGCGAAGTGAAAATACTGAACCTCTTTTTCAAAATTCAGAAAAAACTTTCATTCAGATATCAGTTATAAAGTGTTTTTCTTCCACAGTCTCTCAAGTTGTTACAGCTTTTCATTTGTAATTCTAAATTAAGAAAAATTGAAAGGTGAAATTATTACCATGAGGTTTATCATTCTTTACAATACTGTGCAATATCTTAAAATACAAATGTGAATAAATGTGGAGTCAACAAAGATAAATAATTTGTGTTTTATATTTAATAAATACATATGTATTTTGATCTTACTAGAACAGTGAAAACACTGGCAAAACTAACTCAATTGCTTTTATTTCTCTTCTTCCTTAAGTATACATTACATCAACACACTGTGGAAGCCAGTGGCTTCCATAATATACTTTTATTGTACTCACTTTGATTTTTGTTGGCCTCCTATACATCAAACCCACTTGACTTCTGTGATGCTAAGACAAGGCAAACACTATGGGAACATGGAGGCAAAGGATGTGTTTATCTCTTCTGTTTACATGCACCCTTCTGTGTCTCACTGGACTTCACCTTGAGAATACAAGTTCAAAGGTAAAATTACTATAAATTTCAAGGTAGTAACATCAAAGCGTTCTGCAACCATGGAGCCTTCTACACATGAGGCTCTTTGTAACCGTGTAGGTATCATGCCTATGAAGCCTCAATTGAAGCAGGTGAGGTGGGTAAGTAGAGACTGGTGCCTGAATTTATGTGTTCTATTCTAAAATTTTTCCTCAGTTCTTATTGTTCATACAAATTGGGAAGATAATTGCTTAGAAATCATGGGAAATGTAGTTTGGCCTGTGGCTTGTTCTTGAGAAACTCTGAGGCATCTCAAAGAGCAGAACTAGCACATCAGAGAAATCTCCTGCCTTTAACTTCCAAGGGCTTAGCCAATCCTTCCACCTTTCCCTAAGACTGTGGCAGAGGCAAATGAGTGAAGGTGTGGGTTTCCAAGTACAACAACCAATGTCCTTGAAAAAAATCTCTTTATAAAGCATCCCTCTTTCAATTTACATTAATAGTATTAATTAAATCCCTTATTTTACATTAATAGTATTGTACATTAATAGTATTAATCAAATCTCTTTTTATTTTACATTAATAGTATTGAAGAAGAATTTTAAGAATTATAGAACAGTTTGGCTTTTAATTCACTGGAATGTATAGGTATGGTGGGGCTTTTATTTTACACTTAGATATTATGATATCTCTTTTATTTTGGCTTCTAAGTAGATTGAGACTGAACTAACCCCTCTTAAACATTTTATTTTTTAGCAATCAAAGACTATTAGTTCTATTTCTTAAGTAAAAATCTGAATCATTCATGTCTTTGCCCTTAGTTCTATCAGTTTTCAAATTATTTGATAATTTTGGAAGTTGAGAACATTTTTTTCATACCAGTAATAGTGTGTGCATCAAATGTCAAAGACAAAATAAATAAATTTCACTTTACTGTACATTTGATGATTTATTTTTGAGAATAAGAACAAAATCAAATTAAATTGGAATTTTCTCCTAATAGATCACCCAGTGTTTGGCAATACCTTAGGGCAATTAAAGGCAAATTCAATGTCACCATCAGGAAAATGGACACTTGCTTTGTGCTTGAGTTTGAAATCTCAGGCAAAACTAAATGATTTGCAATTACTTACAAGTAAGAGAGGCTTGGCCCACTACTTATGCACAAACTGGAAAAAAAAAAATAAAGGAAGGCCATTACATCAAAGAGAGGAGTATTAATGTTCTGGAAGTTTTATGGAAGTTATCTCTGTGGAAAGACTATGTCTCTGTTTTTATTTTGTCTTACATGTGGGATGTATTAAGTGCAGTATTATATATTTGCCTTTTCATGGAACTAAGAAGAAATACACATTAACATTAGTTTATATAAGTTACTTTACTCCTATTTACCTTGAAGTCCATTTTAAATTGCCTTTTTGATTTTGTTTTTAATTCCAAATATATTGATCTCTATTTTCCTCCTTCCTAGCATTTCTCTTTTGAATTTTTACCTCCTTGGCATATGTATACCAAACTCTTCCTACACTCTTCAGAAGCTTTAAACACACACTTTTCTTTCTAAACCAATGACTTCATCTTACCTCCTCTGAAAACCTTTTTTAAAATTTCTATTAACTTTATAGTTCTCTTTAGTATATTAAAGAATCTTAGAAATAACATAAAATAGAAGTTCAGGAGAGCCGTATGATGAATTTATTACTGAACAACTCAGAAAAAGAAAAGTCTGTATCAGTCAGTGCTTACTAGAGAAACAAATTTAATACAACATATATAAATATAGAAGAATTTACAAGATTGGCTTACAGTGGCCTCCCACAGAGTCAGGTGTAGAAGAGTGCAGAAAGTCTGTCTGCTCACTGGGGATCAAAAGATGCAGTTGAAGGCCAGCTGAGCACATAGTGTCCAGTGCAAGTCCATTTAAAGAGGCCGAAAGGTCTGTGGTGGAGGCTGAAGAGTCTGAGCAGGAAGGCTTAAGAGTCTGCTCTAGCAGCCAGGAGACAACATCCAAGGTCAAGGCAAAGATAAGCTACTCCAAAGAAACAGAAGCAGACCTTCTTTCTTCATTTTCCTTTTGTACCATTTTGGCGACAATACTCATTAGGGTGGGTCTTCCACACCCAAAACCATGCTGAACCAACTTAGTTGGGTGTTTCTTACTCAAATTGACACACTCAATCAACTATCACAGTTTCATCAATTTATGGTATAGCATTATTAATGTAATTGCATAGAGATAATGTTAATCCTTTAACAATTTTTCTCTTTTTCAAAGTAATTTTCCCTGTTCTTTGTTTTCTGCATGTCCATATAAATTTTAGTATCAGCTTGTCAATTTCTAAAATTGGTTTAATGAAATTTGTATGAATCTATTGTCTAATTTGGAGTTTTTAAGTTTCCCAGTCTTCGATTGTAGCACATATCTCTATTTATTCTTGTCATTTTAAATTTCTCTCAACAGTGTTTTGTAGATTTTAGTGTAAAGATTTTACCATGCCCAACTCATCATGATTTTTAATGCTGTTGTTGATACATTTTAGGTTGAAATTTCAATTATCTCTTGCAAGTGTATTTAAATTCAATTGAAACTTTATATTGACTTTGAATCCTGGGATCATATCATTTACTTATCAATTCACTTATTAATTTTGGTGTATTTTTTTGTAGAATTTTAGTATTTTCTCTGTAAAGTAGAATTTCTATTTTTTAAATATTATTGGAAAACAAGGACAGTTCTACTTTCTCATTTCCCATCCATATGTATGGTTGCCCTGGCTAAGACTTTTAGTAAAATATTGAATGAAGTCTTAACAGTGAATATGCGTGCCACAACTAAGTCTCACTGGGAAAGTGGTTAGTCTTCTTTGAATAAGGATGATATTGTAGGTATGAAATTTTATTGTAAGACTATTATATACTGTTTGAATTCCATTTATTTGTACTTAGAGTAAAAAGTGCTTCTAGTAGTAATATAGACAGTCTTCAACTTACAATGGTGCAACTTAGAATTTTTTTTCAAATGTTTTGATCCATTGATGATACGAAAGTGATATGCATTCAGTGAAATTATACTTTGAATTTTGATTTTTTTCTTGGGCTATATTCAGTAAAATACTGTGTCAAGTGGCAGCCAACTGCAGTTCCCAGTAAGTCAGATGTTTGAAAGGCAACAAAAGTGATATGCATTCAGTGAAATTATACTTTGAATTTTGATTTTTTCTTGGGCTATATACAGTAAAATACTGTGTCAAGTGGCAGCCAACTGCAGTTCCCAGTAAGTCAGATGTTTGAAAGGCAAAGTTCTGTAGTGTTGCTAAATTATTGCTTAATAGGTTAGTTATATCAAATCTATTTTCTTCATGTGTATATGTGTATGGGGTGGGGGGTTCTGGGCACTGAACCAAGGACCTCATGAATGCTAGGCAAGCATATTGACTTTCAGCCACACTTCCAACCCTTAAAATGCATTTTTGACTCATAATGATTTCAATTTGTTATCTATTTATCAGAATGTAGTCCCACTATAAATTAAGAAACATATGCACTATTGGGATTATCCTGTTACTTATCAAAGGGCTTATCTTGTTACTTTTTTTTTTCTTTTCTCTTCATGCTTAAGAACTGTCTATTGTTCACAATCTAAAAGCTATTGTTCCTGCCATGGGCATGTTCTTTTGTTTATAGTGGGAGGATGGTACAAAGCCAGCTAGACAGTCATGGCCAGATGCAGAAAGCACCTCTTTTAACACAGAGTATAGAGGAAGATATATAGAGAAAATAATGACCTATAGGGGAGAAATATCACCCTGATTGCTATTAACAGACAGCTAGGCAGTAAACTTTTCTTAGAATCGCTAGTTGTTGAGAAGTCATTTTGCCTAGAGGTAGTCAGAGTTTACTGCTTGAGAACAGATATGCAATTAAGAGATCAATGCTCTTTTTTCCATCTAATCCCAGATCTAATGATCATTCTGATCATTAATATTTTATCTTCTTAGGGACAAGAAGACGCAAGTGAAGATAGACCTAATAGAATTGAATGGGGAGAAAAAAAGTTTCAACTTCTAGAGAACATAGTGATTGTAATCCAAATTAGGCCTTTCTGTGGGTAGAAGGCTGAAAGGTAGGCCACCTGAAGTGCATTGTCTACCTATCTCCATGAATAAAAATGATTGCAAAAGGAGTAAAGTGACGGGGGGGGGAGCTTGATGTTATATGGAAGCTCATCTTTTGACTTGTTTGCTCATCATGAAAAAAAAAAATTTATTTGATGAACCATGACCTCACATTATCCTCTACTCTGAAGTTTAATAGCTAACATTCTCTTTGGGGAGGGCAAAAAGAAAATTGAAATGTTGTTAGAAGACAGATTTTTTAAAATTTATTTGTTAGTTCCTATTCATTGTTCTCCTAACTCTAACTCTAACCATTTATCAAGCCCCATGAAATGTAAGTTCAAAATATTTTCAGATTCTTTTGCCTCTTCCCATCCCCACCATCACTCTGCTAGTTCAGAACAATCTTTCCCCTCCTGGGTTACTTCCACAGCCTTGAATATCTGCTTCCTGAGGTCAGAAACTCAGCAGATCACAATTGCTTTTTGAAATCTAAGGTACCTGTAGATCACGGAGAAATCCTGTTACAAGCAGATTCTGAAATAGAAGGTCTATGGTGATCAATTGTGCTGCTGGTGCTGCTGCTCTACTGGCCCCACTGTGCTCTGAGATTCAAGAGTTGTCATTTAAGTGGCAGTTTGGCAATTGTAGTAATACTGTACTGCTCCATAGTCTCTAGTTTCTATTGGCAATAGTGAAATTCAGCAGTAACACAAGATACTTTACTATTTTCTGTTAAAAAATGAAAAAAAGGAATGATGACATGATGAATATGCTAGTAGAAATCATTATATAAGATATACTTATGCCGAAAAACATACTGTATACTTTAAATATATGCAATTTTATATTTTACAATCATAGCTCAGTGTAGTTGGGGGATATCACAAAAATGAGATAGACAAAATTAGAGATAACTTTTCTGAAGAGATATAGGGCATTTCTCCATTAACTGCTACTGAGATGTGAAGGAAACTCTTAACATCCCCTGGGCTCTCTGTTTCAAGGATGACCTTGTTAGTGTAAGGACAAACTATTAGAAATCTTCTTTAGTCATTGCAACTCCCACAAACAACTCTAAGTAATTATTACACAAGTTTTATCTTTGCTTTTATTTACTAATTAATTACTTTGAGTCAAGCATTAGGCTTAATATATGCTATTTCTTTTCATTCTTAATTCAATAGAGATTTACTTTTTGTTTTTCTCTTAGCTAATCTACAATTGGAGAAATGTAATAACTAAACTAAACCTATTAATTGTAGATGTTTTATTTTCATCATATCTCTTTATTTTATTCTTGCAATTTTATTCCCTCCAAACATGTTATCTAATGCCACCTTTTTCTATGAAATTCCACCAGCAGTTGTTTGATATATTTTGAGTCTATGATTTTAGTCATCAAAGTACACATATACTTTTGTTTTTTCTTTCTCCTTCTTTATAAAATATCATTTTTATCTTTTGAAATATTTTACATTAAAAACCTATTTGTGTCATTAATATTGCCACTCCAACTTCCTTTAATATATCTTTGATATTTTATTGTCCATCTTGCTTTTAGTATTTCTGTTTTATTTTTACATAATGCTCAAACTATTTTTAAGCTACATTTTTATTTTTAAAATTATATGAGTAGACATGTAGAATGATCAAAATTCAGAATGCTGGACATGCCAAATGCCAGTGAGGATGTGGGGCAATATGTATCCTTACTCATTGCTCATGGGAATGCAAATTGGTACATCCACTTTGCAAGACAATTAGCAGTTTGTTTTTCTTAAACAAAATAACTTATTATGTGATCCAGAAATAATGCTCTTTGGTATTGTTCTAAAGGAATTGACAACTGACATGTACACTAAAACCTGAACATGGATGTTTGCAGTAACAATTATGCAGGTTTTATCTTTTTTATTTACTAATTAACTATGAATTTGGCATTAGGCTTAATATATATTATTTTGGTAACATCTACATAAAATCCTTAACAGCTGTTAATCTATGGAAACCTGGTACAGGCTCTGAACAGCATCCCTATTTGCCACTGAGATATAAATAACAATTATATCTATTGGATCATATGGCCCAGTTGGCAGAGCAGTCTATACAGCTGCCTGGACCTGTTGCAGTGTCTTGTTTTTGGTGCTTCACTCAAAACTAGAAGTTTCCTAAGTCATTGAGTAACACACCCATGTGAAGAATGTGTTGCCTCCCCAAATCAAATAGGTCCACTTGGTATTGCACCTCTTTCTTTGTTTAGAAGGGGCAAAATACAACATTTTATCCTTCACCTTAGAAGGGATATTTCTTCATGGTTCACACCACTGGGTTCCTAGAGATTTCACTGAGGTATAGGCCCTTGAAGTTTTAGTTGGATTTTCTTCCCATCCTCTGCAAGCACTTTGCCAACAAGCCCAGAGTGGTTGCTATCTCTTGCTCACTTGAGTCAATCAGTATAATCTCAATGCAATCAGTCAGTGTGATGCCTTGTGGTAGGGAAAGATAATGAAGCTCCCTATGAACTAAGTTGTGACACAGGAGTGGGGAGCTGATATACTGCTAAGGTAGAAGAGTAAAGGTCTATGGCTGGCATTGCCAGCTGAGAGGAAATTACTTCTGTTGGGCATTATGGATAGGGGCATAGGATTATGGGGAAAAAGGCATTTTCCAGATTAGTAATTACACAGAGGGTATCTGGAGATGTGTTTATCTGTTCAAGCAAGGAAACCACATCTGGTACAACAGCTTCAATTGGATTAAGCACTTGATTAAGCTTATCATAATCCATTGTTCTCCAAGATCCAGCCATCTTCACAGGCCAAATAGGAGAGTTAAATTGGGATTTGGTGGGAATCACCACCCCTGAATCTTTCAAGTCCTTTATGGTGGCACTAATGTCTATAATCCCTCCATGAATGCAATATTGTATTTGATTTATATTTTTCCAGGTATAGGTTACTTTAATGGTATCTATTTGGTCTTTTCCACCATAGTAGCCCTCACACTACAGGTTAGTAAACCAATATGAGGATTCTGCCAAGTACTAAGTGTATCTATTCCAATTATGCCTTCTGGAATTGAGAGAATGACCACAAGAGGGATTCATGAACCTACTGTATCTGCTGTGAATCAAATATTAACTAAAATTTCATTGATCATCTTACATCCTTATACCTGACTCTTATTGAAAGTCCACAATGATATATCAGATCTCCTGAAATCAGCATTATCAGGACCTTCTTCATGGGGAGGAGTGTTTTACTTGGCAAATTCACTTCAGCATTACCATTTCTGTGACCCTTTGTATATTTTTATCAACAGTAAACCAAAGAATATCATGTATCTCCAGCTCATTTATAGTGGGCATTTTTAAATTCATATTCCAGCCAATGAACCAAATGAAAAACTAGGACATTTTTAAAACATCAGCCAGGCTACAATTCTATTGTTTGGTGTTATCCACAAACAGGGTGGGTCTCACTCAGTTTACTGGCCTGCCTGTCAGACATCCACAGACATACTAAGAATTGTACTTTACTTATCTTCTAGCCATTTCTTATTGCAGTCAAGTTGATATATCTCAATTAGAATTCACAACTATCAAGCACAAAAATACACGGAAGAATATTAAATGCTTAATATTAAGTCAAAGGCCAATCTAAAAGTATATGGACTATATGTTTTCTATTATTTCCTGAAAAAGGAAAAACCATGGAGAAATGAAAATGAAAGTGATTGTTAGGTGTTAGGATGGAGAAAGGGATGAATAGGAAAAGAACAAAAGATTTTCAGTACAATAAAATGATAATTGGATCATAATGAATACCTAACACCAGATATTTGTCCAAAGGTGTGGAATGTATGACACCAAGAGTGAACCCTAAAATAAACTGTTGACTTTGGATGGTAACAATCTGTCATTATGGACCAGAGTATTCTAACAAATGAACAATTCTGGTAGAGGAGGTTTATAAGGCAGAGGTTGTATGTAGGGGCAGTAGGTGTATAGAAAGTCTCTGTGGTTTTGCTCAGGGATTTTTTTGTGTTTGTGAGCATAAAACTTCTCTAAAGAAAACAAGACAGGGCAGGGAATGTAGCCCAGTGGTGTCATGCCTGGAAAGCTCAATATCCTGAGTTCCATTCCCAGTACCAAAAAGAAAAAGAAAAATGAAGAAAGAAAAGAAGACATTAAAAATTATATCTACATGTATTTGCCTTAATAGGTGATTTAGTACTTTTTGCTATTAAAATTATAGGGATTTATTCACATTTTATATACCCTATTTATAACCTAGTATTTCTTCTTATTGTCTTACTTTCCTTCTTTTCTATTGAAAGATAAATTTTGATTTAAATATTGGTGATTTTATTTTTATGTCTTAGGAATTTGCTATTAAGAATCAATATTCATATTTGTTTTCTGTAACTACTGTCTTAAATGCAATATTTTCTATCCTCCCTCCTATCAAGACAAATAGTCTTTTTATGTTCTCCCTTTTCTCCATCCATCCCCAGCTACCAAAAGTTTTTTGCATTTAATGTTATTTCATATGTATTTTTCATCATATGTATTATTTTCATTTTTCTTACTTTGTTCTTACCTTTTTTATGAACAACATTAAAATGCATCAAAATATTTGAACACCACTAATTACTATATCACAGGCATTTTCTCCTATAAATTTTTTACTTCATGCAGAAAATTTAGTCTTATTATGAAAATATATTTATTGTAGTCTCACACTTGATATAAAAATTGCTTAAAAAGTCATTTTTCTGCAACCCAAAATAATTCCACTTTTTAACTTGTAGGGTCACTATGAGAAACTTTGATTTCACTCTGATTCTTTTATTTTTGATGCTATTTTATTGAGATAAGATTGATATGCAAAAAAATCTACATACATAGTGTATACAACTTGATGAATTTGGATTTAAGCATAAAACCATCACACCATTCAGGCCATAAACATTTCCATCACCATCTAAAGTTCATTTCTCCTAATGTTGTTATTACCATTACTTTTTCATTCATTTAGACTTGTTCTTTAGTGATAACCTGCCATTTCTTTCAGAACATTTCAAGTCTCCTAATTTCTCTGATGTTTAAAAATGTCCCATTATATATCTAAGTAAAGATTTCCCCCTTTTCTCCTTTTTACTGTTGAATCTGTTCTTTTTTATCTGGCTTTTTATCCATTGTTTTTTCATCCGTGATATCCAATTTTAATTTTCTCTTTCTGTATGATGCCTCATGAAATAATGGCATAAAATAATAATTTTGTCTTCCTTGCTATCTCTCAATTTACACACATGCATACACATGCACGCACATACACACATACACACATATATTCAACCATATATATCCATAGGTTTTGGATTCATGGATTCAACTAAATGAGTTTGGAAATATTTTGGAACACTATGCATCTCTGCTAAAAATGTACAGATGTTTCCTCTTGCATTTTCTCCTAAGCAATACAGTACCACCACTATCTATATACATTTACCTGTGTTAGATGTAATAAGTAATGTAGAGTTGATTTACATAATATGGAAGGATGTACATAGCTTATATGAAAATATAATGCTTTTTTATATAAGGAACTTGAGCATCTGCAGATTTTGATATCTTTAAGGCAATAATCTTCCATAGATAGAGATGATAGAGATAGAGAGATAGATAGAGGGATGGCACCGTGTGTGTGTGTGTGTGTGTGTGTGCGTGTGTGTGTGTGTAGAAAGAACCATTCGCTCATTCTTTTCTAATGTCCCTGGAAGAGCACTTCAATCCATTCTTTAAACTTGTTATTTTTCATCTAAGCTGGCTTTCTCTGCACACTTATACTATGTATTCCTTATTTCAATTAAAATACCCATTATTTATTTCAAGGAGTATATGTTATATCTAATATTACCTAAGATTATTTTATTTATGTTTTTAGCTTATATTTATCATAATGTCCATATGTTTTCTTATCTCTTTTTGAATATTTTGATATATGTATTCTAAATTATTGCTGTCTATTGTAATAATTCTATGTTTAAAAAGTACATTTTATCCCATTTCTTTCTTTTGATGGATGGTACACCTCAAATAACCAGGTTGTTTCTAAGCTGGAAAATTCTTTTTTCCCTAGGAGTAGATCTGTTGCTCTGTTTTTTGTTTGTTTGTTTGTTTTGTGTTTTGTTTTCTTGTACTGGGGATTGAACTCAGGTAGTCCTTGCGCTTACACAGCAGGTGGCAAAACCACTGAGCTAAATCCCCAGCTGCTGCTCTATTTGATTATGTACATCAAAGAAGCACACACAACCAGGCCACTTGTGTTAGTCTTGCTGAATTTAAGGATATGGCATAAAGCCCTGTATAGTACAAAATCAATTTTGATCCCTACTATTGGTTATCACCTCATGAGAAAAATAATCTGAAAAGATTTTAAATCTTTAAACCCTTGACAACAGATTCATAGGAAGAGGCAGCTGGCTCCATTTCTAAGGTGAGGGGAGTTATAGAGGAATAAGCACCCATGGAGAACCAATTATTTCATACCTATTTCCATTAGCTTGTTTCCTTACATGCTTTTATTTTGCCATTACCTAAAAAGTATCTGTGCTAGAAATATAGTCTGATACAGCTGATTTCTGCAATTAAGACAAAAAGACTTTCTAAAGGTAATATGCAAGTGGCATGGTCAAGTGGTGGATGAAAACTGTTACAAACCCTTTTTCTGACCAATCATAGTTTTTCCACTCCATCTACTCTCTTGCAGGCCCCACTCTCCCCCAATCCTTTTGTCATCCATATCAGTTAGTTCAACACAACTTTTCAACTTCCCAAATGTGTTAAGTGCTTTGGTTTGCTTTCATTTATTTTTATTTTAAAGCTCATTTTCTGGACTTTACCTTTCCCTGACTTTTGTATAGTTTCTTCACAGTTGAAATTTCAAGCCCAGGAGAATAGTTAGTTCATCATCTTGGTGGGAACCAAGGTGCCATGGAAATTTCCTCCCCTTTTTGATGTTACAAAGTACTTGCTTAGTCTGCTGCTGAATGTAGTTTTGACCTGGATAGCCAATCCCAACACTTGCAACTCTGCCTGTTTGTAACATGACCTCTCACCAGCATAATAGTCTCCAAGTATAATATTTGCAAAATATAATAAATCATAGTTTTAAAACAGAAGTAGAGTTGAATTGTTTTTATAATAACTTTACTCTTACTTATTTTCATTTGTTAATTCTCCCTTGAGTTACAAGGACAGAGAGAGAGAGTGAGGGCAATAATACCAAGGTTTCCGATTCATAGACTGTTTGATATTTTTAGTGTGTTTAGCATGTAAATATCATGCTGTATGTCCCTTAGTATGTAGAGAATAAAGGTCTCTGTTCCAGGTTCTATTGCACTATCATGAGCTCAGAATACAGTTAAGCAAATAAAAAATTCTCCTGGAATATTTGAAAAGGCATCAACTTGTATTCAAATGCTAAGAAATGTCTAGTGTTGATTTTTTGTGGGGATTTGTGGGTTAGAGAAATTGCCTGAGTGTTGGTGTGTTAAATCATAATCAGTTCCTATGTGCACAAAAAAGAGAGTAACAATTGGCAAATGCCTGGCACAGCTGCATTATTGCCTATAAAATATAGAAATGAAACAAACTCTTATCCGGGGTAAATGAGACAGTGAAGCCCTTATACTGCTAGCTGCAAAGATGATTTTTACTCATCATCAATAATAAGAAAAACACCGAAATGGCTTTAAGGGATATTTGAAATTTATGTCATTTGACACTTTAAATTTTTAGAACAAAAAGGGAAGGGGATTGATAAATGAACAAGTATATTATGTACATGTACCCACTCCCCAAGATGACTGTAAACTACATGTACTGAAAACAAGTACTGATAAAAATATAATAAAATAAAAATAGCAAAACATATCCAAATTATGAGATTAAAATATACCATAGTCCAAACTATAAATCCATGTCAGGGGAGATTTATTTTAGCATAAAATCTCAAACAATGTGTTAGTTTAAGTTCTATAGTCACTTTTTTTCTGGAAAAAAGCAGCAAAATTATCAAAGAAAGATACAGTTGGAACACTTAATGACTAAAACTTCACTTAGCTACAATAGGATATGCTGTCGGGTATTGGGACGTTCACAAACAAATATGCTAGCATATGGCATTAAGATTTGCCTCAATGGTTACTTTTAATTATCATTCTATGTTTATAATTTAGTAATAATGATTATATCCATTTTTTGTTTCAATTTCAAGCTGAGCTCTGTTTCACCACCTGTTGCCTAACTTAATATTGCACCTTCAGGTATGTGGCATTTTAAAAAATGACAATTACAAATCAGTTGGCATTTGTTATGGCTTGTGTTTAGATGTTCCCCCAAAGACTCATACTTCCTCAGTGGTGGCTGAATCTGGAGTGTGTGATTGACTCATGCTGAGACTAGGCCTGAGGGTACAAAAATTAAGGACTTGAGTACTACCCACCCTGAGTAGTCTGAATAACAAAATGGACAGGAAGACTTTGTTAGGGTCTCTTGTTGCCTTTGCTGTGATCTCCAGCCATGACCCGTTGCCCCTCTGTCATGTGCCAATTTGCCTTGGAGCCAGCCAACCATGGACTGAAACCTCTGCAAACTGTGAGCTAAGTATACCTTTCCCTTTCAACACTGGGTGTTGAGTATAAGTATTTTGTTTCAACAATGAAAGAAGAAACGAGCACAAAAACCAGTACCAGAAAAGTGGGGTCATTGCTGTAACTTTGCCTGACCATGTTCTTCAAGAACCCTTTGTAACTGGCTTGTGGAAAGAGGAAGAGTTAGGAAAGGTTCAGAAATGCTGGTGGAAGAAGCAGAGCTGGAACATCTTACTCTATTTTCTGTATGAAAGTTTCTGGTCTGAGCTCAGAAGACCGGAAAGCTGGAAAGACCAGACTCAGGAGGTTTCTGGTGGGAAGAAGGACTACATTGGCTGCTGGACTCCAGATAATTTGTGTTACGCCTTGGCAGAAAGTTTTTCTGCATTTTGCTCATGTCCAGAGACTTTGCCTGAGACTGAAGATTATGGGCATCAGACTAATTAATCTTGCAGAAGAAATTTCAAGACAGTTTAATATTGAAGTTGTGGCATGGCTGCTGTTGGGGCTTTTAGCCAGATTTATGTTGTGACTCAAGACTAAAGAGCACAGCAGAATGATGTAAAACATTTTGAGTTTGGCCAGAAAGGAAGCTCCAATAAAGTTGGGACCTGCAAAGATAGAGCAGAGGAGATCTAAATTGCTGACAAGGAATAGAATAGAAAAGATGGCCTGAGGACATCAGAAGAAGTAGCAGGACTCTACACTTTTCAGTCTCAAAATTACAAAAGTGAAAGATTTTACCTTGAAAAGAAAGTCCCAGAGCTCCTTATTCCAGAATGGCAGCTCCCTAAAGAATTTGTCCCTCAGAATTGGGTTCAGAGTGCTCAGTTATTCAGGCACTGGACCCCAACAGCCAAGAGAGAGGGAAGCCTGGCTTAGTGCTTCAGCTGGCAGCAGACCTTGGTATCATCCACTAGCATGGGTTTTAGGTTTATGCAAAATGCAGGAGTTGTGGGGTCAGGAAGGCTTCCATCCAGATTTCAAAAGCTCTGGAAGGTCAGGCAGCGTGCCCCTGAGAAGGCAGTGTGTGAAGCTGTGAGTGCAAAGCTGAAGTTGCAGTGGAGACCCCGGAAGTTTGGAGAAGTCAGAAGCATGGATAATCTGAGGAAAGCTGCAAGGAGGGAGCAGAACCAGCCCAAGAGAGAAGCCTTGGGAACTGCAACCATCTGCGGTACTGGAAGGGTGGAGCCACCTAAGCCTTTCAGCTTGCCACAGATTGCCAAAGATGCTGGAAATGGAACTGTGGGATTTAATGTTTGCCCTAATGAATTTTGGACTTGCTTTGGTACAGTTCCTTTGTATCCCCCTATTTATAACATTTGGAATGAAAATATCTATCATATTCTAATGAATGTTGGAAGTATTTAACTTTCATTTCTAAAAGAAGCTAAGAGTTTGCCTTAAATCTCAGAGGACACTTTGTACATGGACTTTTCAGCGATGCTGAAGCTGTTAGGACTTTGGAAACTCTTAGAGATGGACTAAATGCTTTTTTTTTGCATAAAGGGGTCTTTATAAATGAGTCTTTGAGGGGCCAAGGGCAGAATGTTATGGCTTGTGTTTGTTTAGATGTCCCCCCCAAATTTTATGCTTCCTCAGAGGTGGCTGAATTTAGAGTGTGTGATTGACTTGTGGTGCAGCTAGGCCTGAGGGCATTAGGATTAAGGCGGTGAGTGCTAACCACCCTAAGTAGTCTGAATAAGATAAAAGGGGCAGAAAGACTTTGTTAAGGTCCCTTGTTGCCTTTGCTGTGTTCTCTGGCCATGACCTGTTGCCACTCTGCCATGTGCCACACTGGCTTGGAGCCAGCCAACAGTGGACTGAAACGTCTACAAACCGTGAGCTAAATAAACCTTTCCCCTTTAACTTTGAGTGTCAGGTATTTTTGTCTCAGCACTGAGAGAAAATTAGCATAGCTTTGGAACATGTTTTTGATTTGGAAGAGTCAGAGTTATTAATAATGGAAAACTTGTCAAACTAATATTCTGTGTTATTCATGTATTGTCATAAATTTTAAATTCACATTGGAAAGTAATTTTATGTCTTAGTTACTTTTCTCCTTGCTGAGACAAAATGCCCAATACTAAAGTTAAAGGAGAAAAAGTTTATTTGGGGTCCCATTTTTTAGAGGTTTCAGTTCATAGTTGTCTGGCTCCAAGACAGGGCGGCATGGCAAAAGAGCATCACAGAGGAGAAATAGTCCATGGCAAGTAGGCAGCCAAGGAGAGAGCCAAAGAAAGCAAGCGAACAAGGGACACACCTCTTTCTGTTCCTTATATCTTATCCAGGCTACCTGCCATTCAGGCAAGTAGGATTCACACCCTTAATCCTAATGCCATTAGTCCTAGTATTGAATCATGAATCAATCCCAGAATCATATACTTTAGATCCAGCCTCCTCTAAAAGGCCCCATCTATGACCACATGAAGCTTTGGTGGGACACCTAGACACCAGCTATAACATTTTATATTCTTTTGAACACAGATAAAGGGATCTTGTGAATTTTTTGAAACACATACATAAAAATATATACAGATAAGTTTTGATATTTTTTCCAGGAAAGATTCTGTTAGCTTACTTTTATTCTACTGGTTTTATTTTGTCTGTATGTTTCCTAAGTAATAGATACATGGAGACTTTTCCAAAATATCAGGGATATCATATTTCTAGCATTCTAAATCCTTCTATACATTTTTTTTTGCATTATAGCTACTGTCAAAATCAATTTCTCTCCCACTTGGTAGATATGCCGATATTAAGGAGCATTTGAGTTAAGACATTAATTTCTCCACCTTTGAGATTGTGAAGACAGACTAGGAGAAGTTTGTGTATATGATCATTTCTTAATATAAATATGTTCCTAACAATAACAAATGCTGGGAGGACTGTGGGGAAAAAGAAACCCTGCTCCACTCTTGGTGGGAGTGTAGGCTGGTCCAACTAGTGTGGAAATCAGTATGGAGATACCTCAAAGAACTAGGACTGGAAGTCCCATTTGACCCAGCTATTTCTTTACTGAGTATCTTCCCAAAAGAATTAATGAATCATATCACAGAAATATATGTGCACCCATGTTCATAGCAGCACAATTTGTAATAGCTAAAGTATAATTTAGCTAGCCCAAATGCCCATCAACTGGAGACTGGAAAAAGAAAATGTGTTTTTTTAATAAAATGAAGTACTACTCAGCCATAATGAATAATAAATTAGAGACATTTATAGCTAAATGGATGCACATTGAGGTGATACTCTTAAATGAAATAAATAGGACAGACGTGTAAATACTGAATAGTTTCACTGGTGTGAAAAACTGAAAATGTAAATGAGGATCAAAAGGCATAATAGATATTGTGAAATAGGAAGAGAAGGTCCAAAGGGGAAGGGGAGGGGGAAGTGGGAAGGATTGAGGAAAGGAAATAAGGGAATGGAATTATTATGAAAAAATGGAAATAAAGTCTTTGTAAATAGGAAGGAGTGAAGGGGACGAAGGGAGGGCAGGGGAATGGGGTAAAAAATAGGTACCAAGAGAGATTTTGTACAAATTTCCAGTGATGAATGTCAATATATTGTATACCGAAAATGTACCAATAAAATTAATTTTTAAAAAAGAGGGTTAAAACCATAATTAAATAGTTGGGCAATATATATATATATATATATATATATATATATATATATATATATATTCATTCCTGGCACACGTTCAGAGGCCATTTGTCTAAAGCTAGGCCCTCTAAACATGATGCTCACATTTTGCTTTTAAAAAACCCTCAAATGTGAACAATAGTAGCTTACTTGTTCATTTAACAAATGTTTGTAATATATCTACTCTGCCAATCACTACTCTAGATTCTAAGCCCTGAGCTAGCAATGCAGAGTATACAGTGTTGGACAGGTCACTGACCCCACCTTCAAAGAGATTTTAATGAGTAAAGCAAGTTAATACCATGATACAGCATGTTAAAATTATAGGATTATCTCAAAACAAATAGTTAATTCAGTTCACTGTTCAAATCCACATGAAATTAAAAACTATGAGACTATCTTTGGTGGATTTCTGATTATTGTATGTAATTCAACACATTAAAGATTCTTGGTATATGGTACTTTTGGTAATAAATTTATGAATTAAAAGCAAAGACTTTTATATAACATTCATTATTTCAAATATTTACTCTAAAAATATTAATGAAATTCCCGGGAAATAATTATGTGACTAAGTATCTAATTGGTTGACAGACCACATGGAGATACATAAATGAACAGATTATTGGGATACATTCTTGTAAAAGGTAAGATCTTTCAAAAATACAATGAAATGCCAGGGAAAGTACTTTTAACATATCTTGTGCAGGAAAAGGGGTGCTTTTCCAAGTGGAGGCTCTATGTAAGGTAAATCATGGAGAATTAAAGAAATTAGCTAATCAAACAATGAGAAGGGAAAGGAAAGCCTGTCAGACAGATACATACACAAAGATATTCTGTGCAGGGGACAACTGGAGGGTGTACTATGAAAAGACAAGTATCTTGAAAGGCTAGATTGATTGAATTTGGTGCTCAAGGATATTTGTGTCTTTGTCGTGAGAGATAAAATGGTGGGGGAATGTGTATTTAAAGTTTCCAGAGCAAGAAAAATGTTTAGTTCTAACATTAAACTCTTCATCTCTGAATATTACCTGATAATTAATATTTATCATCTATTTTACTCTTTGCCGGTAATTTCACTTTCATGATCCTATTTATTACTAAGGAGAATCCTGCGAGGCTGGCTCTAAAGTAATTTATACCGTATTGGGAGGAAACTGAATGTTCTCAAGATTAATTAACCAGAATCACAGAATTTATAAGGCAGAGACATATTAAAAATGGCAAATATAATTGAGACAATCTCTGCTTCCACCAACATCTACATTTGAACCTAAATCAATGTAAATTTTTTTTCTTTTTACACAGCACACCTCAGTGATAACTTCTGGCACTGAGTAAGTATATTCATTCTATAATGTAATCTATAAGGAGAAACTGAAACTTCTTCTTTGGGCATATTACATATTAGAAGCTGAATACTTGAGTGGAGACAGCTAAGGCAAGGACTTGATGGCATCAAGACATACTAGGTACATTAATTTATGAAGGAACCCAGATACACATAGTCTACCAGAATCAGTGGCTCTATTTTCTATTTAGGTATAATATTTTTAAGATGAAGGGTTGGCATGAAACTCATTACTTGTTGATCACATGTCCCTGAGACATGTAGCCTTTTCCATAGTAACAAAAGCCGGGTTGGATTGACTTATTCAGAGATAATTTTAAGTAATATAAACATTTTCCAATGTATTTAGAAACAATTTTTTGAAGTTCATACTCAAGCTGAATTATGGATGAATCCAGTTGTCATGGAAAAGAGAACTAGTCCATAACTGCACACACACAGTTTTTAAAGTATAAATGTAAAACCTCATGCATTATTTAACACTATCTATACTTCATAAGGAATAGTGAATGAGTGTATTTATTATTTTCTTGTTCCTTTAAATCCTTCTTGTTTTATAAAACAAACTAACAATCAATAATTTTGGCTGGAAAAGTTCCCACTACTGACTCAGAGAAGAACAGAATCAGGGTGTTTTGCCTGGAGGTTCACTTTTTCAAAATTATAAACATCACAGGACAGTAAACTTGACTTTCAAATAATAGGAGGAACAGAATATTATGAATATATATTATATATATATATGATTTGCTTCTACCTCTCAGGCATTAGCCTAGATAAATATGCAAGAGTGAGTCATGCTAGAAATGTATCTGTCATAAAGTAGGGGACAGGTGGCTTTCACATCTGTCATGGTAAGGGACATTTTATCAAGTGTCTCAGTAATAATCTAGAGGAACACCAGGAAGTGATTTTTGTGGGGTTGAAATGCTATATCAACAATGGCAGCTAGTGACATGAACCAGATATAGAGGCAAACCAGAAAGTGGAAGTTATCTTGGGAGGCTTTTTTGAAGTAGTGTTGGTAGTTAGAATGATGATGGAAAGCACTTGGCATGCCTGAAGGAAAACAGAATTAAAGAGTCATAGACATTTGATGTAAAAGAGCTCCATTAAGGTCATCTCATTCATTCCCTGCCAGCAGAGGATTGTTCTCTATATCATATTCTATAGCACAATGGAATAATGTTTGAAAAAAACCTTAAAAGCTTTCGCATAGTCTACACTAGATAATCGTTGCAAATAAGAAGCTCTCAAACCACTCATTCTGTACTCTACCCTAGTAGGCAAATTAAAATGATTAATAGGTTTGAGGCTCCACATCTAGATAACAAAGGCAGAACTGTCTGCACAAATTTTCACAGGGAAGGCATTGATTTAAGGAAAAGGGCTCAATATGAAGGACATGAATAACAGAAGAGTTACACACAAAGGAGCCCTTCTCCTGGTGAACAGAGAAGTTCAGACACCTCTAAGAGCTTACCAAAGTATTATTTAAACCAGTTTGCAAATCTCTGAAGTTGAAACCTTTAGCACAGGCTTTTAGATGGAAGAAATGCTTTATTCTCTTGGTTGGGAATTGTATGACTGTAATGAAAAGATCTCTTAAAAGTATCCAGAGCATTAAGATTTGAATAACTGTCTCTGGGTCTCATAAAGGGTAATTACTATGTCCTGATTGAATGTAGATATCCTAGATCAGTGAATAGAAACTTAAATGCAAAGGGCAAATTATGGTAAAATGGGCCAAGAAGTGACATTCAGGACTGCAGACCTGGCTCTAGCCTGTTTTCTTTTCAAGGATTTGCTTTCATATTAAGTCTCATTTTTCTGACCTTTTCTTCATAGTTATTGGCATTATAAACCACAGCATCTAGCAAGCTACATTATATTTCTAAACTAAAGATACATGTTTAAGAGAAGGAAGGAATCATGGGAAAAATTTTCTTACTGAGATTTCAATTCTCCCTAGCTATGGAAGTGTTTTGTACTCAGTTTGTGTATGAGACGTGAGCCAGCTTTATGTACCAAGGTGATTTCGTGTCTCCCATTCTCATGAGCCAACTGGTTCCTAAGCTGTCAGAAATAGAAAAGAGCAAAAGAAGGAATGATCAGAAAGTTTGTGGACACAGCCTGGATTCTGAAGGACCTGTTCAGGTTAATATTATTATAGGGTTGGGTATAGTTCTTCCCTGTCTATAAGTATGGAGCATGGGAACAGGTATTTCCATATACTGTATTTAATGGTGTTGTTGTTGTTATGTTGCCTTTGACATAAAATGACCTGACTTTGCATCCTCCTGTATCCTTTATTATCTTAATCAAGTTGCCTCTTGGCTTGAGTTTCTCCTTCAGAAATGGGAGTAATTACAACTCCTAAATATTTCTCACTATATATGAAATTTATAAATTATAAAATGATATATTTAGACAATATACTGAGAATAGCTGTGAGTTATGTGTCCCTGACTATTAATAGTATTTCTGGTGGCAAATAAGGTAACTTGCTTCTTCTTGCTTGCCAGTCTGCATATCTGCCCGTGAATCAATCCATACACTTTTTTTTTTACCACGTGCTTATGTTATGCTCAAAACTGTGCATAGAAAAATATGCTGAACTTCATTTCAAAGTTTCTTTAGATCTACAGTCTCAGTAAAAACAATAGCCAACATATTTTCCTTATGTATGTATTTTTTATCTCTATGGTCCTAAATTTTAGTTTTTATTGAATTGTACTAACTTAGAAATATGAAATAGGTCCTCTTCTTACAACTCAAGTGTTTTGGCATATGACTTCCTCTTTAAAAGCACACTCATTTTATCCCATAATTTTAAGAAAGATTTTATGACAATTTCTATGTCATAATTCAATTAATCTTAAGGCATAGTGAAGTTGTATTAGATGACATTGCAATAAAAGTTTAAATTCTATAATCAAAACACTTGAATGTGAGTCACAGTTGGGATCCCCATTAGCTGTGCAAATTTGAGCTGGATGCTTAGTCTCTAAAATTTTTTCATCTTTTAGACAAATGACACTGTCAATAGTGCCTGTATCATGAGACAATATAACACGTTTTGAAGTACTATGGATTAGGCTTGCTGCCTAAAAAATGCCAAATGATATTATAATTTTATCAATGTATTTCCTCTATATTTAATCATTCAATTGGACCATTTATATCTGTATGTGTATATTTATGTGCATGTATATATGTATAGATATCGTAATCTGTCTTGTGATTATACAAATTGAGAGGATGTCAAGACCAACACAATTTTACAGTATAGGCAAAAAATAACATGCATGTGTCATTATTAGTCCTTTGGGATTTCCATTATGAGACAGTTTTCAGTGAATCAATGATATTTAGCTGACTGCATTAAAATGAAACAGAAAAGGAGAAAATTAAAACCACACCAGAAAAGAATTCTGTTTTCAGTTGAGCTTGGAAATGAAGAGCTATAAGATGGAGAGTATTAACACATTTCCAGGAAACAAGAGAAATTCTGTTTGCCAGCATCCAAATATTTAGTGGAAGGCTAGGACTGGGTGGGAAGAAATTACAGATTACAGATTTCCATGAGGAAAACTCTAACAAGTCCACTGTAGGTTTGAAAACAAAAACATAGATATTCAGAACAAATACTTTAGTAAAGATTGTCAATGGAATTGCTGGAGGAAGAGGAATTGGCAGCTGCATGAGCAGGTGTGAATGTTTCCGGGCCTCTATGATCAGCTTCATGTGGTATATCAAGGAACTGAGAAATAAGAATTGGGAGAGGATATTACAGAATGAACTGTGTAGTTAAGCTGAGAAGTGATAAAGGTGTACATAAGAAGTTAAGCAGAGATGCAACTGTGACACAGTGGTGCACATGAACAGATTTGCAGAAGAGGTTTTAATGTGTTTTTAATGTTTGTAAAAGCTGTGGAAATCTTGGCATGCTGCTCAAACCATCAAGCTCCATGCAAGTAGGTCAGAGGGAAGGCTTGAGATTGAGAGGCAGAGAAACAGCATGGAGCAGGCCAGCAGCAACTGAAGGGGAAATCAAGTTTATTAATTAGGAGAATTAATTGGACAGCTGTGACTTTTGCCTTATGTTGTCAAACTAGATTGGAAAAACAGACTGTAAAGTATATACAATTTAGTAGCTGAGCTTAAAATATAATCTTGTAAGCTAACCTAAGAAATGAAGGCAGAAAAACAGCAAAGGGCAAGAAGCACAAAACTCATATAGCACTATCAATAACTGTCATATTTGTAAGATATTACTAAATGAATTTTGTTTCTTAGGGACTTTACTTCAAATCAATCTAATAAAACAGATTAGCAAATTGCTTGGTAGCTGAAGTAAATTAAATGCTATTTTGATAAAAAATTAGCAGGCTTTGAATAGATCTTACTAATAATGCATTTATATAATGAATTTCTCTTGATCAATTATAGCAGTCTTTTTCTCTTTCTCTGAAAACCTCATAGCTTTAACAAAGTCAATGAATAATTTTTCTACTGGTTAAGATTTGAAGTTTTTAAATATTTCTGAGATTTTGTTTTTGTAGTATAATTTCTGAAACAAAATCATTTTAAGATCCCTGCTTTTGTCCCCATACTTCACTTTTGTGAATTTATTGTTAAATCTAATTTCATATTCCATATATGATAGTGTTTCTATTTTTTTCTCCCACCTTCCTTCCACTCTCTTCACTATCCTTTCTCCCTCTACTCACCCCCTTCACTGGGGTTTAAACCCAAAGCCTTCACACTGACCTGCTTCCACCACTTTCTTCTTCTCCTTCTCCTCTTTTCTCCTCCTCTTCCTCCCCCTCCACCTCTCTCTCTCTCTCTCTCTCTCTCTCACTCTCTCTCTCTCTTTCTCTTTCTCTTTTGTTTTAATTTTGACATAGGGCCACACTAACCTACTAAGTTCCTCAGGCAGGGCTTAAACTTGTGATCTACTGATTCAGCTTTCCAGAATAGTGGGATTACAAGTGTGAATCATCATATCTGTCCTCCTTATCTTTTACATAGATTATTCTAATAAAATTTTCTTTTCAAGCTAGCAAGCTATCCACACAATTTCTAATGTTGATAATATTCAGTAAGATATATCAATTCAGTAAGTAAATTCTCAACTAAATTTGCAGTTGAAAATTACTACTAATAAAATATCATGTTGTTTTATAGTTAACACTTTCTCATATTTCACATCATAATCCTTAACTTGAATTTGTGAAATAGATGCAATTGTTAAATTATAGTTTAAGAATGGGGATGTGACTTGTCTACTGTTATTTTCCCTAAATATTTGTGCAGCTTATGTTTGAGTATTTTGACTGTTGATTCAGTATTACTTCCAAATTCTATATATAAAAAAGGGTTTTCAGCTGAGATATGACAGACACTATTCCAGTAACTGAAATATGAACTGTTAAACAAAAACTAAATGAGATTATAGTTTAACAGAAAAGTGTTACTATTTTGAGTCTAAATGGCAAGAGTTTGCTGGAATTGAGTATGAAGGGAATAGAGTTTTTTAAAAAGAGAGAAGGGACAACTCACATAAAAGAAAGATAAGAGGAGATTTTCTGAAAGGAGGCTCATGCAACCTGACTTAGTGTGAATAAAAGACAAATCATTTATAGTCATAAGCATTGCAATGTTCTGTAAGTGTGAGGGCATCTACACATGTGCATGTACACACACACACACACGCACACACACACACAGACACAAAGAGAGAAAAAGTTTCACATATCATGTGAATTAAGTCATGGTGCAGGAGAGGAGAAGCAGGACCTAAACATGGGAATAAATCGAATGTTTAGAACTTTTACTCATTGATTTCCATGTAACATGTTGATGTTTACCATTCCTTTTTGATTCCTCAATGTCCTCCAGTAATTTATTTGTTAATTTGAAAATTTCTATAGCATATAAAGGAGATTTTGTGCATATTAAGTACTTGGGAAAATCATCAACTGACAAACATATTTTGACACATAGTCCTTGGGCTGTCCTCTTTTCTATATTTAATATGCAGCCCATATATGTACAATAAATAAACTATCATGACTACTTTAGTGCTGTCAATACCAGCTATTAATAATGGGCCAGAATTACATTTCTTATGTTTATCTCCCCTGCTTCAAGTAAAGATTTGTGAATTAAATGAAAATTATTCTTAGAGTAAATTACTGTGAAGAAAGAGTCCTGGCCACCTATTATCATCAGCTGATGAAAATTCAGAAAGGTTTGTGGAAAAATTAGTAATATAAAATTTCATAACCCTAAATCTTACTTATAACCAACAAGGAAGCACTATAATTTTTGGTGAAAAAATTACTACAATTAGTCAATTTGGGTGGATTTTAAGCCATATCTCTGCTGGAGAAATAACATGCTCTTTGATTTATGTATCAACAATTTTTTAAATTT
Source organism: Heterocephalus glaber (assembly GCF_000247695.1). Next base: position 41,980,577 of record NW_004624735.1, read on the forward strand.
AGATTTGGTAGTAGAGTTCATTGAAAACACTACAGAGCATGTTGAGATCATTCACTGGCCAAATTCTTACCTAGATTTCCCAAATACCAGAACTAGGTTGGAACTATGACTTTTTGAATCTCAAGTATATTTCACTAATGTTGATGTTAGCATAGATCTGTTTTATATAGGAAGAGAATAGATTAAAATCAACATAGGAGCATTTCAAATTTGCTTTCATCAGAGAAAATTTGTTTCCTTCTATTTAATTCATTTTCTTTTATTTAGCATGCAATTCCAACACCTTAACTTTATATTAAAGACTCATTATGTTCTTATCAAACAGAATTATTGAATAACATTCTATCAATAATAGTTTATGCATATGATTAATCATCTAAAATGAAGATATTATTACAATACTTCGCATAATAAATGCTAATCAGATATTGTTGCCCTTTAAAATAACTCGTTATCCCTTTTTTCTCTTTACCCCAACCCCCCCAAATAAGGAAAAATGAACTACTCAATTATACACATTTTGGGGGGGTAGAGTACGTAATTGGAAGTAATAAGTGAGTTATAAATGCAATTGAACTAGAGCAAGTATTGATTTATATTTCCTCTCAGTTTCCCTTTATATCATATGGGAGGCTTTCAATGATTAGAAGAGCAAGAAAGACCAGAGTGCAGCCCGAGGCAAGGAAATGTTGAGTAGTTAAATCATAAACAAGTCTATGATGTTTTAGAACACTAGTTGTATGGCTTGATCTAGTTTTAAATCCCCTCTTTACGTTGTCATTTTGTCATGAGAAAAACTCAGTGAGTCTTAAGATCACTAAGCTTTTTCCTTCATTACATAAAATAAATTTTCACTTTGGTCAGGACTATAGCAGAAAAGTTATCATGTGTCTTTTTCACTGAGTGACAGAACATGTCATATGTACCTAGCTATAATACCTGCTTCAATGACTGCAACAACCCACAGAAGTGGACACCAGAGTTATCTTCATTTCTCACGCCTGGCTAGCTGATAGGATGAGCCAATGATGTCTATTCATATGAAATATCAAAGTCTTTTGCTTCTTGAAAGAAAGAGAAGCTAATCACTAATGAATTTCATTTTAAAGGTTTTTAATAGAGTTTAATATCTTACACAAGGTTAAAAATCTAAATCCTCAAAGAATTTAAAGAACATCCACTAATTGGCCATTCATTGATTCAAGAAACACTTTTATGAAACCATAATTTTAAAGAAAAATTATATGTGGAACTCTGATTTTATTTAACTACTATCATTTCTATCACCTACAATGTAAGCTTTCATTAAGTATCTTTACACTCAGTTTTAAGAGGAATCCCTTTAGTTAGAAAATGTATTTTCATATAGTTTTTTTTGGAAGGATGTGGCTATAGTTGTATATGGTAGAAAGAATGAGATAGAAAAGGAGAAAGAAGAATCAGGAAATTTATGAAAATAGGTAACTGAGAATAAAATCCAGAGGGAAGTCAAGCCAAAAATGTTGGTTAGCAGTGGTAAGGAAGGTCTGGAGTCTAGTAAGTAATGTGAGGAGTTAAGTAGCAATAAGAACAGTTTATTTAGAAAAAGAGAGGAAATTGAACAGAATAAAGGAGAAATGGCAGAATGAGGGCAAGAGAAGGCAAAGACTTTTATCAAGCATTGATAAGAATTCTTTAAATGAAAACTGTGACCTAGAATGAATTGATATTTTTAGTTTAATGGTTTCTGAGAAGGCAGCTTATGGTTGTTGAATAAAGGTTACTCAATATTTAATTTTGGAATGTTTCAAAAATCTCTTTTAGTCAGAATTTTAAGAAATCTAATTCTGGTAAGAGTATGATGCAAATTATAGGACAATTTCATGAATCTTAACTGTGGCAATTAAGGTACATATTTAACATTGTACAGTAAGTATCTCTTAGCACAATCCTATTCAGAAACACACCTTCTCTCAAAAATATTCACTATGCCTATTTTTCTTGGATACTTTGTGTCCAAATATTTGTAGAGGCCATGGAAAGCAGCTCATGGATATAAATGAAGGGACAATAACTATAAAACCCAAATCCTGCTGCTGGTTTCTCCCATCTGCTCTTGTAAATGTCAAATATTTATGGGCGCCTCAGAGTGTCTTTCATGTAACAGAGGCACAAGAGGCCCTGGAGGATGCACTGTTTCTTCATAATGTTTCTCTGGTAACTACAGAGAATTGCCTTATTATCCTGTCAGTTTCATCTGTTGTTATACCATACAGCATGAAAATTTCCATATGCCATAGTTAAACTGTGTTCCATTGTAGGGCAGGCAAGTAATACTCTTCTCATATAATCTTTTACATCAGAGGATTAATCAAGAAGCACTTATTTTTCCACAATAAATACTTCAAGATTTTAGAGAGCATTTGTCTTAGTAATTTTCTTATTGCTGAGACACAATACCTGACACCCACAAGTTAAAGGATAAAGAAGTGTATTTTGGCTTACAGTTTGTAGATACTTCAGTCAATAATTGCGTGGCTCCAAGTCAGGTTGGAATGGTAGAGGAGCATAACAGGAGAGAAATAGTTTGTGGGAGGGCAGGCAGAAGGCAGCAAGGAGGAAGTAGCCTTATTTATGTCCCATAATATTCCATTCAAGCTAGAAGACTACTGATTGGTGTCATCCACAGCCAGGATGGGGCTTCCATTATTCACATCAAAAACTATGCTAAATCCATTTAATTATTATACATGCTTTTAGTTATCAATACCCAGTATTACATACTCTGATCCACCACTACACAACCATGGTCCAGGCATCCCCCAAAAGTCCTACCTATGAGTACATGAGGCTTTGGGGGACATCTAGATACAAGTCATAACAACATTATTTTGATTTTTGTTTGCATTCTATTTCTGCTTCTCCAATCTCATCTCACTGAGTTTTGTCATGATTGTAATTGGTATTGGAATAAGAGACTCATCTCTCTGAAAACCATCAGACTGTTTTTTTATTTCATCCCAAGGACAGATCTTCATTATTTGGTCAAGTTACAGATTTGTTCCTCCTTTCCTTGGGGTGAGCTTATTCTCATGAGGCCCAATGATAAAACATGAAAGTTAACTTTTGACCAATTCAATCAAGCAGTTTGATGCCTAGCCCAGTAGAGGTTCAAATTGAAACATCTGCTTTTGAAATAAAGGTAAGTGAAGATGATCATGATGATGATCTTAATCATGTCCTTTATGTCAATAGTGGCAAAAGTATCTTTAAATGTAAAAGTTTTAGCCATAGAAAAATATTTTGTCTTATGCAAAAAAATTACTTTTATTTTTTCTTATCTGAAATATTTTAACTAATTTATCATCCTCTACATAAATATAACCTTTTCATGGCCTCTTTCTTTGCTAAACTGGGCATTCATGCTTTGCATTGTTTTGTTTAGCTCATCTAGTTTTTGTTACTGCTTTGTGTGTGTGTGTGTGTTTGTGTGTGCATGTATGTCTGCTAAGATTTGAAGGTGCTTATAGTAGAAAGAGTTTATTTCTGTTATGGAGATTTATTTAGTTCATATCTAGTTTTCAGTGATGTCCTCTGGGTGTGACTAACTAAAGGTCTTTGGCTCTAATCCAAGATCCAACAAGCTATATTAGTTTTAAAGGGAAAGACACAGTGTTATTGTCCCAGTACTCAATTCTTCAGGAATAGACTGTGATATTGTTAATGGCACAAAGATAATCTGAATATTGGCATATGGCTTACAGAGAAAATCTATTAATTACAACAACTGTACCACCTTGATAATAGCAACTGAATCAGCAAAATAATAACATCAAAGACAATTAAGATACTGATCTATCATGAGAACCTATAAAGTATTACCCTTAACCATAAGAAAAAGATCTATAATTATTGTATAAACACTAAGGCACACCAAATATTGACTTGTAGTGACTATCTACTAACTGCAACATCTATAAAAATCAACAGTAGTAGCATTGAGTTTATTACCTAAAGATTAATAAAATTTAATGGTTATACTAGTAAAGATAGAAAGGATGGGGAATATGCAAATGAAAGAAGAAAATCTTGAAAAATTAAGTGATTAAAAAATGTGAAACAGAATAAAGTGGGAAAAAGATCCTATAGTGTGTTTATGACATAAATAGAATTAGTTAAAAGTAATAGAAAAGAACAAACAAAAAAGAAAAGTAGAGAAAGAAAAAATAAAAAGGAATAAAAAAACCACTCAACACCCAAAAAAACTAAGCAGAAGAAGAAAAAATAAATAAGTCTAGAAAAATAATTTTCTCCACATATTTGAATGTGTGGTTTCTTTTCAGGAATCACAGTTTTGGAATCCAACAAGTCTTTGGCTTTCTTTTCTTAGCTTTACTGTCTGTGGGTTTGTGAACTTCCCTCTGTGCTCCAGAGCCCCTCTGTTCATTCACCCGAGGTTGTGGCAACTGTCCAAGCTGAGACATATTGTTACTCATGTTGGTAGGTGGGGAAAGCAATCATATCTCTGATCTATGCTAAATTTATGCAGCAGGAGAAGGGATGAAGCAGACAGCTCTACTCAATGCCACCACTTTCGGACCCAGCTGTATGTGAAAGATTCATGCTGAACCTGGCTTCTCACCTTGGAGGATAGGGCCCATGTCCTTCCTGACCTGAACTTAAATTTCTCAGAGGGTCTATGTCTAGCTCTTTCCTGGTCTGCAACTGTCCTGTTTGTCTATTTCTCACCCAGTCACTGTGGGAGGGTAACACTGGAAATCCTGAAGTGAAGTTGTTTTGTATTGTTTTCAGGCTTAAATAATCAACCCTTTCCCTAAATGACACCTGATTGAACACTGTGGCAATATGGCCTGGGCTGCACTAGATTCCTTCCGCAGCTGTAGCCTGCTATGTGGAAGAAATCAGTTTTAGTTTTTTGCAGCTTAAAATAGTTGTTGGTTTTTCTTGGGGCTAACACAGCTCACCTGCTTTGTTGTTTCTCCCTGGAGCTCCTAACCCTGGAGGCTTATCTTATGTCAGCAGGGACAAGATCTTCTCCTTGAAAACTGGGATGGACTTTCAGATGACTTTATTTATCGTATATGCTCCATTTCTCTACCTTCTCTGGATTTTTAAAATTTTTTAAATTTTTTTTTTTTTGTTACTGGGGATCAAACTCGGGTCCTTCTGCTTGTGAGGCAGGCACCAGAACCACTGAACTGAATCCCTGGCCCTTCTCTGGATTTTTTTCTGTAAGTTTCCTCCTAATTCTTGGAGATTTACCTTTTTTCTCATCCAGTTACTTTCCATGTGTCTGGATTCCAGGGCATGGAGAGGCTGTAATTTGCTGCTGATTGCTAATCCACTATTTTGGTCCAGAAGTGGTTTTATGGTCATGAATCAATCACTGGATCATCTTTCAGGCTTTGTTTTCTACAAACATTTCTACATATCATTTTTATCTGGCCATGTTTCCATTATTTAGGATAAATCTTTCTACCCCTATAAAATTTCCCAAGACTTCTACAATCAACTATAGCCTAACTACATGTAGGGCTATGTAATTAAGACTTAATCGCATTGACTTTTTATTGTCTCTTTTACATTTGTATCATTTTGTCCTTCAAGGGCAGACTCAAATTTATTCTTTCTAAAAATTTCTAACTTGTCCTTTATTTATATGCTAAGTTATGGCTGTACTCAAATTTCATTACATCTGAATCTTTACATGGACACAAGATTTTTCAAACTTTGGCTTTCAGCATGTGACAGTCCTGCCTACTTTTGAGAAAGAAAGATAAGTAAATATTTCTTATTTCAGCTTCTCCAGAGCTGCTGTGGAAAGTGAACATGACTTAAGTTCTAGCAATTTTGCCTTCCTACCAGGGAATTAACTCTTGAAAAAGTGGCACAAAATTCAAGCTCAGTTAAATATTTTGGTAGATTAGAGTCTAGAAATGGCAGCAGAATGGGTTTTCCCTCATGTCCTAGAGTCCAGTAGCAGATTACAAGGTTGAAGGGCTATGGTTTTAGAGACAGGAATGGGTCATAAATCTGTAGTGATGAGAGCATGAGATAAATGCTTATATACAAGCATTTCTTTTCTCATTTAGTTTTAGCTTATTTCTAAGTTTGGACTAGCTAGACCATGTGACCTATCCTCTTTTTCCAATTTGTTTGCTTTTCTGCTTAAGTTAAAAAATTATTTGACATTCTTTGTTAGAAGTAAACTGATTTGATACCAGAAGTCAGAGTCAGAAAATAGTATATAAAGAGTAGAGGTAAGGAATATTTATGATTTCTAAATTGGCCTATTTAAGCATGAATCAATTAAAATTTTGTTAGAATAGAGGCAAGTAAGCCTGACATCCCATTTTATCTAATGATGAAATATCTAATTAATTTGCTGCCTCTACTTAGCTGAAATAAAATCCCTACAGAAGGTATCACTTTTAGGGGTGCATCTTAGAACATAAAGCCAGCACAAAACATTCAAAAACTATACATTTAGAATCCTGTTTTAACAGTATTAAACAAATTAGACCATATGACAAATATAAGATATTAATTTTTGATTCATAACACACATTAAAACCAAATAATTTTCCATAACTTTACAAAAAATACATTATTACTTTGTTATTGTTATGTTGAAAATAATTTAATTCTGCAAAATTCCAAATTTTTAATGTCAATTAAATTCTTAACCCCACCAGTTAACCTAAGTGAAAATCCTGACATTGATAATAAATAAATAGAACCTTGAGAAATATGAAAGAAATAAATATTTCATGGACTTTTAAAAATGAGAATTGGATATCCATATGTGGATGCTATGGTACCTTCTCTCTTTTTCCTTTATAATCTTACCTTCTCTTGAAGATGATGTAACTTCTTACCTTAGTAAATTTTTTTGAAAGAATATTTTTTCTTATGTTCCAGACTTTAAGTCATCATTTCTACTGAGTTAGTTGGAATTTGACATGCTCCACATGTCGAAAAACAAAACCAGACCCTTACAGATAATGTGTATATACCAAAATAGAGGTTGGTTTAGATATTGGTTTGGGTATCCCCCAAATTCCATTACTAAGGCTTGACACTATTCCTAAGTAGTGAAACTTTTAGAAGTTGGGCTTCGTAGTATCCTTGAGTCACTGGAGAAGCATTCTTAAAAGGGGGTTGTAGAATTCTGCTCCCATGTGCTGTCTTGAGCTCTGGACTCTCATTGCCCCAAGTAATTCATTGTAGTAATGCAGAACAGATTAATAATACACAGGAACATTCAATTTATATCAACAGATATGTGGGAAATATGTAGAAATAGATATTGAGATATTTTCCCTTGGAAAATAAGAACTTGATTTTAGATATAGAAAACAACATTATGTCAAGAGAATGATGCTGTTTGTTCAGCTGGCTTATTTTAGTTTAGATTTAAGGAGACATGCTAACTAAAATGTATGTCAGAAATGCTCTGGTGAAATTAACAGTGGCTGTGAGATTTTAGTCTTACTCACATTTCTTCACTTGTTAATATATATTCTCAAGGTATTAGAGAAAATCTAATTCATTAAGGTTCAGAAATTTACATTTTAGATCAAGGTTGGAAAATTGACATTAGAACAGATTAACATTTGAAAGTATGTATTCTTAATGAGCATTTCAGAGAATTCTTGTCATGTGGTCAGAGGATCAAACTTTGAGATATAGAAGTAAAAATTAAACCTTTTGGAACAGAATTGCTTAGAAAATGTGTTTTACTGATTATCAGACCTTATACTTTCTAAAATAGTGGTTTAAATATACTGCTTTTTATTTTGAGAAATTCAGTGGTGAAGGAGCTTTAAGGTTTCATTGAAATTGCCTTAGTGAATTTTCTCTGTGCGATATAAATTCTTTTTAGAAGTGCTTCAAATCTGGTTTTATTAGAAACAGGAGGATTCTGTAGTTTCAGAAATAGGGAGATCTCTATAATTAGAAAAGCTAAAGTGGCACATTTAACTAAGTAAATGGCAGGTTCTGCATAGATATAGGATAGTTTTATACAGAGACCATTTATTGTGGTTTATTTATAGCCTCTCAAGAACTGAAATAGTTAAAACAAAACAAACAAAAACTACTGAAATTTTACATACGTGTAACACTTGCCCAGAAACAAAATCAGACTACTTTGACTCACTGTAATAAAGGATTATTTTACACCAAAATCTTAGCATCAGAATTATTTTCTAAGATAGTGAGGCTGAGCAATATGAAATGAGCTAACAGGAATAGCATCATAAATATATTCAATGAGTCTTCCCTTATGGTGCACTGCAAACAGAACTGTTACTATTTACTAAAGTAGCTGTACTCTGGAGAAAATGTGAAACCCCAACATCTCAGCCCTTCTGGTTCACTTTTTATACCAAAGAACCCAGAAATGTTAGTATAAATTTTATTGTAACTTTATGAATTTAACTGAGACTTTATGAATTTAACTGAAAGGATTTCCGAACACATACTTTAATTGAGTGATTCAACTACTATGATCAAGTTTGTTACCCTAGTTCCAACACATACATTTGGAACTGAAACCTCAACATCATATAGAACCTCTATTTTCCTAAATTAGTCATGGAATAATACATAGTAGAAAAGCCAAGAAGAAGTCCTTGGAGATCCTGGTACCTGGAAAAACACTAAATAATCTTCACTACCCCATTCCAGTATGAGTAGCAGATGTGAGTGTTACTACGAAATTGAAAGTTGTAGGAAATGATTCTGATCTTGTTTAAATTTTGAGTTAGACATATGTAGATGGCGGGTATGTCTTATAGTTGAGCAACAAAAAACAGGGACATTTACTTGTAATATAGACTGGGGAAGTTGGAAGGCTACAGAAAATATAATTAACTGTTGGAATTGGAGGAGAGAAGTGGTGAGAACTTCCTTTATTTTTAAAATTTTATTTTTCTTTCCTTTTTCGTAATATGCATAGTAGCACTGTCTGTTACATTGTTTAACACTGTACTTTAAAGTTCCTAATCATCCACTTCATATGACACTTGGATGATGGTTGCCATTTCTAGGTTTTACTAAGATACGGTTATCTTAGAAGAAGCTTTATCCCAGGGTTATGTGTTTCACATAAAACAGAAATTATGTGGGATCCCATCCCCAAAAGAATCCTGAAGTGGAAAGGGAAATAAAAAATTCAGAGGGATTTTCCATTTTTCACTGTACTTTAGGCTTCATTGTTGAAGAAATGAAATGGTATAGATTGTACTGGACATCAGGATAAAGATTTGCTCAAGAGAGAAAGAAAATTGCTGACTTAGCAAGATGTCTGCCTCAGAGGTGACCACAGGAAATATATCTATAAATGAGTATATATCCTATGTGGCTTTTTTTTCCCCTGCAAACATTTCCTTGGTTATCACTGACTATTAGTTGAAACACCCTTTTTCATTTTTTTCTACTTCTTTTTAAATTTTTTTCCATTAAGTTTATTGGTACATTTTAGGTATACAATAGAGTTGCATTCATCATTGGGCTCTTGTACCTTTACATGGTATATCTTGGTTTTTATGTTTTCCCCATCCCCCTGCCCTCCCTTCACCCTCTCCACCATTCCTTATTTACAATGACCTTGTTTCCACTTTTTTCCTTTTCTCATATTTTTTATTTTCCCTTCTTTCCTTTCCCCTACCCCTCCCACTTTGCTTACCCATCTAGACTTTTTCTTCCTATTTCATCATATCAATTATACATTTTGATCATTATTTACACTTTCATTTTTTCACACCAGAGAAACTATTTGGTATTTACAGGTGTATCCTATTTATTTCACTTAAGAGTATGGCTTCAATATGAATCCACTTAGCTATAAATGTCTCTACTTTCTCATTCTTTATGGCTGAGTAGTACTCCATTTTATTTTTTTTTAATTTTTTCCCACATTGTAGGTTGTCTCTTAGCTCTGTTGGTGGTTTCTCTTGCAGTGCAGAAGCTTTTCAATAAGATGAAATCCCAGTTGTTGATTCTTTCTGCTAGTTCCC
>NW_004624735.1:41998085-42025109 GCF_000247695.1 Heterocephalus glaber
TTAATTGGGCTTGCTCTGTTTTCCTAATATGAATATTCACTGCTATGAATTTCCCTCATAAGACTGCTTTCATTATGTCCCATATATTCCAATATGTTGTATTGTCATTGTCATTTAATTGTAGGACTTGTCTAATTTCTTAATTTCCTCTGTAACCCATTGGTTATTCAGAAGTGTGTTGTTCAATTTCCATGTGATTATGAAATTTTTGTGATTTCTTTTACTATTGATGTCCAATTTCATTGCACTACGCTCTGATAATATATAGGGGATACCTTCAATTCCTTTGCACCTACCTAAACATATTCTATGAGCAAGCGTGTGGTCTCTTGGATAATGACCAATGTGCAGCTGAAAAGAATGTGTATTTTATTTTTGGGGGGTGGAACACTCTAAAAACCTCTATTAAGTTTTTTTGTTCAAAAGTTTGATTGAGTTCTAGTATTTCATTGCTTTTTTTTTGTCAAGTTGATCTATCTGTGACAGTGGGGTATTGAGGTCCTCCACTACTATTGTATTAGTGCTTATATAATTTTTCATGGCCATTAGTGTTTGTTTTATATAGTTGGGCACACTAGTGTTTGGTGCATAGATATTTATGATTATCATCTCTTCCTGTTGGATTGTTCCCTTTACAAGGATGTAGTGTCCTTCTTTGTCTCTCTTAATCAGTGTTGGTTTGAAGTACACTTTATCTGCAAAGAGGATAGGACTCCTGCTTTTTTTTCAGGTTCCTGTCACATGGAGTATTGTTTTCCACCCTCTAACTTTCATTCTATGAGTTTCTTTTTGAATTAAGTGTGTTTCTTTTACGCAGCATATTGTTTGATCTTGCTTCTTGACCCATTCTTCCAGTCTATTTCTTTTGATTGGTGAGTTGAGACCATTAACATTGATGGTTATAACTGATATGTATTCACTTATTATTTTCATAACTTTTTCTTTTATTGGATTCTCCCCCTTTGCTTTTAATTTCTTGTGCCCAATGGATTCATTCTATTGGGCTTCCTGGGGTTGTGATCCTCATTGTCTTTTCCTAGGCTTTTGTCTAAAATATTTTGCAATGCTGGTTTGGTATTCATGAATTTCCTAAGGTGCTCTTTGTCATGAAAGTATCTTATTTCTCTATCAATTTTGAAAGATAGTTTTGCGAGGTACATCAATTTAGGTTGGACGGTATTTTCCTTTAGGGCTTGAAATACCTCACTCCAAGCTCTTCTTGCCTTGAGGGTTTGTGTTGAGAAGTCTGCTGTGATTCTGATGGGCTTTCCTTTGTATGTGATTTGTTTCTTTTCTCTGACTGTTTGTTGGACTTTTTTCTCCTGTTGCATTTCTGGAATCTTAACAGTTATATGCCTCTGTGTAGATTTTTTGATCAAGGCTAGTTGGAGTCCCATATACCTCACTTATCTGTATGTCAAGTTCTTTTCCCCTGCTTGGGAAGTTTTCTGCCATTACTTCTGTGAACTTTTTTTTTTATATCATTTGCACCCTCTCCAGTTTCTTCTTTGACTCCAATCAGTCTTATGTTATTCTTCTTTGCATTGTCTAGCAGCTGCTGGATTGATTTCTCATGGTCCCTTACAATTTTCAAGTAATTTTTCTTTTCCTGATCTCTAATTGGAATCTTCTCTTCTATATCTGAAATTCTGTTCTCACATTGGCTCATTCTGCTGTATAGATTTTCAATGGAGTTTTTAATCTCCTGGAAATCTGTTTGCATCTGTTTTTTGCAGTCCATTTGTTTCCTATGTTGGGATTCCATCATGTTCCTCACCTTGTCTATTTTTAAAATCTGTGTCCTCTCTAGATTTATTTGTCATGTCATGCACTATGGGCACAATCTCTGCTATTATCTGTGAGATTATTTCTGATTTCATTTTTTCCATACCATCTTTGGTTGCTAGTTCATGGAGTCCAGTTGGTTGAGTATTAGAGTGTTCCATCTCGTTTCCCTTTAGGGTTCCTTACGTGATCTGGAAGTCTGATTTTTAGGTTTGTTTTCATGTTATCTCATTTGGACAGGGAGGGTTGTGCTGGTGCCCTTGAGGCTCACCTCCTCTGGGCTGGGAGCTGTGGCACATCAACCCAGAAGCCCCCTTCTCTGCACTGGGAGTGGTGGTACGTTGGCCTGGAAGCCTTCCACTCTGCCCTGGGAATGGCGGCACATCAACCGGAAGCCTTCTCCTGTGCACTGGGAGTGGTGGCATCTTGGCCCAGAAGCTTCCCACTCTGCCCCACTGTTATGAGTTTCCCTCATAGAACTGCTTTCATTGTCCCATATTATCCTGTATGTTGTATTGGCATTATCATTTAATTGTAAAAACTGTCTAATTTCTTAATTTCCTCTGAGACCCATTGGTTGTTCAGGAGAGTGTTATTCAATTTCCATGTGTTTGTGAATTTGTTGTTTCTTAAACTATTGATCTCCAGTTTAATTGCAGTATGACCTGCTAATATATAGGGCATAACTTCAATTACTTTGCATTTACTTAAGCATGTTCTATGAGCTTGTATGTGGTCTATTTTGAAGAATGACAAGTGAGCAGCCAAAAAGTATGTATGTTCTGATTTTGTGGGGTGGAATACTCTGTAGATGTCTATTAAGTCCATTTGTTCAAAAGCTTGGTTTAGTTCTAGCATTTTGTTGTTGATATTTTGTCCAGATGATCTGATTTTTGTGACAGTGTGGTATTGTGGTTCCCCATTACAATTGTATTAGTGCTTATTTGGTGTTTCATGTCCCATAATACTCATTTTATATGGTTAGGAGCTTTAGCATTTGGTGCATATATATTTATAATTGTCATCCCTTCTTCTTTGATTGTTCCCTTATAAGGATATTGTGACCTTCTTTGTCTTTCTTAATTAGTTTTGCTTTCAAATCTACTTTGTCTGCATATAAGATAGCTACTCCTGGTTTTTTCCAGTTTCTTCTTGCATGGAGAACTGTTTTCCATACTTTTACTTTCAGCCTATGAGTTTCTTTTTGAACTAGGTGTGTTTCTTGTACATGGCATATTGTTGAATTTTGCTTTTTAATCCATTCTGGAAGTCTATTTCTTTTGATTGGTGAATTGAGGCCATTAACATTGATGATTATAACTGATATATATTGACTTATCATTGTCATGTTATTTTCCTGTTGTTGGTTCTTTTTTATTTTTCTCCCTCTCCCTTTAATTTCTTGCCTTGCCTAATGGATTTGCTCTGTTGGGCCTCATGGACATGTGATTTTCATTGTCTTTTTCTAGGCTATTGTTTAGAATTGTTTGGAGTGCTGGTTTGGTATTCAGGAAGTTTCTCAGGTGTTCTTTGTCATGGAAGTATCTTATATCCCCATCAATTTTGAAACATAGTTTTATAGAACACATCAGTCTAGGTTGGAGGTTGTTTTCTTTTTGGGTTTGAAATACCTCAGTCCATGCTGTCCTTGTCTTGAGTGTTTGTGTTGAAATGTCTGCTGTGATTCCAATGGACTTTCCTTTGCATGTGATTTCTTCTTTTCTCTAACTACTTCTAGTATTTTGTTTTTCTGTTGTATTTCCAGTATCTTGATTATTATATGTCTAGGTGTAGATTTTTTTTTTTTTTTGGATCATGGCTAGTTGGAGTCCTATACTTCATTCATCTGTATGTCAAATTCTTTTGCTCTGTTTGGGAAGTTTTCTGTCATTAATTCTGTGAACACTTTTTTATGCATTTGTATTTTCCACTGCTTTTTTGTTGACTCCTATCAATCTCATATTATTCTTCTTTGCATTATCTAGGAGCTGTTGGATTGGTTTCTCATGGTTCCTTACTATTTTAAGAGATTTCTCTTTTCATGGTCACTGACTGACATTCTGTCTTCTATATCTGATATTCTGTCTTCAGATTGGCTCAGTCTGCTGTGTATGCTTTCAATAGAGGTTTTAATCTCTGAGATATCTGTATGAAACTGTTTCATGGATTCCATTTCTCTCCTATGTTGGGCATTCATGGTTTCCATTTATTTCCTATGCTGGGGCATTCATGGCTTCTATCATGGTTGTGAACTCATCTATTATTTTATCTGTTTCTGTTCTAGAGTCTCTAATCATGTCTCATTCTGCTTACCATCTCTGTAGTTATCTGACAAATTATTTATGTTTTGAATTTTTCTAGAGCCTCATTCATCTGTTTTGTTACTTTCTCTGCTATCAGTTCAGGTTGTCCAGGTGGTTGTTTATCAGACTTTTCCACCTCATTTGCCCCAGAATTTACTTTTGGTGACCTAGAAGTCTGGGTTTGCACCTTACCTAAATATCTTCTCATTTATATTTTTTGTCATTGATGCTGTTTTTGTTTTAAATCCTAGGTTAATACTTTGATATTGCTTATTCTAAGTATCTTTGTTGCTCATATTTAGAACTCTTATGGAATGATTGCTTCTTAGAAGTGTCTTCCAGATATAGCTGGTCTTTAGGTTTTGAGTTTCTAATGACTCTGAGCCAATCTCATTTTCATTATACCAGGAAGGAGAACTGATTAGGTCAATCACAACACCTTAGCCCAAGTGATACAATTGGCAAAAGCAATAGCATCAAGTACAGCTTAGAAAATGACAATTTGTGGTAGTTATTAATCTATCACCTTTATCTGTGTGAATTAAATCAAAATTGAGGAACACCCCAAAATATTTTTATAGTGAATACACTCTTCAATATAGCAACTTTAACCTTCATGATGGGAACTTAGGAGGATTTGGAGAGGGGAGGATAGATAGGTAGAAGGATAGGGAAAGGTTAGGAGTGAGGCCAGGGGACACAGAAAAATCACAGACACTCTAGGAAACTGTTGAAGACATGCAGAAAAGACAGAATGAAAGAACAAAGACAAGAACAAAACAACCTAACAACAATAGGGAAGCTAGAAACTGTATTCACTTTCCTTTGAAACTAATGACAATCATGAGAAGGAAAAAGAGGGAAGAAAAGGGAAAAAAAAGACTAAATCCAAATTATGGCAGGAACAGGTACAAAAATTGAGATGAAGAACAATGTGGGGGAGCAAGAGAGTAAGAGAAAGAAAAGGAAAAAAAAGAAGAAAGGAAAAAAGAAAAATTTAGAGAGTAGAAAAAAATTAAAAATTAAAGTTAAAAATAAGAAAAAATAATTTTGAATATAAAAAATAAAAAAAAATAAAAATGAAGGGACTCCTTCAGGATATGCCTCTGCTGTCACAATAGACAATGTGAGCAGCAGTGTTCAGATCTAAGTCAATTAGTCTCAGCAAGGCAGCCACAGACCCCTGAGATTCAGGCTGATTTCTGGCTGCAAGGCCCAAGTTGAGCTCCCTGACTCATGCAAGGTTGAACTTCGCAATGTTCTACTGCAGGTTCCAGCTGCCCTTCCCCTGAAGATAGTCCAGGTTCTGATGGGAGGTGATGATCCCTCCAACTTACCAACTAAGGTCATCTGGTGTGCCTTTATTGGAGAGATTCTCTTCACTTTTCCAGTGAGCTTCAGTTTTCATCAAGGAGCTTGAGAGAGGTCCTCTTTCTGTTTCTGCTGTACCTCATGGAGCTCAGGACAATGGGATTTATGACCTCCCTGTGCTTCTGTGGTGTGGATCCAAGGACCCGCACAGCCCAGAGGCCAGAGGCAGGGGGTGGGGGGTGTCATGGCTGTGAACACAGCTCAGCTCCTCATTGGTCTACCTTTTGCTAGGGGGTCTGGGATGGTGGGGGGAAACTAATCTGTATCTTTTTAAACAGTCTCCTTATGACAATGTCAATCAAGATGAAGTGCTCAACTTTAGGAATTATAAGTGAATTAACTGTAATTAGAGTGAGATGGAAAGGGTAAAATATGTATAGTCTTTCAATTAGCTTCACCAAGTTACTGGAGTTTTTTCTCTGAACATGGAATGTCCATGCCATAAGAAGGTTTTGTATAGTTGTATAAATGAGACAGATGCCTGGGTCAACAGTGCTTCCACCTCTTAGCCCAGGCACAGAAAGACTCCATGCTGCTGCTGTGCTGTGGTCAGCTTCTTTTTTTTTTTCATTTTTGATCTGTTTTATCTGTTTTATCTCTTTTAATTCTACTCTATACGACCTAATAAGTTAATATAGTAGGTACTATTTTTTTCCAAAAAAATCTTGTTCAATCAATTAGTAATCCAATAATAGTGAAAAAACACTTCAGGGTTTGTTTTCATTGAGATTTAGAATAAGAGGTAGGACAGATATCAGAATCTAGGATAATATCTGAGTTTAATAAATTTTATCATTGTTTTAATATTATTTTCTTATCATCTTCACATCCCCTCAAATAATTCCTCATTGTAGTGTTATCAAAAAGGGAGGACCATATGGGACTGTGTGTTAAGAAGTTTACACGCTTCTCCCTCTTAAGACAGTAGAATGGTAGAAGGAACATAAAAAATATCCCTGAATCATTTAGAACTCAAGTAGAGAATTAATACCAGTAAGAAACTCAAGAGATTTACTGTAGGGAATTGGCTTATGAGGCTTGCAAAGCAAGTCTGAAATTGTTAGGCCAGGCTGTCACTCAGTACAAGACACAGCATGAATCTATCTAAAGACAGAATTTTTTCCACAGAAAAGCTTTGGTTCTGCAATTAGGCCTTTCTCTTGATTGAATAAGGTCTAACAGGATTAACTAGGAACATGTCCATTACTTAAAGTCAACTGTTCATAGATTTTTCTAACTACCTTCAGTGTAACACCTAGATTACTGTTCAGTTAAATACTAAGAACTGTAATTTAGCTAAGTTGACACACAATACTGTCTCTCAACACCCAAGTTGAAGCATGGAAATAACTACTACTATTACTTCATATTTTCTTAGGTGATGATTTTCACAACCAACATTCATTGAAAAACTTTGGATGATCAAGATCAAGAAAGTGGTTTCTTATGCTATGGCTTGCCTTTTGGTCTAAGAAATCCTCTGTAGTTTGTAATATTTGAATGAGGGCACACAATTGCATTTTGAATTAAATAAAAAGTCTGGCATAAAATAGGACATCTACAAAGGTTTAAATAACAGCTATGAGCAATTTTCCATATCAAAGAATGAGATCATTTCATGGCCCTAGTTCATATCACTCCCTATAATTTAGTGTGTATAAAACAATTCCCATTATAGAAATTCATTTGAATCAATAAAGTGGTTAATTTAAGGCTTCTGAGTTTTGCTTCTCCATTGTGCTGCATGTAACGAGAACCAAGTACTTACATGAAAAGTACATGGCTTTTGCATTACCAGTTTTATGTTGTGTGACTTGCCACATAATGATATTCTATTAACTTCTAAATATTTCTTAGCACCAGTTTCCCTCCAAATTAAGTAATAATCATTTAAGTTGAAAGTGACTTCTACCCTCCACCTATTTCAGTTTCAAAAATGTGGCAGTGGAACATACCAATGCCAGTGTTCAATTTATACCATGTTAGTGAAACTTGGAAGTTTCATTTAAAAGCTGATGTTTCCAGTGCCTCCAGCCATAGCTCTTAGAAGGAGCAAATGATTCCTACTATTGTCAGTATGTTATTTGTTAACAATAATGTCTAAATATTCTGTCTGCAGAAAGTTATTGATCAGAAGGGAAGACAAAGGGAACTTTATAATATTTTGGATTCCATCTGCCCTTTTATTTTTCAACAATTTTTAACTTTTTAAATCTGTAATTATCTCTCAGAACTAACTTTTCTTTTTGGACAAAAAATGTGAATATGATCATTCCAGTTCTTTCCCAAAACCATTTGATACCTTTCCAAGGTTCTGATAAGCCCAAAATATTCATATAAATTTCAAGATTTGTACGATTTGGTTTTCTTCACTATGTTAAGATTTGTATCTCCCATACTCTCTGCATTCAAGCTAAATTTGCCTCTTTATTTGGCAAGGTAATTTCTTTCTAATAGAAGTTCATCTACAAAAGAAGTAGATAATGAACACCTCTAGGTCAATCTTTGAAATTTACATACAAATTTCACAAATACGTTACATTAAATACTTCTGAGTTTGATTATTTCATCTTTTTTGGTGGACCTCAGGTACAAAGATTGACTAAAGAATTCCCCTCAGTTTATGATACACAATTTCATTACTCCTTAAAAGACTTTCTTCTCTTGTTTAATTCTACCTTACATTTAATTTCCCCCTATAGAAGACTATTTCAATATGTTGATATGAATTCTTGAGTCTACATGTATCCTTGAATCTATTTGAAGCTGTTTGAAGAGCAGTTTCCTCCCATGTATTTTTAAATGTCATAATGATATTACTGTTTAAGATAATTGTCAGCTTTATTTTGTATACAAGGAAGGGTTACATAAGTTAGTTTAGTATTAAGTCCAATTCCTTGAATTTTAGGAATGTAATTTGTTTTAACTGTTGAAATCTCAGTCTGCCAAAATAGTGAGTATGTAGAAGATACTCTATACACTGGCTCTCATTTCCTTCTGGTTTCTAAAATATACTCTGAGGTAAGAAAATTTATTTACATAATTGTCATTGATAAGCTTGCACGAATTTGATCATTTTTGTATTGTTTTCAAGACCCTTCATTATGTTCTATAAAATCCTTGTTGTTTTCTTCCATCAGCCAAGAAATTTTAAATTTAATTTTATCTTTTTGATTGAATATTTGTACATATTTATGAAATAGAAAATTATTTGATTCCTGTGTATATTGGATACTGATCCCTTCATGGTACTTAACATATCATTTCATATTGGTTGAATAGGTTCAAAATCCTCTTCTCTCTTTTGAGATAAAATGCATTGTCAAAATGCTATGCCATAGATCACCAAAAATTATTCCACCTATTTAACTGTAACAGAGTACCTGTTGACCAATTTCTCCCTGCCCTTCTTCCTTCCTTCCTTTCAATATTCTACTTTCAACTTCTATGAGATATTTCTTCTGGATTCCAACCATGAGAGAGTTCACATAATATTTGTCTTTTCATGCTTGACATATTTAATTTAGTATAATATTCTGTATGCCCTATTGTCACAAATGACAGGAGATTTTGCTTTCCTATGGCCAAATAGCATTCCACTGAAAGCTGAAAATATTAATAGACATTTCTCATAATATATATAAGGAGAAGGGGATGTGGCAGGGGTAGAAGAAAGGAAAGATGGGAATGGAATAAATATGAGAAAAGGAAAAACCTGAAACAAAGTCTTTGTAAATAGGGAGGGGTGGAGGGGATGAAGAGAGGGCGGAAAATGGGGAAAAAATAAGAACCAAAATATATCATGTAAAGGTCCAAATTCCCAATGATGAATGGCATCATATTGTATAGCTAAAATGTACCAATAAACTTAATGAAAAAAAGATATACAAATAACCATGAGATCCATGAAAAACTGCTCAACACCACTATTACAGAAATGAAACCAAAACCACAATGAAATATCACCTCTTGCCATTTAGCATGACTATTATCAAAAAGACATAAGTAACAAATACCTGGGAGGTAAGTATGAGCCTGTGATTTTGGATCCACACATCTCTTCTCTCCCTCCATTCCTCTCATGTCCCTTTACTTGGTTAATATTTTATGTATTCTTCAACGTTTTCCTTAAAAAATTGCTTTCTAGGACTTCAGTGATCTTCAGACCAAGTAATGTCTCCTTTATATATTACCCCTACTATCCTTTTGTCTTTATTTTCATAATGTAGTAAAATATTTAAATATGCTCCTCTTTTTGAATGTAAGTTACATTGGGGTAGCATGCATGTCTTGTTGCATTTTTATCCTTAAGGCCTAGAAGATTATCTTTTTTTTTAGTTCTGACTGTATTCCAAGGACATACATGTTGAATGAATTAATGAAGATAGCAAAGTCTGGTGTGGTGGTACATGTCTGTAATCCCAGGTTTCCAGAAGGCTGAGACAGGAGGATTCCAAGTTCACATTAAGCAATTTAATAAGTCCTCGTCTCAAAATTTAATAAATAAATAAATAAATAAGTGCTGGTTATGTATCTTAGTACAGAGACCCTGGGTTCAATTCCCAGAACTGCAATAAAAAAGAATGAAATTCATGACCAGGGATTTAGCTCAGTGGTTTTGCCCCCTGCTGCTCAAGCACAAGGACCCAAGTTCGATCCCTGGTACCAAAAATAAGAATAAAATTTAGAAGCAAAATTTTGCACCAACCAAGAGTTATTGTTGAATTATTTTTGTTTGTTTTTTTTTTTTTTTAGTGTAAAACTTGCCTAATGGTAAGAAAGAAGATAAACCATTAGGGGAGTATTTTCTTCAAAGTGCTGGATCATTTTTTTTTAATAAAAAATGGACAAAAATTGAAGTCCAGAAGAATCAGGCTAAAGTGGTTCAGTGATATTTGTACCAAGACACAGTTATTTTAAACAAAATTTCTTGGAGTGATTTAATCCCTTCTGTGAATATGACAAGCTATAGATAGAAACTTGTTCCATGCAAATCTTTTTGGTAAGTCAAACAGATCCATGGATCCATCCTATATTTTTACCCTAGATCTATGAATAAAGAGTGGGAGTAGATATACTTCTTAACTTTCAGAATTCCCAACTGATTCCCTAATGTATCAGGGAAGATTAGTGGAATTGCCACCTCATCTCTCATTTTAACCAAATAAGTAACCAAAGGCAATAAAGTATCCCTGGGTGAAATACAGAGAATATATTATCAGCAATTTTAAAACCACATAGATGGTGATCCTTTATGTGTACTGTGTAACTCACTTCTGGAGATAATGAGAAAGTCAAATGATTCTTGGAAAACTATATTATTATAAATTTAATTAATTGTTGATATGTTGAGTATACCTTATCTGAAATTATTTGGATCAGA
The DNA here is from genome assembly GCF_000247695.1 of Heterocephalus glaber. The sequence continues at coordinate 42,008,928 of NW_004624735.1, forward strand.
AGAGCTTTGAATTTCAAATACATTTGAATTTGGAATATTCACATATAAATAATAAGATACCTTGGAGATGAGATGCAAGTCTAAGCACAAAATTTATCATTTCATATATACCTATACCCATACTCTGAAGGTAGTGCTTATAAAATATTACTAGATATTCTTAGTGTGCCTAGTGTCATATTGTGCTCAAAAATTTTTGATTTTAGAGCATATCTAGCTTCACAGTTTTGTTTTAGGGAAGCTCAGCATGTACTAATCATAACTACTGTTCTACACTGGTATGGGGAAAAGGGTTATGTAGTTATTGATATAGAAAATGATTTATATTCAATGCAATGAGAAAAGACATCAGAATCACTTTGCCTTTATTTCTCAAGGAAACATTATAACATTACCACTTTATCTCAGGGTTATGTCAGCTTTCTTGCTGTTTGTCATGACATAGTGTGAGGAAACTTTATCATGTTGTTATCCATCAGAATGCCATCTTCTTCCAACATACTGATGCCATTATGCAAATTCAACCTAGTGAGTAAGAAATTGAAAACATCCTAGATATCTTAGACAAAAGAGTGCAAGAAACTATGAGAAATTTGGGAATACACCAAGTCTTTGAACACTCTAGGGATCCAATTTTCTGAGCACAGCAAGAGATATCTATCTTTTAAAGTAAAACACAAGTTACTGTTCCTTGAATCATTTATTAGGTTGAAAGAAGAAGAATACTTGTTGAGGTTCTTTGAATTTGAGAAACAAAAGACAGAGTAATTCTGTACTAGATAGTCTATAATGCTGCCAGTTTTAGCAGTACAAAGAGCATGAAAGGGGTCTATAATACATCCAAACTTTAGTGTAAGTAGCCCTGCCAGTTAGGTCATATGATTCAACAGGCAAAATTGTGCTTGCTCAGATGGTAGTATAAAGAGATATTCTCAAGCCGTGAGAAGTTCCAAAAGGAAAAGTGCAGTGAAGGCTCATACATGTTAAAGTAAGGTCATGACATTTTCTTCTGAAAGAAATTATACATTTAATAAATGGTTCCTGTCTTGCAGTTGGACCCATATAGAGAGAATCCTTGATCATGAAACACTAAATGAATATGAAACACAAGATGTTCATTGTGAAATATTTGTTATCTGATCCACTCAATCAGAAAGTTGGACATGTGGGCAAGCATTCTATTATTAAATGAACATTGTATACTGTGAATGTACCAAAAGAGGTTTTGAAAGCAAAAATACAGCTGCATACAAATAAGAGTCATACTACTATGTTACTTGCTCAAAACACTGTTACTCTCTGAACCTAAGTATATGATTTTATGGAGTTTTCTGTTTTCAGAAAACCAAGTTACCTGAGTCTGGTTCTAGCATATAAAAGAATCTGCATGGTATTTGCCATTGCTACAAATATAAAAAAGCTGTGCTATGATTTCATTGATATATACCCTTGATATGAACCTAAAAATGTACACATGAGGGAAAAACTGGGCAGCAAATCTGTATATCTGCTTTGTCTAGAATGAGAGGTGATCCGAAATAGATATCCTCACAAATTCACAAAGAATAACTATTGGATTGGCCAATTTGCTGGGAACTTGGAAAGAATGAAATGATATCTGGTTTCCAAGGCTTATTTTGGAGAAGTACTTAGAGAATAGGCACACTGGGATTACATATATATTCATGTAAGTTCCCACTGGAGGGTTTCCTGGGCAGAGGTTATGAATAATCAAAGTTGACAAGCTGATCCATTTTGGTTTGTAAATATCAATAAGCTTATTTCAACAGTCTGTAATGGGCCTTCACTGATAACAGTCTCTGGTTTTATCATGTGCTCCATCATTCTAAAGCATCTGTATTGATTTTACCTACAGTGAAACCTGTTGAAGTCTAAATTTTAGAGCCAATTGGAAAGCAAGAACTAATTATGTTGGCGTGTTCTTGTACAAGGTATGATAATATTCCTCAAAACAGAAGCCAATTTAAGATGACCTTTTTGATATTTCTCACTTTCCATGAGTTTAGAAACCAAGAAATTATAAATGTAGCTAATCTACTAAAATGACATTTTTGTTCACAGTCTTAGGGTGGAAGATTTAGAGATCTAATAGCTCAGGATACAAGCAATTGCTCTAGGAAACACAGTTGCCACATGGAAGCTGATATTGCCCTTGTATAATTTTGTACTTTTCACACTACTAAATCAGCATATTTCTGAATTACTATAGTGGGAAGGAGGCTTCATTTCTATAGCCTGGGGAAACTAGATTATGGCTACCTAGTGTAGCGTGTAGGATTATGTCCGGAATCTGGAGAAAAGCTTGGGTGTAACTCAGTATTCCTATGTTTAATAATAATGCTAAAAAGAACTGAAATATGCAAGCTTGTAATTCCAGAGCTTGGGAGACTGAGGAAGGAGGATCATTGAGCTTTTGAGGACAGCCTGGGCTATATAGTGAGTTCAAGTTCAGCCTACACTAAATGAGTTCCTGTCTCAAAAAAGAATTTTATAAAACACCCCCCACCCCCAAAAAATGAGAACTGAAATAGCCCTTTGAAATAGCCCCTGTAGGGACTTGGAAAATATACAGACAGAAGTTTGAATCATCTTCCCAGGAAAAAAAATTAGTAACTATTACCAGCATTGGCAAAGTCAGGGGAACATAGAACATATAGCATAAAAAGGAAGCTATGAGTACTGATTTACATCTTATTATCAGCTGTAAAGTGAGGACTGTAACTTTTTTGTTGTTATGCATTAATTGGTATACATTACTCTACAAATGCATATGCCACCAATGGTGCAATAGTCACCAATGGTGACTATTTTTTCCTAATATAATTAATTCCTGCATTATATAGTGGCTTATGAGGCACTGGATTTTTCCTTCAGGGAAAAATGGAAGTTTCTTCATCTAAATGAAACATAATGAATGTTGTGTGGCAGAAGTAGTCGTGTATACATGTATTTTTTTTACTCTATTCTTTTAGGCCCTGTGCCTAAGAAGACTAGGGACTGGGTCATCAGTAGCTCACTTTCCTTTGATTTCTGTGAAAGAACAAACAGTAATTGAAAATATGGATTAGGAGAGATAAAGATGACTCTCCCTTGCTGTTTTGTCTCTTTCCATCTGTGGCCTAGTTGAGACCGTGTCTGTATACCTACCTAAACAGCAGTAACCATTTAGTTCAGCCTCTCTTCCTTGCCTCCTAATTTGATAGTTCTGCCTCGACCCCTTGTTTCATCAGACCAATGGTGATATTGGTTTCCCATTATTTAAAGACCAGAGAAGTTCACCATATACTGTACATTTCTTGATCCACTCAAACTCTATGAAGAGGCTTTTTTAAAAAATTAAAATCTCTTCATGTAGATCTTTTTAAGTGTGGCATTAATGTATGCTGATACTGGAAGTGATGCAAAAGTCTTTACAATTTTTTCCAATTCATATAATACTTTAAGTTTCTTTGAGCAGCAGATAATTTTTATACAGTATGGATATAAAATTTAATGAGTTTTTCACAGTTTATATGCCACAATTTAATTAATTCTATGTCCCTGCTATTGATTTTAAAGTGACATCCACTATAATGCTGCAGCTAAATAGGGTACTCTTTTGCACATATATAGTATTTTGATTTATTTTACTCTGAGACAAGCAAAGTAATAACCTTATAAAAAAGAGATACACTTTTTAAAGGAGGAATAATTGCATGGAATTGTTGCTAAGTTGTTAAAGAGCATTTATCATTAATTAAATAAATAACAGTGAAAAGTCTTGGAAAGTACAAATATGACTTTCATACTCATGAAGTCATGGTCACATTTTTCTTATTCCTTTTCACAGTAGCACATCACAGAAACTTGTACAATCTCCCTTGTGACCTTGTGAAGGAGAGCAAACATGTCCCTTTGTCATCTAAAACATTTTATTCTTTTCAAAATAGCTATCCTGACACTGTGGCTATTTTAAGCTTCCCATTGTTTGTCTAAAATAGATTATGCTGGCAGAGTGTATGTTCTGAAAACTGTTTGCTTGGTGTGCTCATTACTTCATGTCAACTTTCAGAATGGCAATTTCTAACAATTTCTAAACATTCTTTTCCCAAGCAGGTCAAGTGAATGAAGCTATTTAAGTGTGTGTTTTGGGGCTAAGAACTGTGGGAAAGCTGGATATTAGTCTAGATGAGGGACATATGTACACTGAAGACTATCACTGCCATATGGGATAAGCCATGTGTCATAGAACAATGAATAGAATCAGTCATAGGGGCCACCAGTTTTTCGTTAAAGTCAGTGACAAACCTGGCTGATTAATTGACAGGGCCTTCATCAGTATACATCTAGGAAATCAGACTCACAAAAAACTGGCTTCCATTCCCCAGCTCCTTTCTCACTCTAGTCCATCTTTCACACTGACAGTAGAAATAATATCTTACAAATCAAATTTAATTATGGTACTCATGTGTACAATATCAACTTCATTTACAATCTTTTTAGGGCTTCTTATAACCAGTGACTTTGGGCTCCCTTGAAATATTCTGTACGAGATTCATTTGTATCCCACAAAGTCTCAGGACATGGGTAAAATGTAGACAAATTTTCTTCTGGAGTGTAACACCCATGGCCTTGTAGCCCAACTTCCAGCAGAGTCCTTGTTTCTAACTGAAACCTCCTTGGTCTGGCTTTACTGTCTGCATTTCTATAACCATTGTGGTCTTCTAAGCTTTGAACAGAATTCCCATCAAGCTTGGGTTACAGCATTTTTGTTCTTTGTTAGCGTGAACCTTCAAATATTTTCAATTCCTCTCATGAACCTGTTCTAAAGTATTCTAAACCACATGGTCAGATATATATATGGCAATGCCCACATTCTCTATACCAAAATCTGTCTTAGTCATTTTCTCATCATGTAATGACTGCCACCTACAAACTAACAAAGGAGAGATTTATCTTGGGTCAAGGTTTTCAGAAGATCCAGCCCATGATAGGCTGGATTCAAGGCAGTAACAGCAGAGTGGAGGAGTCTGAAGGTTGGATGCTGTACACATCATGCTGTCAGGGAACAGAACAAAGGGAGGCATTGAGGAGGGAGATACACCCTTCCAGGTCACACCTTTAGTGACCCCCACTTCAACTAGACTCTACCTTATAACAGCACATGTAATACATTAAGTATAGTGCCCATAGGATCCAATCATTGTCCAAATACATTACGCTTTTGTGGACATCCAGATCTATACCATAACAGTGAGTCACTGGGGCATGACCTATGAGGGTCTATTTCCCTCCCCATCTCCTCGGTCACTCTCTTCTTCCTGGGTGCCATGAGATGAGTAACTGCCATCTATCCATGCCCTTTTAACATATAGTTTCAGCCTTGGAGCTAGCTGACTACAAACTGAAAACATGGGCCAAAATAAACCTTTCCTTTAAGTTGTAGGTATTGGGTGTTTTGTCTCGGCAATAATAAAGCAACTAAGACAAGTGAGTTGATATGATGTGTTATAAATGATGCTTTTTGTTTTTTGACCACACGTAGTCTCTGAATAGTCCTAGAGAGCAGTGTCTCATGATTTTATAACATTTGTTTTCTCGCTGGCATTCTATTCAATTTGATTTTTCATCTCAGTTAGTGTGTTATCTTCTATTTTTAATTTGATTTTGTTTTCATCATGGAATATATAGTAAGTGCTATTTTGTTGAATTAATCTAAATTGTTAGCTAGTTGTAGATAGTGTTATTGTGAAGAAATAATAAATGATTTTTATTGATCACAAATTCTGTTTTTATTTAAAAAATCATACTAGCTGTTCAACCTTACTTGATTGACTTTGAAAGAAACTCAGGCACCCAAGGTTAAAGTACTAACAATAAAACATTAATTTTGGACAATGGGAGAATCCAACTAATCACTCATACTCAGCATGATTTTCTGCAAGTAGCTTAGTATTGTCATACACAGCGCTGAATGTTGAGGAGACTGACAGCATTTATAAAAGGAATTTAAACTATTCCTTCATAATGCACAGGATGAGTGCCTGCCTTATAATTACTGTGACTCCAAAGAATTTCTAACTTATAAGGAGCATATGCCTGAAGCCATATGAGTTGGTAGTTAACATTGATCTTTTCATTCCTTCTGCTGTCATCACAGACACTCCCTGAAAAGTAAATTTTCTTTTAAATGTCTATTTTAATGCTTATTCTCCACCCCCTCACAGTGCTAGGCAATTTCATTTAGAAATTAGAAAACTGGAAGGCAGAAGACCAGAAACTAAAGATAGTTTGTTTCATGATCTCATATTTTAAAGGGCCCTGAAAGTCTCATCTGTAAGCAATCAAGGTAGTCAAGTTTGACTTTATGGTTACCCTAGGTGTAGCTCTTTGATAGATTAAAAAATCATTTTATCATTCTGACAGCTAGCATTTCAATGATACAATGTGGACATTTTAGGCTTGTATTCAAACGGTACATTGAACTTCAATACATTGAAAATAAGGCCCAGGAACACTAATAGTCACATTAATGACTTTAAATAATTTCAGGCTATAATTCTAGAATAATAGCATGGGTAATATTTTCTATGAAAGCAGAATACTATGTCACCAGCAGGAATGATAACACTGACCTTCACTTGAATGATGACTTTAAAAGGCAAGTGATATACCAGAATCTTTGGAAGGATGAGTTTCATATGAAGGTCATGTTTCTACATGACTCCTTATGTCAACTGGGGAAATAAATGTGTTATACACATTATAATGAATGCTCAATTTTTTAGTTTTAAACTCTGAAAGAAAGAGACTGTATCCTATTCATAATTATCTGCAGAGTCCTGGAGGTCCCTAATAATGTCACATTTGCTATTTGTTGGAGTGAACAAACATACTCCTTTGAATACTAAAGTAATAGTTCAGTTGCCCTTGACATAACACAAATGGTTCCATCGAAGTATTATTTTAATGAGTGTCTTGGTCTTATGTTGCTATTTAAAAAAAAAACACACCTGAGACCAAGGTTTTTAAAAATAAGGGAAATTTATTTTCTCTCAGTGGGAAGAAATTCTGTGTCCTCACAGGGTGGAAGATGGAAGGGTAACTAGCTGAAATCTAACTGCATCAAACCTTTGTTATAAGAGTCTTCATCTCACTCACAAAGGAAGGGATATTATGGCCTCATCATCTCAATATTATTAACATTGATAATACTTCAATTTTGGATAAGACTCATTTGAACCATTAGAAGTGAGTTTTTAAAACATAGTCTTTCATGAAGCAGTTTTTGTTCAATTTTAATACATTATTAGATGGTTACTCATCTCTTCTATTAAACATAAAGCTACAGATCTTCATGTCTACTCATGAAAATTACATACAAAGTTTAGACAAGCAAAAGTGCTGATGAATAAGTTGAAAATTAATCATAATTCTTTTTCTGTCTGAAATCTGAAGAGGTATAGAAGCTAAAGAATAGTCAGTTTCAAAAAGAAGCAAAACTAGATACACATGGAAAAAAGAAATGCCAAGTTTTCTATAATAAAAGCCACAAGATGATAACATGGATTTAAAAACCACTTAATGTTCTGAATGAATGTTGAAAAGAGTGATGGCATTTATGAACAGCTGGAAAACTTTTCAAACTGGTAAGTCACTTTTGTTACTGTTTCTGTATTCTCTGTAAGGCCTGACTGGTTTCTCTAATGTCTTATGACAGAGAAAATAGTCAAAATCCTGTTTATATTGAGCTCCAAATTCTACTTGAAGCACACTGAAGGAGCTTATTCACTCATTTTAAAAATCTAAAAAAATTATGGCTGAAAAAAATAATTTATTTGTTTTGTAATGGTTTTACTGAGATATAATAAACATACCACCAAATTCATATTGAAATTGTCAAACTTAGGTTTTTAGTTTATGCAAAAACTAAATTTATCATTGTAATGAATTTCAGAACATTTTTCAGCGTCTGTTTTCTAATTCCTGCATTGTATCCTTTAGTGGTCACAATAATCAACCACTAGTTAATTGTTTTGTCTTTATAGATTTGTCTGAGCTAGACCTTTTATAAAGAATTAAACACAATATTTGATGTATTTTGCTGGATTCTTTTTTTAGCAAAATGATTTTAAGGATCATCTTTACTGTGATTTCAGTATTTTATTCTTTTTTATTGATAATTTCTATTATACAGATATAAAATCTTAATTCATTGATCAGTTGATAGACATTTTTACTTTATAAATGAGGTCGTGATGAATATTTATATGCAATTATTTTTTGTGTGGCCATGTGTTTTCATTGCCATTGGGAGAATGGGGTTATAACAATGTGTTTAAATTTTTGAAAACTGTCACCCAGTTTACTAATGTAGATACACCATATAATATTTTCACTAGCACTATATGAGAGTTCCAGTTTCTACATGTATTTGCAAAGGTTGTCATTAGTTGTCTTTTTCAATTATAGCCATCTTAATGAATATGAATTTATTTCTCATTGTGATTTATATTTTCATTTCTCATGGAGAATGATGTTGAGCATTTTTTCATGTGCGTTTTCATTGACAATTTGTTTCTCCTTTATATGAAAATCTGTTTATCATATTGACCATGTTGTAGTTGGATAATTTATGATAATGAGTTGTATTACAGTCACACCCATTTGGATCAAGGCTGAAGAGTCCTGTGAGTGTCTAGATGGCTGAACAATGGGGAACATTTCCCTCTGCAGTCCTGAAGAAGTATGGTTCCCTGGAGCTCTTTTTCAAAAGAAAGCTTTACAATTTTGGACCCTCAAGTCTGCAAAGTGTGAAGCCATCATTCCAATTCTCCTAATGCAAAATACTTAGTTTCTTTTTCATAAAAATATTTTCAGCAACCAGATTCTCCTTTGCCCAAACTTTGCAGGCTCTTCTTCTCTGGCAAAATTGACTACTTTTCAAAGTTTTCAAATCATTTAGCTTTTGATTTTAACTGTACATCTGGCTAATGGTAGCTAGGAGTAGCCATAACACAGTCTGAAGGTTGGGCTGCCTTGAAATTTCATCTGCCAGATTAATTAATCCACCAACTATAATTTTAGTCTCCTTCAAAGTCTCAAATTGGGAAAATGTTGATAAGTTTTCTGCCAGAGTGTAATATACATGGCCTCTACACCAATGGCAATAGAGTCCATCTTCCCATCTCAAAACTCCTGAACCTGGCATTCACTGTCTACAGTTTTTAAAGCACTGTAGTCTTTTAAGATCTGACTGGAATCTCCTATCAATCTTGGCTACAGCATTCTAGGGCTTCCCTAACTCACATCTTCAAAGTTTTCAAAGCTCTTTTCATGAGTTCCAAAGGCTTTTGAACCACATGGTCATGTACAGTCACAGCAATGATCTCACTCTTGGTACCAAAGTCTGTCTTACTCAATTTCCTGTTGCTGACACACAATATCTGGTAGCCACATTTTAAAGAACTTGAGATTTATTTTGGCTCAGAATTTCAGTAGGATTAATCCTTTGGGTGTTTCCAAGGCAGAAACTGCTTAGTAGAATGCCAAGGTGAAGGAAAGCACCTCATGCCATGGTGGCCATGAAGCAGAGAAGGGATGGTAGGGAGAGGGAAATATATCCTTTCAGGTCATACCCCACAGTGACCTGTCTCTAATGAGACCCCACCTCTGAATACATGAGCCTTTTGGGGGACATTCTAGATCAAAGCCTAATAATACGGATCTTGGCTACTTCATAGTGTTGATAACAATAATCAATTCTGAGATATATCCTTATGAAACTTTTAACATTATACATTGGAAGTAATCCTTAGGGTTTCCAGAAAATAAGATCAAATAACTTACAAGGGAAAAATAGTTATTTTCTCAAAATATATACAAGCCAAATGATAGTAAAATACTATTTTCAACAAATTTACAGAAAGAAAATATCAAACTGAGCTATTCTCCAAACATCAAGAACAAGGAAAAAAGTTAACATTAGAGAACTCCATGCACACTGGGCATGTGTGCTGTTTCTGAGGCTTCTACTCAAGGATGTGTATCTTGTAATCATAGATATTTTGAGAATTTTTGAAAGATTGCTGGATGCTTATTACTTTAAATTGTAGAGCCAAGACTAAATAAAAGGTGGGAACATAGATAAAAGAGCATGACATAAACATTATATTGTGTGGTAAATGCAAGTAATTGCTACTAAAATGATCAGTGAATAAGGGCAAAAGTAAAAGGAAGGAAGATTCCAGCCGTTAACTTTTAGGCAGGCGATATGTGTAATTTAAAGAATACCATACAATATTGATAGAAGAATGAGCAGTGAGTATAGATATGAGATGATTATTAATGCAAACATATTAACTTAAGTAAATCAGAAAAAGATCAATATCAGAGAAAATATATAATTGAAGTATTTTACTGTTTTTGTTTTCTTTTTCAACAAATTGCTGTTTTTACTTTAAACTTTTTTATGTAGCAGGAGTGAAAAAATTAGTTAACTGGGTTGATATTTTTGGATGATGCATTTGATTATTTGCTTGCTTGTTTTTAAGGTGCTGTTGTTTGAACACAGGGCGATGAACATGATAGGTGTGGGCTCTATTATTTAGCCACACATCAAGCCCTTGTCCTTTTAAAATGTTACATAATAAATTATGAAAATCAGTACACTTTGACAATGTCTACTAGACCTTATGGAGATGGAGAAAAATATTTCTTAAAAAATAAATTTTTCCCAATATTCAATAATGTTGTTTTCTTAAATAAATGGCAATGAACACTTTAATTAGAATCTGAAATGACTCACTTGATTAAGTTATAGACTATTGTAAGATAAATAATTACAGAAAATAATGAATATGTTTTAAAGAATTTTGAGAGTGAAGTAAAATATTTAGAGGGTAATAGTATTTTCCACATTATATCAATTTTGTTTTTGTTGTTTCCTGATTTATTTGGAAATTATAGCATATCTCAGCTGTATTGCAAGAAGAAATATAAAGAAATGAGGATATTTGGTTCATTCATGGACTGAAATATTGAAAAGAAAGCAGAGTTTTCTTATAGTCAAGATAGTGTATATTGTCTATAGTAATCAAAGTTTAAAAAAAACCTCTCTATATATTATATATATGTAAGATGAAACTCCCCCCTCTCTATATATATGATGAAAGGTGAAACTTCCTGCCTCTCTCTCTATCTAGATAGATAGATAGATAGAGAGAGAGAGAGAGAGATAGATAGATAGATAGATAGATAGATAGATAGATAGATAGATAGAGGGGACCTGAGAGTAACAATCTTTCTTTGCTGGTCGTACACCTTCAGTGCTAACATTTTAGAGATTCAAAGAATTATATGAATGAGATAATTGATTCTTTGGCTATTATTAAGCATACTCAATACAGAGCAGTGTTTGATCCAACATTAGTATTGTTCAACCAAAATTTGGTCTTTATTTAAACTGATCAGTGCTACAAGATGCATTAGCACAAAGTTTTTCAGTGTAGTGCATTTAGTACAAAATTCATGTTGACTATTCATCAATGATACTCTTAAGAAAAAGTACCAAGAGTAAAACTTCATGAAGCTTATCACCTTAATGTTATTTTTATTTGAATGATTTATGCCTTTTTTCTAGTACATATACTTCTTTCAACAATGATAGTAATTGTTATATGCTTTGAAACCATTGAAGAACCAATGTGTAAAATACTTTATAGAGTAGGACATTTAAGATGATCCTTTTTCATTAGAGTCAATTATTTTTTCATCCAGTATCTTTTACTTATATCGAGATTGTATTAACTTCAATTTGTATGTGATTACATTAAATATATTAGTCTTTAGCCAAGCCATAAAGATGGATAATTAAATAAGAAAGTCAATTATATATGGTTTGGAGATAGAAATTGTATTAAGGAATTGATTTAAAAAGTGGTATGGTGTAAAAGAATAGGTTCTACATTTGAAATATTGATTTTCTTGTGTGACATTGGTTAAATTACTTACGGCTCCAATGCCACATATTCCACAGAATGCTTTGCTGGTTTGTTGGGAGAAACACCTGAAGTAAGTTCTGTGAAAAAATAATTTGAAAATGCTGAAAAGCTATAAGGTATTATTAGAATTAACTTATTACTGAAAGTCTTAAATGTCTTTGTCATAAGTAAGATGTAGAAAAGCATATTTAATGGAAGTTTGCAAAACATAGAGAACAAAAAATGCTATGTAGAAATGCAAACTAAAAGGAAACTGATCAATAAGAATATAAGAGAGCTGTGTGTGGTGGCATATGCCTGTAATCCCAGCACCCAAGAGGCTGAGACAAGAGTATTTCCAAGAGTTTAAGGCCAGCTTGGACTACATAGTGAGTTCAAGGCCAGCCTGAACTACATAACAAAACCCTGTCCCACAGAACAAAAACAAACAACAACAGAAAATAACAGGAGAAAATACCTTAAAGTCTTCTTGTAAAATCAAAGCATAAACTATTTAATTGCATATTACCTGTGTTTTAAAATATTTAAAATTTTTAGAAATTTTAGCACACAAAATCCATCCAGAAACTCTCTCACTAATGTCTCCTATGCATCTCATTTCCTACTTAACTTTTACTTTTACATGGATATATTAGTGTTGTTTTAATCTGCAACTGTAAGCCTTTTTATATGCTGTTATGATTACCTTGAATATCTTTCCCCTCTTCTTCTACTGGCAAACTCCTGCTTATTTTTAAGACCCAACTCAAATAGCCCACCCACAGAAAGAAAGTCTTCAACTCCACATCTCTTGTGGTCTTTATGTTAACAACTATAATGGTATTTCCTCAGCTGTGGTATAATTCACTTATTTTGTTGTATTTGGTTTCACTAAATTGTAAGCCTCTTCATAGGTACTGCTTGACTTATAATATGTGTTTAAAACTTAAATATTTACTCATGAGTGGGTGAATGGATGGACAGATCATTGAAGATTACATGCAGAAAACCAGGGGATTAGTTTCATTTTCAATTATCTTATTTGTACTTCTGTTGTATAGTGGTTATCACTACATCTTTTCTCCTTTTTTGTTCTTCACCTGTGTGTTTGTTTTTTTGTTTGTTTTTGGTACTGGCAATCAAACTCCAGTCCTTGCACTTGCAAGGCAGGCAGTGGAATCACTGAGCTAAATCCCCTGGCCCTGTTCATTTGTTCGTTTTGAGACAGTGTCTTGCTATATCTTTCAGGTTGTCCTTGAACTCACTATGTAGCCTAGGCTAGCCTCCAACTTGTGGCAATCTTCTACCTTAATATACCAACTGCTTTGAATATAGGCATGTGATACCACTCCCAGCCTATTCTTCACTGATTAAGATAACTATCCTTGTACCTCTACCATGCAGTGTAATCCACTTATTCTCCATTTTTATCACATGAGACCTCAGTAAATGCAGGAGCTCTTTTAGCAAATAGCTGAGGGTAAAATATATAGTGTTAGTTGTGGGATATTTAAACAGAGACACTATTAGTTGATATTGAAATTAGATTTTTCTTCCTTCACATATCTAATTTAAAAATTCTTATTCACAAAGTATATTTACTGACTCCCTTTTGCCAACTTTGTAAAAAATGATCTAGATTTGGTAAAACTGACTTGAATATGAATAGCAAGTTACCCATATTCCAGCATGGGCATTCCCATAGACCATATTCAATAAAGAACACCATCTTAATAGAGTTTAGTTTTACAATCTCTCCAAATCTTTAAATCTCTCCAAAAAGTACTTATTACTTTTAAAGCAATGGAGAAAATAATATATATATTATATATATATTATATATATAATATTTATTTTTTAAAATGCTCATTCTAGTTTAGTTACTTGTCTTTGGGGTAATATTTAATGCTGTATATATTCCAGGCTTTTGAAAATAGGACCGGTCTAGGAACAGAAATAAAGAAAATAAAATTTTCCTGCTTGCAAGCCAACACAGTCAAAATGTTAACAAGGATCCTTGATTCCATAAATAAGAGTTTTCTTACCAGCAGTAAAATTTCTCAAAAGTCCTGCTGTGTAAGCTGGAAGGCTTCAAGCTGAGCTCTTTTTTTAGCAGCAAGTTGCCCTTAGATAAATTACACTGATGACTAAGTAAAATCCAGGTAATGTGAGACCAGAGTATAGCTAACATTCTTCACGTCATGCACCATTATCAGACTCAATGAAGCAAACCTTTGGAAATCAAACAATAAACCTTGTCCTCACTGCTTTTTTGCTGTGCTGAAAAATTTAACTGCTGGTTAGTCTATTTTTAACTTATTTAAATAGAGCCAACTGCTTACTGGCTCAGAGGGTGCTGAGCTAAGAAACTACTGCCTGGGTGTATGGTCCTATCATTTATGAGCTCAATGCCCTACATTTACCAAGACAAACCCTGTTTTAGAACTCACAGGTTTAAGATCTCATTTGTATTCTCTGGTTCTACTGGAAATTAATTCAAAACCAATATATATGGAGAGAATACTAACCTCAAAAGCTTAAATTATTGGAATTCAGATGTAATGTGACCATAAACAGCTACAACAGAATCCTTATTTGAAAGCATCATAATAAACACATTTTTCATAAAAATAAAAATTTGAAAATATTTTAAATTGTGGGTCAATTGTGGAATTATGATGGTAGTAAGATATTATTATGGCTAAAATACTGATTCCTGCTTTGGCTAGTTAGCCATACTTAGAAAATCTAAACTCTATTTGAGGGCCAAGAACTGTTATCTGTCACTTGAGGCCAAACTCAGAAAAAAAAGACAACTCCAAGTAGGCATGTACTCAGCATTACTGGGGGAAGCTTGAAGAGGCAGTTTTGGGATAGAGCAAGACAAAGAAAATTTCTAAGTTTGCAGTGAACATCTGTCCAAACTTATACCATGAAAAAGAAAAGGTAAAAGAAACACTCATTGATGGCTTGTTAAGTAATCTGATTACTTTCTTATTCTATTTTACTCTGTATTCAAAGGGCTGATTTGTTTCATAGACCTGATTGACATTCTCAGAGTGAGAAGAAGCAGCAGAAGCTAGCTGCCCTCAGTGACTATGTTCTACAACAAAATTAACAATCATTTTCCAGAATATATTTACACAACACTCTACTGCTTGTTACTGCCCTTATATTTTTACACATACTCTCCTTCTGCAATAGTCTTTGGCTGCCACTAGTTTTTGTTTTCATTTTTTTTTAATTGGTTTGTTTTGAGATGGGTTTTGACTATGTTGCCCAGGCTTGCCTGGAACTCATAATTCTCTGCTTCTAGCCTATTTCGTAGCTAGAATGTGTGTCACTACACCCCAATTCCAGTAGATATTTTATAGTGAATTTAGTGGCATTACTCACAAACTTGGTACCACATTGCAGGTTGAGTCTACATCAAAAATAGAGACAGAAACGGGAGAAAAAGCAGAGAAAACAAAACAAGAAAATGATGAATAATAAATATTTTATCACTTAAAATGTTTAAATCAATTATACACTGTTTTGAAGATGGTGGGATTTCTTAGAGCACTTACCTGTGATGACATGTGTGCATTATAATTGTAACATTATCACTGTTATCTGAAAGATAGCATTGTGTTTTGATGGCATAGGTCTTGCCTTGTGGCAGTTATGATGTATAAGGTCATATTTAAAGCTATTTTATATGAGAGCTGTTTCTGAGTTCTGAGGATAAAATGTACTGTCTACAGTAGCTAAAAGTTTTTCTGGTGAAATTGGTTAATTCTTTTAACTCTGGCTGGCATCCCATGCTCCTAGGGCAGAGAAGCTGAGCCAGTCCCAGCACCTGGAAGGAAGCTCCCCTGCCGCCATCCCATGCTCCTAGGTCAGAGAAGGTGAGCCAGTCCCAGCAACCAGAAGGAAGCTCCCCTGCCACCATCCCATGCTCCTAGTGCAGAGAAGCTGACCCACATGGATGCCAGAAGCACCCACCACATAGAAATGAGAAGACATGTAAATAAGCCTCAAAAACAGACTTTCCGATCACCTACAGCAACCCCAAAGGGAAACAAGATGGAACAATCGGATACTCAACCACCTGGACTCTCTGAACTGGCAACAAAAGAAGATCTGGGAAAAATGAAATCAGAAATAATTACTCAGATAACAGCAAAGATTGTGCTCATAGTGCAAGACATGATTAATC